>OW679194.1:132503213-133103213 GCA_940337035.1 Agriotes lineatus | reverse complement strand
GATTTCAGTTGGGGGATTTCAGGTATTTTTTGAGTTTTTCCAAACGCGTAAACAATAATCGTAGTATTAATAAAACTAAGATTTCGTATTATTAATAATCGTAGTTTTAATTGGCGATTACGATAAATCGGAAATTGTCCGATAATCGGCGATTAATCTAATCGTAATCATTTCATCACTACTTACAATTAGCAATACCACACTGGAAGGCATTTGAACGATTAAACAGTTCAAAAATTTAAAAATCACCTGTTGAATAAGGTTGGCTAAATTAAAAAACCTAGATAGTTTTTTTTATGCTCTGTTGGTAATTACAAGTTATGACATCTTTGATTGTAATAGGTATTTATGTGGTTCAAAATAAAATTATATGTTTTTTTCAATTTGCTTTATTACGTAGAATGGTTTAAACTGGAAAACTGGAGGTATGGTGTTTACTCTTGTGATTTTTCAGTTCTTTTTGATTTTTTTTCAAAAACGGATTTAACGATTTTTTTCAAACTTCACATATTTATTATTACTTTCCCATACCCATAGGTATAGGGAAGTCTTGGAATCATGAAAATTTTGGAAATCGAGATTTTCACAGAAATATCCGTTTTGGGCCTCTAGGAACCCAAAAAAGTGGTTTTTAAAAAATGTCTGTCTGTGTGTGAGTGTGTGGGTGTGTGGGTGTGTGGGTGGGTGACGCTCCTACAGCCGAAAGTATTGCTCCGATTTTGATGCGCTTTGGAATGCGGGGGTGTATCGAAAATTCATCGACAAAATAAGCTTTTCAAAAAAATCCGAAACCGGAAGCGAAAGTTACGCATGTTTTTTTGGTATCACTGTTTTTGTGATTAAAATTTTGAAAATTTTATAGCGGATAACGATAGAGGGTCATAAGACAAATCTGTTAGTTTTTTGCCGAACTCGCTAGGTTTAAAATGAAGGGCGCTATGATTTTTTGAAAATTTTGAGTTTAACGCCCTATTACCCAAAAACGGACGAATCGATTCAATTGATTTTTTTTCTGAATAGTATATGAAGGCTAACATGAGGTGATATAAAAAGTGTTTTGAAAAATATTAAGGGGCCTAAATTACAAATTTTCAAAATTTTGGAAATTTTCTAAAAATCATCTCTCAAAAACTGCCCACAGGAATTTGTTTAAACTTCATACACTGATAGACCCCGAAAAGGGCTATCGATCTGTTTTTTAAAGAATCTCATGAATTATCTGTGGCGCCCTCTACGAAGCTTTGAAGTTTGAAAATTTAAACCCCTTTAATTAATAAACAAAACAAGATAGGTAGCTGGGGTTTTCACTGAATTGCTCAGTGCATAATGGAGCATATGAATATGCAAAAAAATATTACACTCGTGGATATATGTAAGCGCACCGGCCCTCTCCCCCCTCTATTTTTGAGAAATAATTTTTTTATTCTAACGGTTGTTATATTTTTGCGTCAAAGAATCTTTTTCCTCGAAAATAAAAAAATCGATTTTGTATGCCCTAGAAAATAAAATTTCCAGTTACTTAGAAAATTTCACCTCGGTGCTACAGCCGTTTTAAGGAAAATAATACATAAACTAGCACAGTGGCGGCTTGTCCACTTGGCGCCATCTACAGAAGCTCGGTGGTCACGTTTTGAACTACACATTCTTTTATATTTACCCGCAATTTACGTGAAAGTGTAAACGCTTATCACGGTGAAGACGTGAGTCATCGAGTTGAGATTTTGATATGTTGTAAAGACTGTTGAATAAAGACGATCTGAACAGTTTCCAGTATGGGAAAGTCCAGGGAGGTAGTCACGTCCACTTTTTTTTAATGTGTATTGATGTGAGATAGGTGATTTTCCGGTTGAATAACTCTAAAATGGGCTTCTTTCTTTCTCTTTTTTTATTAACTCTTATTTTAAATGAAACACCCGATATATTATTACATTTTTCAGTTTTGCTTGGAATTTTAGAAAACATTTGTGTCTTCAACTAACGCTCTATTTTGTACCGTTTCTGTAGAATTTGTACGTTTTTAAAAATTTTGACAATTGCTTAAAAATGAAATATCAAATATTTGGCTAATTTTAATCACAGTAAAAGGAAGTTGTGTGCGTGTATCACACCAGATTTTTGATACATTACAACAGTCGACACGGACTGACAGACTTGACATTTAACCTTAAAATTACAATTCACACCAAATTTTCTAAGAGACAGCGTTGCCGATAGTAATTATCAAGGAGAATGAAATTATTGAACATAAATTAGTACATGTTGAGTTATTATGTCAAGAGAACTTTTCTACGTAACCTTTTTTTCAAAGTCTTCAAATTTTTAATTTAGTTAATGTTGGTAAAATATGTTCCCTGTATAAGCGATAGACTCAATTCATTACTCTCGAAATGTATGTATGAAACATAATAAATGCTCTGCAGCAGACAAATAATGTCACTAGTATTTAATAGTAATGCAGTAACTGTTACCAGTTTCCGTTTCATGTAATAAACTGTAATAAAACTATAATAGGTGAATGAAAATTTGGCTGCTTCGATGAAATAAAAAGGTTGTGGAGATAGATAGCCAAAAAGTTTATTGTAGTAGGTATCAAAAATCTGATTGTCCCTTAAGGTCCAAGCGTCATACATGTGAAGGTTGATAAAATAATTTTACGTTTCGCCACTTTAGATGGCTTCATCAGAAATTATTGACAAGTAATATAACAAAATGGCTTCCATAAAAGTTTATAATAATTGATAACAAAATTTGCAAATGACTAATTAAAGCCACATTGCATGTATACGGCGTTTAAATGGATAAAGATGAAATGTTAAACAATCATTATTGATTGAGGTTAAACATTAACTATATTATAGATAATGTAATTGAACAATAAACTTTTAATAGAAAGTAAAGGACATCTTGTTTTGAAGAAGCAAGCTGCAGCTGCAGCTAATATAGTTAATGTTTAACCTCAATCAATAATGATTGTTTAACATTTCATCTTTATCCATTTAAACGCCGTCTACATGCAATGTGGCTTTAATTAGTCATTTGCAAATTTTGTTATCAATTATTATAAACTTTTATGGAAGCCATTTTGTTATATTACTTGTCAATAATTTCTGATGAAGCCATCTAAAGTGGCGAAACGTAAAATTATTTTATCAACCTTCACATGTATGACGCTTGGACCTTAAGGGACAATCAGATTTTTGATACCTACTACAATAAACTTTTTGGCTATCTATCTCCACAACCTTTTTATTTTTTGTAATAAAACTGCCTGTACGCCGCTGACATATAATTATGTTTGCGCCACTGATTGAGAGTCACTCATATAGTTGCGCGCGCATGATGTCTTATGTCGGTGGAAGAGTGCTAGAGAGGAGCTGCTGTAGGAACGCGAATCGAATCCGAATAACCGATAGTTTTTGTGGTTTAAGTTAAACAACCGAAATAGTGCTCGTGCTTTGAATTAACTAGTGGCCAGCTTTACAGTCGACGTTTTCGAAATCTACTGCCAAACCTATTTTTCCGAAATAATCGATGGGGCGTATGCTTCGTGTGCTTGATTGTCGCTAGTGGGAAACATTTTTATCCCGGTACCGTGCAGTGCTCGACGGCGGAGAAAGTGAATTCAGAAAAACCGACCAGCTTTTTGGATTAAAAGGACCCAGTGCAGGTAATTGCAGCATCGCTTTGTTCTTTGTTCATGCACCTACATTTTCATGCAGCTAAATTAGGGGTGTGTCATCGTTTCAGTCACCTTTCAGACGAGCTTTTTGGTTAGGAGACCGCCGGTTGAACCTGGTTTAAATTACTTGCTTGGCAGACATCGCGCAGGATATGCGTCAAGTTCACTCGAACTAACCGACATGGCTCATTTCAAATTCGAGTCCTTTTAAATCTGACATTTAACAGCTTTGTAGCGAAGAAATTGCATACCTATTTAGGGAAGTATCGGACGTTTAGCGGTTGAGGTGCTTATTACTTGCTTGGAAGCCAGTAAACGGTGACTGGCTTAATGCGATTTTATCGGCGTTTTTGTTATAGTTTGAGTAATTATAGCGTTTTATTTGAGCAAATAAAACATGGCCCCACGGTTTAATTGGCAATCGCTGTGACAGTGCATGACAGGGCCGGCTTCCCTTGTTTTATTTTATGGCCGTCTGCAAATCCGAGTGTGCTCAGAACATACCGCATATCGGGAGGTGTGACCTCACGCAACTTATCGATTTATTATGTAAGTTTTATAAAGTTTAAAGCCAGTGCACTGTAATTTCCTAGCTTGAGTTCAGTGCCGATTTAATCTCTGGCTGAGGATTAAATGCAGTTTAATTGTATACTGCAATAAAGTATATTGACCATCGGCCAACGGAACATCCTACTGCAATAGCGCAATTTGCATTCAAGAATTACTGCAAATGCTAGTCCATCCAACGCAAGGATTTGTGAGATAAAATCCGCTATCTATTGTACTGTTGCCAAGATGACCAAACCGTTATGCGTCGAGATTTTTATATTTGAGGCGGCATTGGTATCCATAATTTTAGTTAACTGACTTTAGTTGTTTTGTAAAAGCAAATTTTTACCTACCTAAGATGGTTTTTCAGGGCGGATACACTCGGGCTCATATAAATCTTTACCTAAAACTGGGCGAACGTGACTAAAAAATAGCAATTAAGATTGCCTGGATTTCCTTATACTATTGAAGAGAATCAGAAGCCAAAATTTATTTATAAATTGTAAAAGTAATAATATGTAATTCTCGTACTACTTGAATTGGTAAGGGAGTTGCTGCATTTGCAATAATTAAAAATAATACGTGAGATAGGTTTTTATAGTTTGCAATTAAACGAATATGTACTATGGATTTTTATAGTTATAATAAATAATTGCAAAAAGAGTCGTTGGGTATTTTTGTTAACATTTCTTCAAAGCCATATAATTTGTGGCGTAACAGATCCCTAGATTTTCGATACTGAATTAGAAAAAAATAATTTTCAAATTCAAACGATCCCAAATTCATATACCTAGTATTAAAATGTGACAGGGTTTGGTAGGGGGGTGTAATTCGTCAATAACTCCTGTATTAATCACGCTTCCAATTGAACACATGCAAAGTAAGTTATTACATATGTACTTCAATCTGCCCATATTCATAACATCATAACTAAGAAATTTCCACCTCTAAAACTACTACATGGTAATGAACTGGGAAGTTAATAATATTAAAATTCTAACATCAGTTTAAAATTGATATGAAGCTAATTGTAGCAATTTCTTTGTTTTTGATAATGTATTATACTAAGTCTCGATTAACTTTGAGTAAGTAAACCTTTTCAAATGTTTACATTGTTGTGGGCTTTTTTTTTCGTTTAGTGAGTCTCATTTGCTATTTGAACTAAAATAGGTCAAACAACACAAATAAAGCAGGTATAATAGTAGTTTGTTAAACAAACGAGTAGTATACCAGGTGAGATTTTTCAAGTGATACAAAGCGATACTGTTTAAAATATTTTTATGAAATTTTGGTGAGGTAGAAGGGAAATGGGGAGATATATTTAAATATATTTTCAACATTTACCTCCTCTCTCTGTTTTGGGGGGGGGGGGGGTAATTTTGAAATTTTAAATTGGATGATGTACTTTTGTTTATAAAATGCGAATCTACTTGAAAAAATACGTATGTGTACAATTTTTTACTTCCCTCGTCTGAAAGACGTTTTCTTAATTCCGTCTGTCTGTCTGTTGGCAGTATAGCTCAAAAACTATTTGTCGGAGGAAGACGACATTTTGCATACATATTATATATCTACCTCGCATGAAACCGGTACAATTTCATACAAATATATACAGGGTGAGCACCTTAAAAAAAATAAAATTTTGTTTATTTTTGGTTAATTTTGAAATAGAAGGAAGTAATAACTGTCACGTAGGTCAGGCTGTACAATGCCGAAAATAAAACTCAACCGATACAGGATAATGTCACAAAAGAGTAAAAACGTTTCAACACTAACACTGTTCTGTTAGAGAGGCGCGCACCGGATTTATTTCGAAGAGGTTCGGTGGCGTAGTTGTATTTATTGATGCAGATACGCAGGGATGCGGTTACAATCGCTCTGCAGATGCGGCGGGTTCAACCCCCTTCGGGATAATTTTTTTATTTGAAAATGTATTTAATTTATTAGGAACGTGAAGATATTTTTACTCCTAACTTAATTTGATTTTTAAAATTGTTTAGTGTCACAATGTCGACGAGGGAAGTTCTGGGTAAACCCTTTTACAGATTTTTTTTTATTTGCTCTTGATCGAATCCGCTTTGCCTGTTTTATTAGTGGCGCCTGAAATTACAGCGGGTACAAAGTTCATTTAGAAAAAGAGTGAGAAAGTGTTTGGAAGTGAAGGGGAACATTTCGAACAGTTTCTTAAAGATGACAGACGATAACTAAGTTGAAAGTAAATGGTAAATATTTTTTTATTTTATAACCTAATAAATCCGTAACCATAACAAAATTAAAAAAATCATCTTATTTAAAAATGCCATAGTTACCTCCCACCCCTCAAAACAGAGAGAGGGGGTAAATGTCTGAAATATGTTTAAATATGTTCCCCATCTCCCTATCACCCCAACAAAATTTCATCAAAATATTTGAAACCGTTTTCAAGATATCACCTTGTTCCTTGTAACAATTTAAAAAACTCACCTAGTAGAATAATGCTTAGAAATATATAAAAACAAAATAAAATAAATGAAATTTGTCTTTTACTTCGGGTTTTTTTGAAAACAAGTTTTTTTCAATAACTACTATTAAAGTACAATTTGTACATGTCTCGTTTCTAAAGTAACATTAATGCTGAGGGCGGATAAAATTTTCACATATAATCGGGGGCAAATTAGGACGTTCTTAGAATGCACGAAAAATAATTTCCGGATATGAATTAATGCTCGAATATAGATTCGGTAAGAAAATCGTAACGACACAAACTCTAAAAAGAAATTTTAATTATATCTACCTACAAAAAAAATCCAAGAAATTTTGTTGTTGTCTTGGTAACGGCTCGTGCTTGAAAAATTTCCGGAAATGTTTGGAAAAATGTTTTGCAGCTATTTTTTCGTGGAGGCATGCACGAATGCTTTTGTTAGAAAAAAATAGCTGCAGAACATTTTTTGCAGAGGAAATTTTTTATGTACGAGTTATATTTTGATAGTGAATATCACGAATGAAGAAAACAGTAAATAAAACATTTTTATTAAAAATAATAACAAAGCAATAAAACTCAATAGTCTTCTCCACGTACATTTATTTAAATTGGCAACATGTTTCGAAACCAAACTGGTTTCATCTTCGGGCCATAATGATCATCTACAGAGGTATATGGTTAACAATAATGTACTAATGTACATAATAAAGAAATTCACTTACTGTGTCTTTTTTAACTGTTTTTTAGTTACTTTTGTATTAAAATTCATTCTTAGTGCTGACATCTTCAACGTTAGTTTCTATTTAACTTGTTTTAATTTTTATGATGTATTAACCAGTATAATGATCTTTATAACGTAGTTTGCTGGTTAATTAATTTTTCTTCTCCAATGTGGTGTTTTTTGAATTTTATTGCTACCTCGTCTTCTACGTTTTAACCTAACCTCGTTTAAACGTACAAATTTAACACGTGTTTTTACTACCAGTAAGTGAATTTCTTTATTATGTACATTATTGTTAACCATGTGCCTCTGTCGATGATCATTATGACCCGAAGATGAAACCAGTTTGGTTTCGAAACATGTCGCCTATTTAAATAAATGTACGTGGAGAAGACTTGAGTTTCATTGCTTCGTATCAAGACACCTCCACTATTAGCGTGATGGATCACCCTTCTATTAATAACAACAAAACTAACATCTAAATACTGAAATTTTACGGTTTTTTGTAATGGCTGTGACATAAGTGGAAAAATCTGGCAAATTTCCAAAAATTTTCGAATACATATTAATAATCGCCGTTGCTATAGTAACTTTTCAATTAAATGCGCATACGGGATAATCTCAAGGAAATTAGCTTACAAAGTGAAGCCCCCCATGGATAAAAATCCTGTTTATCAACTTGTACCATAAATAAATATTTTCTATGATACCAAAATTTCGCGAAGGTTTCAAAGTACCCTTCAATCACTGAAAATAAAATTATTTTTAAAATGAATTCATTAGAAAATTTAGGAAAAAAATCAAATAAAACAGAAGTGTATGTTCAGCAAAATCAGGCAGCCACGTTTTGACAACGAACCATATATTCTTGGAAAATCGCTAAAGTGAATTTTGATTTGAATCGATAGTATTTTACAACAGCTAAGGTTTTTCGAAAAAGATCGATATTGTACGGATAAAATTAAAAATTGTAGAAAGAAAATTCATGCAAAGCAAACGGTATTTTCCAATCCAAATAGGAGATTGAAGCAGAATTGGTTCTCTTTTAGACCATAGGACTACGTAGATCTGTTTATATTTCAGCAGATGTAGAAATCTGAATATGTCTGTAATTTTCTTTAGAATTCTATTAATGAATTCTGCCTATTAAATTATGAAAAAAATCATATCAACATGGTTCCGGAAATGCGTCGTTACGGAGATACTATCATATTCTCGGTGCTATCACCGTCAATATTCTGTATCTAGCGTCGTATCTTCCAAAGAAAGCATTTCCAAATTCATTTTGATACGAACTTTTTCATATTATAATAGGCGAAATTTATTTCCAGAATTTTAATAGAAATGTAGAATACATTTTTTTATTTGAACACCCTGTACCAGGGAAACAATGCATTTTCACTTATGTTTATTAGAATTTTTTGCTTGTATTTGACCCAAGAATACCCTGGTCGAGTAGTATGCAATCAAGGTGGGACATCCTGTATATTACGATTCTGCATTGGCGAAACAAGGGCTACCTACACGTTGTGTGCACATTCTAAAATTATTTTCGTTGATACGGGTTGTTGTTGTACAGAGTGTTGCACTAAACATATGGTTTTAAATTCCATTTGTGATTTGGTCACGAGCATATTGTTGCCATTTGCTGTGTTAAGTATTCGTAGCTACTGATGATGACAGCTTGGCTCTCGAAGTGTGGTGAGGGGTTTTCACGAATTGTGATATTTTCAAACCACAGGCTCCAGCGGTGTTTTATTTTATATGTTTATAAAAATGGAACACCCAGTATATTATGCCATTTTTTGGAAAGGCACTTCTGTGCTGATCAAATTGATATAAAATTAAATGAGGCTATTTTAACCGTTTTCTCGCTACAGAGTTAATTGCAAAAAAGTGTTCCCCTTTAGACACTTGTGGTGATCAAACTGTTTGTGGTACTGCCTGATATCGGGCTTTCACTGAAAGTGCATATTCCATATTTTCATACATGTGTGAAGAAATTGCTGTTTGTTTTTTAATATAGGTGGTTTTTAATTTTGGCGAAATTTAAAAAAAACGAACAGCCAGTCTTATAAATCTGAAGTTAACTTTAATTCGTTGTTAAAACAAACAAAAGCTTACTATTAAAATTGTTTACGAATGAATAGAATGTCATAAGCACTACAGTTTTGATGCGATTTTGTTTATTTTAACAACGAATTAAAGTTAACCTCAGATTAGTGGTCTTTCTAGACCGGCCGTTATTTTTTTTAAATGCAACATCGTTGCAGATTTGCATAAACTTTCATATGATACCAGGTTTGGTTTGTCATTTGTGTAGGGTAACGTAAACAAGAAAAAAAATTAAGAGCTCCAAAGATTTTATTTTTGTTGCATTGACTTGAATAGGTATCAGAACATTAAAAAGGAGTTTGTTGTAATTATGGCGCGCATTCGTATTTTTGTTTCAATAAAGAAAATATATGCATTTTACTTTAAATATTATCTACATATTGTTATTTTTAATCATTTTTATAACTTTTGCTTTTACATTACCCTATACAAACAGACAAACTTGATATCACAAGACATCTTATGAATATCTATCTGCACCACCAAGACCAAAATATATAAGATGTTGCATTTAAAAAAGTTGAAAAACGTACAATATCAGTCCTTCTCAGGAGTAACCAGGAACACCTGAAGACGGGAGTAGATCAAAACTACCAAAACGTTGTGTGATTTACACCCTAGACAGTGGAAAAAGTCCGAAAAACATATCATAATAGACCACTGCCAAAAAATGACATTCAGAGAAAAAGTTTCTTACAGTTTCGCGAAATCTAAGAAAGCCCTGTATATTAAAAAACAAACACCAATTTCGCCATGCATGTATGTGATCTGCAATAAGGAAGTTTTTTTTTTGTAAAAACCCGATATGAATATCTCTGACAGACACCACAAGCGTCTGAAGTGGGTCACTTTTTTGGAATTAACTCCCTTTAGCGGCAGAAAGATTGAATATAGTCCCATATAATTTTATATAATTGAATCAGCCTTGAAGTGGCTTTCTAAAAATTCCATAATATACTGGGCGTTTCATTAAACAAAACATGTTTAGCTCAAACTTTATATGTGAATACCCTATATAAACGAAAATAATTGTAAAATGTGCATACAGGGTGTACCTATTGTCTAACCAAAACTGAGTCTTAATATATTGCCTGAGCGAGGAGCTATTTTCCGTCCACACACCGACAACACATTGTATATAGGGTGAAGTTAACCCGAATTAACCTCCGTGGATTTTTCCGAATATAAAAGTGGCTGCTGAGGGAGGCATCCTATCTATTAAATTAAAATGTGATTTATTAGCATATAAATGACAGTAAACCTTTGAAAACAATAAATTATTGTGCTATGCGCTTCCTAGTTGAAGTTTAACTTGGTTCCAGCTCCAAAAGTTCAAGTGACTATAGAAACCCCAAAAAATTTATTCTCGGTATAAATTAGATTAAACCTACAGATTATTTTGCGGTTGGTAACGAAGCGTAAAAGCTCGTTTAAAATGTATTTACCTACAGAAAAACCAATGCTAATCGTAATTATAACGGAAGCAGGCCATAGATTCTGTCTGGACTCTTAGTACACAATAGTGTGGAGGTATTGGACAGCGACAAAGTTACGGTAATATAACTGGAACAGAGACGGACTTGCACGGAAAAACTATGAAATAGCCCAAATTAGCCGAGGCATATTAGGAGAATTTTAAAGGAAACCTAAGTTCTTTAGTTTAAAGGGTTGCTGCTAAGTTACTAAGGAACATTTGTGCCAAAAAGCAGGACTAGTTTTTTTAGATGGATACGACGTGTTATACCTGGGCTAAAAGCGGCTGCAGGAGAAGGCTCCGCATATGTTCCCTGTTCACGTCTAATGGAAAAGGGAAAACATAAAGGATATACTTTTTTTACTAGTGGAAGGTGATAATCGAACCGTATAACCTCTTGCTCAACTTGAATTGTTCAGAAGTTCTAATGATACATTCATACACGCTAACATTCGTGGGCAAATAAAATGATAAATCTAAAGACCTCGAAATACCATTGCATCACAGGGGTATTGTTCCATTCAATTTTGGTGTAGAAATTTTGGCTGTTGGAGTAAATTAGAAAACTGAACATGTGGGTCATTCGCCGTTGTAGAATTGTAGGTAATGTTTACCTTTTCCCAGTTTATTGGAACGCTAACGTATTCCATTATTGTGCTATTATTAGATTCAAATTTGCTATAATTGCGTCGTTTTAACAACACGGCAATTTTCAAAGCCAATGGCGTTAGTGACGTTAGTGTATATGTGAACTGGGACTGAGCGGTTTTTGCTTGTAGGCGTTCACTGTATTTCAATAATACTGGAAAAATGCATGAAGTTGTAAAAATATAAAGTTAAAGTAGTAATAATTTGTTTACCTGTAATTCTTAGTAGTGCACATATTATATGAAAAGGTACTGAAACTGATGGCGTGTTTAAAGCAAAAATATGACGTTCATTAAATAACCATATCTTATCCTTCACAGGATTGTCTGCGACTGAATTTATTGATCCCTATTCAATGATTTTTAGAGGAAATTAGGATAACGGAAGTATTGCATTCACCCCAAAAATTCTAAATTGAGTTTTCAACGGATGTTCACGTTTTAAGAGTCCCCTGAACCCCAAAAACATGTTTTTGTTCATTGGTCTGTCAGTCTGTGAACAGAATATCTCAAAAACGAAAAGAGATATGGCGTTAAAACTTCATATATAAGTTTTGTGTACTATCGAGATGCGACAGCAAGCTTTTGAAGAAAATCACATAACCGAAAGTATAGTGTTTACTTTTGCGATTTTTCAGTTTTTTTCAAAAACGGCTCTAAAGATTTTTTCATACTTTATGTGAGATAGGTGATTTTCCAGTTGAATACCTCTAAAATGAGTTTATTTCGATTTTTTTCTTTTTTTTATTAACTCCTATATTAAATAGAACACCCGGTGTATTATTACATTTTTAATTCAGCTTAAACTTTCAGAGAAAATTGGTTTCTTAACTAACGCTCTATTTTGTACGGTTTCTGTAAAATTTGTATTTTCTGAAATTTTTTTCGCAATTGCTTAAAAATTAATACATAATAAAATTTTTGGCTAATTATAAGATCATTGTAAAAGGAAGTTGTGTGCGTGTATCACACCAGATTTTTAGTCTTTGCCATTTTAAGAACGGCCTGTTTCAATTCTAAAAAAAAAACATAATAATGTAACATTTTTGCATCTCTGCTGGTAGACAAATTTGTCGTTTACAGTAAAAGCGGGTGAAACCGTGATGGCATTTTGGTAGATTTAAAGATTACGTGACTAGTGTAAATATTTATTTTTAACTCTACTATCTTCAAAATGGTGGATGGACAACATGCAATGTGTACCGATCTAAATTGACGATTGTACCGATAAGATAAGCGGCATGAAAATATTTGCAAGGTTGAATCTGATAGTTTGACGTCTTCGTTTTCTTGCAAATTGGCAGTTTGACTAAGACATCGGAATTTGGAATCGTTATCGGTAGCGGTTGTAGGTCCGAGGTCATATGGTGAGTAGTCATCCCGAATCATCCATTCGCAGTATGAAATATGTCTCCTTGAGCAGCTATGATTCAATAACGTTTTGTAAATTAACTTTTTGCACTCATGATTTCAAAATTCATATTTCCCGGTCATTCCCGATGCGCCGAAAATGACTTTTCCCGCACCGGGGTGTTTTTTACTTTCCCACAAAAACTATGGCAATTGTGTGTTCCAGGGGCGCTGTAAACGTCAACAAAAGCTAACAGGTGCTAGGATACGTATAAAAATTTAGTAATTTGTGCTGCCAACTCAGTAAAGTTGTAAAACACTAAATAATATTTTTTTAACTTTTTTAAATATTTTGAGTTATTCGTTACAAAAAACATTGTACCTACCTCTTTCGGGAAGAATTTTCCCGAATTCGCACTACATGCAGCACTCCCTTCGGTCGTGCTGCAAACAAAGTGCTCATTCGGGAACATTAACTTCCCGAACTCGTTAGGTAAATAACTATTGCAAGTGTTCTTGTTACAGTCTGTTCCTGTTGTGAAAATGATAATATTTTTTGTTAGATATGAGCACATAAATACTATAAATACATTTCTGTTATTGCTTTTCGATGATTACTTGATTATCATTTTGCCAGGTGTTTTTATTTAGAAGAATGAGCATTTTCGACTTTGAGCATGAGTTGTATCTGCATTTTTCGCAAAAGTATAGAACAAAAGTATGGATTAAATTTGGAAAAAAATAATAAATAAAAAAATGTAGGTAGATTATATTCCCAAAGAAATTCTTCATATATCAACCTAAACATTTAATTTATTAATTTGTTTTTTCGTTGACCGCTTGTTAATTTCAATATTAATGAATTATTTTTCCTAAAAAAGGATGGATTAATAGACGTCATTAATACACTGTTTTTGATTAATACAATCTTTTTCATTAATTAACTGTTTTTTAAAAAAGGATGGATTAATAGATCTATTAATACACTGTTTTTGATTAATACACTCTTTCATTAATTAACGGTTTTTGTGATTTTGACGTTTTGATGATATTTTGCATGGAGGTTAGTTGTATTAATCAAATTTTTCGCCACAAAAAAAAGATTTTGCGGTCAACGAAAAAATTTTGTAATCAACTCGTTTGTTAATGGGCGATTAATAATCTCAACTATTAAAGGCACTCACTCGCTATCGCTTGTTCGTGCTTTAAACAGTTTCGATTATTAATCGCCTTCATTAACACACTTGTTGGTTAAATAACTATTAATGAACGATGAATATGCTCCTTGTAACTATATTTTTTCAAACATTTCCAATATTTGCAATGGTAATGTTATTTTAAATGGCTGATATTACACTATACAATCAAATAAAGACACACAAACAGTGGCGGAGATAATACGAGCCTACCGAACTACTAATTGGGCGTAAAATAATTCTGACAAACATTTTATGTATGTTTATCGTGACTCATGATAATGACTATGAATACGTAGTGGTTGTATAGTCATACATTTATATTATTATGTTTGATGTTTGATATTTGTATATACAAATAAATAGTTATAAACATTCAAGTAAAAATGTAAACAAAATGTTGTTTATTCTGAAATGGAAAGTAGATGTGGGAATCATCGGCATCGGGCAAGAGACGTGGGTTGCGTAAACTTTCACTACGCCTTTCCGCCAATAAATCAATCAGTTGCGGATGTGCTTTTTAAATTCTGCAGACGTTAAACGAAAGTATGTTACTCGGTAAAGATTTAGTTTGGAATAATTTCCCTAAACAAACTACTGTTTTTTCAGTAATATTTTGACAACCTCTTCCACACACTTTTGTAGGTTTTAATTGTACAGTTCTACTAATGTCACTACCCTAAACTAAATTGGTTTTCCGTTTACAGTGTGTAACGGTGAATCATGAATTAAATTATCGCCCAACATTGTCAAGACATACCCAACCGGAAACATGCAAATGCGGTATTTTGAAGTAAGCGCGACTTCCGCAATGTTAATAGCTGAACTTGGACAGGATGGCGGCATGATTTGCAAGTTGCAACAAGCGCAAGTTTTGTAGTGGTAGTTTAAACTGTGGCATCTCCTGACCTGACAATATAAAACAGTATGTAACCGACGAGGTGTTGTTGCCCCGTGTTTTAAATTCCTTGCTATTTTTAGGGGTACGCACGTAGCTCTAAAGTTCTACAGCTTGGGCCGAAGTACAAACATGTTTACTATGCCCAGAATCTGCTTTTAATAGCAATGAAAATGTGTACTTACTTAGGCCAGTCCAGAATTTTTACCAATAATATTTGTACATACATAGTTCCTTGTCGGTCCTATCATTGAATTAGAATTAAGTTCAGTTCATTGCGATAGAGATAGCCTATAAATGAATTCAGATAAAATAACCATCATTCTTTTTTATTGCCAAAGCTCATGGCACATAACTTTTAATATTTCATTTTATAACTTAGTGAAACCCGGAGAACTAATTGTGTAGAATGTTGTTTAAATTTATTTGCTGTATCCTGTACTATGCTGATTGGAAAATTTGTGATTATCCTAGAAGGTAAAGCTATTCCAACAATATACTCTATTCTAGTCATCCTTGAGCATATTTAAAATCCCATTGATTTAGTAGAAAAACGGGGAAATATATTTTGCAAATTATTTGAAATTTTTAGAGTAGGTCACACGATGGGTTATATGAACTATCTTGGGGAGTATCCCGAACGGATTGAATTTATAGGGAAGAGTGTGCTGTTTTAGAGGCACGGCCACCACCGTTTTTATGGCTGGAGAACGTACGGATATACGCCTAGTTTTGAGTTTTTAATTTTGCTCAGTTAAAAAACGTTCAAAAATAAACTTTAGAATTCAGAAAGGAGATAATAGTAATTTGTATACCAAGGCACTGAAGTGTAGCTTTTGATCACGAATGTGGATTTAGTTGCCGAGGCCCGTGGGGCCAAGGTAAATAACCACATGAGAGATAAAACGGAACTTCAATGCGGAGAGGTACATTACGTTTTTTTTAAATTTGAAATCGTGAAATCGCAAAAATTACAACATTTTAACTAGTTTTTTATTTGAAATCGTGAAATCGCAAAAATTACAACATTTTAACTAGCATTTGTAGGTTATGTTTACGTCGGTTGACGTTTACCTATCGCCCCGCCACCTAAAAAAGTCGTAAAACAATGGATTACTTCACTGCGAATTTCTCGTATTTTTAAGACTATTTCGACGTCCTTCATTGCCGATTTCCACGTCCTCCACTGCCTATTTCCAAAAAATTTATTATATCTACTCATATTTGTATTATTTGAATTAATTTGTCTAAAAATTTCATTTTCACAGGGAGTTGTTCCGAATTTTTGTTTATTTTCTGAACATTTAAAAGTGTTACCTTGACTCTCGAAGATCTCAGACCAACGGAATGCTCTACTAATTTGAAACCTCTTTTATCGTAAATGTAAACTGTATAAAGTAGAGGAAAATCCGGAAGACGCACAACGCTTGAGACGAGGTTTAAGGATTGCTCAAGTGTAATAAATTCTCATAAACGTAGATTCAGTTTGAACGATTGCAGAATAATACCGATAGCGCGATTTCGTAACATTTTTGTTTGTTACATTTCATTCGTGTAGCAGTTTTTGTTAAACCTGTGAAATTTGTTCGTCGAAATTCTTAATTTTCCAGGTTCCAGAAGGAACAGTCATTGCCCCCATACATATAAATAATCTAATTTACAAAATAATCAATTCAATTCATGAACAGCAACGCCCAAATCATATCGTTGCGGTGTACCGTAGTGCCAGTGAAGACGAATCCTATCCAGCTTTTAAAATGGAGAATTTCAATAAAGATGAACGCCATAGTGTTTATTGCAAAAAAACACAGACGCCAATGCTACTTCTTTATTACACTTTAAATAGATCGTTGCCAAATTGTATGTAATTGTTAGTTCGTTGTTAGTATATTCGAGGGATGCTAACTCATTCATATTCATGTCATTGTTCTTCGTAGTAACTGAAGGCAACTGCCACATACAATTTTCGCTCCGCTCGATTAACTCCTAACTCCTATGTTCAGTATAGATTGATTGCCTTTATTATGCCAAACATAAAGTGACCAGTGTATGTATTCCAAATAACGGTTACGTTGATATTTTTCGATATTTACCATTATATAGCATTGTTGCCCCCCTTCCAGGTTTATTTTAACATTGCCGACCCTAATTAGGAAAGAATAACGGTTCGATTACTGTTACAATTGATATCTCGAATAAGATTGTGTCACTATTTTTCATCAGAAATCAGAATATACCTTTCAAATTAACGGTTAAAAGGAGACCTGTTTAAAGAATAATGTTTGTTTAACGATGCTTATATGTTAGAGGATGATCATCAAAACGTATTGCCCCATTACTAGTGTGTTATGTGATATTTTGAAGAATATGTATCAGCTATCGCACAAATACAGATTGTATTTGCCACGATGTAAAGATTATTCTAAATTTAAAGCATCACCCCCGTCATCTCTGTCCTTAAATTTGTCTTTCGTTTTAGCATTGCCTCATGATATCTCGTATTGTTTCATGTCATCTTTGGTACTAGTACTAATTGATTGTTTTTGGCATTTTTTTAAATTTAGGTAGTTGATATATAATTGTAATGTATATTTCTGTTGCCAATAAGTATTGCCAACATTTTAAAATATTTACAATAGTAATAACTTTTGTTGGACACATAAATAGCAACACTAACAATAACCATAAAAAGATAGATACATATAAATTGCTTAACCGCAAGGAGAGATTTAGATAAGGCCAGACCATTATCTTTTGCACGATCTTGATCTTGGTAACCGAATTATACATATGCCTATGCTAAAATTAAAAAATTGAGATGAATAAGTACTACATACACATATTTAAATTTTGCAGGACTATGACATTTATAAGTTGGTGGTATTTTATTATACGTGGAAAATATTGGACATGAAATTGATCTTTGAATAGTAATTGAGATAAATAGAGGTGAAAAAAGTCCACAGAAGCTAGTTGTAAGATTATGTGTATCTGTTCCTATTTTCCAAGTAAGGAGGGGATTTGAAAAGTCAAATTTTATGATAAAGGCGCAAACTCTTTAAACGCGCATATTCTTAATGGAAAAGCACTCAGCATTCGGATATTATATTATTGGTACACGAATGGCAGATGAGTGCACAGTAATAAAATTACAAAAGTGTTGCAGAGTTTCTTTGTAATGTTAGCCTTTTTAACAGTATCTAGGAAGAAAAAACCTTTTCCCAAAAATTAATACGGCTGATTTGGTAGAATTTATTTGTAAGGACGCATTGGAGATACCCTCTAACTAAAATACGTATAATTACCTTCAGTGTATTCTGTAAACCACCAGGCTTAAATGAGTAGTAAATCAGTGTGCCAGCAGCATAGACATGTAACTTACACTGTTTAACATTGTCAGTGATTAACATGTGTAAATGGAATTCACCAATAAACCCAAAATGGAACCCTGGGGAGCTCTTTGTAAAACAGTCAGTTTATTTGACGTAGTCAAAATCGTATTTGTACATTTTGCAAAATAATATGTTGTTTTATTTTAGTTTAAATTTTAGGGCTGTAGAGTGTAGATCCATTTCAAATGGTTTTATCTATTAGGGAAATTGCGCAGTCAATTTGATATATAAAATTTTGTTGACAATTTTGTAATAGTTATTAAATATCAAGTCATGAAAGTTATCTTTTACTGGACGAAGGAGCATATTGTACGAGGCTGTAAGAGAGTACTTTGACGCTTCTGAGTCCCGTAGCATAACTTTCATAAAATGGTATGTATAAAATTTTCCTTGAAATCGCCAACCAAGTCAAAGTAAAGCATAAAACCGATTCATAACCTTGAGATTTTGAAAACGTAATTTTGACAATCGTTTAAAAAACTAGTGATCAGGTTTGTTAAAGAACACGACTAGTACAGTAATAGCAGCCAGGTAAAAATATTACTGTACTTGTCGTGTAATTTTCTAGACTCAAAAGAGCCGTGAAAGTTCGACTTTTTGATGTTTTTAGGTAAAATTTAATACATTAAAAAATTACACATTATATATTAAAATATTCGGATTCCAAGTGAATCTTTTTCAGTTATATCAAAGAGCATATCATTAGCATATAATTATATGCTCTTTGGTTATATTAAAAATCTGATATACAAGATCTAATTTTCAACATTAACTGAAGAAGATTCACTTAGAATCGAAATATATATTAATATGTACTAATGTCTAAAACAATTCAATGTGTTAATATGTAAACTGGGCTGCGTAATTACCCTCGTAGATAAAACAGTAATATGTTGTGATTCGATATATGACGAGCAACAACTATAGCATTGTCACTTGCAACTGATTTATCGGACATTATAATTAGATGTATAATGTTGCTGGTAATTGCGTTATGCCCTGGAAGTTATGCAAATTTGTGCAACTTATACAGGGTGTTCCGGGATGAAGCTGCCCCTCTTTAGATATTTTTCTTTAGTAGTGTCCAAGATTATAAAACGTAAGTGAGTTATGGCTTGTTAATTAAAAATGCAAGAAATTTAGTAAATAACGTCTATTCGAAATAATCGAACATTTACTCGAAAGGAATCTGTCAAACTCTAGGAATATGTTGCCTGGGTAATTTTAAGCAAAAAAAATTGTCAACATTGGTCCGATTGCAAAACATAACTGAGTTATGGCTCGTTGGAAACAAATCTAACCTATTTCGAATATTTTTGACACTAGCATCTTTTTAGTAACATACAGTTGTACTATACAGATATAAAGGGTGATTTTAATTTTAATTTTGACATTGACAATTGATATCTAAAGTGAATGATCTATAAGTAAAGTTGCAAACCCCCATCCCTCCTCCAGGGCCGTTATGATCAATCTCATAAATACATACCCATCTATAGTATGATCAAAAACTATTTTCATCTAGTATGGCCATGGAATACTTCCTAATTTATGAATGCAAAAATACCTCACTTAAAAAGCAAATGTCACGTTTGACATTTAAGTATAAATGTAGTTGCATTCTAAATTAGGAACTATTCCATAGCCATACTAGATGAAAATAATTTTTGATCATACTTTATAAGAAGACTTGCTGTAAAAATATTCATATTTAACAGTATCAGATTTTAAAGAAACACTCAATCATGAAGGTTTGGCAATAATGATCGAACATGTAAAACATATAAATATGTAATATAGTTAGTCGATAGAATGTTACTAATAGCCAATGTACCTATGTTGTTACTTAACTGGGGTGTTTTTAGTAGGTCCACAATGCTTGAGCGATCTCTGTCGCTTTGTCCATGTTTATTTATGTATGAGTATTTATTGAATTTGAAAATATTTAGTCAGATAGATCTTGATTATAACGACATCGGATATAGCACTATATTGATTAAACAGTCGGAAATTTAACGTCCCGGCTAGAGTCTACATTAAATGTATACATTGTGGACGTATCGCTTATTACGACATCGGATATTGCGACAGAACTGAAGGTAGGATAAAGGTTCAAAGTCATTTCTTTTCCCCCAACTGGGGGCGGCCTGCTCTAGGGATCTTGCGTCCCTCTTATATTTTGGGACGGGTGACAGGAAGGTGGGGTGGAGAATGGAAAAGAGGGAAGGAAAGGTGGAGAAGTACTGCCGGGCTTTGGCCTCAGAAAAGTACGTTGTTGATTCAGTAAAACCACCTAAAACCTAAATCAGAGCAGACGGCCGCGGGAATTGAACCCACGACCTCCCGAATGCTAAGCAGACCTCCTAACCACCAATCCAGTTCGGTTGCGAATTGATATAGCGAACAAAAACCGGACTTTGGTACAATTTATCGCACATAACGACGAGCGGTGGAAAAAATCCAGAGGACTCTTGGGGAATTAGAGAATTTTGCTGACATGGTAAAGGAGCGTGGCGGTATAGTGCGTATAGTATTTCTGTTTAGTTGTTAATGAATCCTCGAACTGTGAGCACAAAAAATTGCCAAAGCCAAAGCGGAAAGCTGCAATTATTTGTCGTTTAGAAGCCGGAAAGTCGAATGTTTTTATATCTAAGAAATGTAATGTAAGCACAGTGTATGTGCATATACATTTGGCACTAAAAATACAAAAACAAATTTTTTGGTTGCCAGCAATTGTGTGGACAAGACAAATCAACGGATTTTTGTGTTAAAATGTAATAATGCATATGTAAAACCTAATTATTTCTCAATAATAGTATTTGTTTTATTAGTAGATACAATAATTTTACATTTTACATATTTTTTCTCCAATCGGAATAATGCATTTGTTACGTTACGTTACATTTTTTCAACTTACGGTGGAAAAGTTTTTTTTCCTACCCAGAAAAGTTATTCCCGGACTGTTGGATGGATACATTTTTGCGTACTGTTATTCCTTGTTGTCTAGTAACGACGATAACATACCGAAATTATGTATTTTACGCTCTGGAACATATCGGAAAAGCATAATTTTTCGTTCAATTTGCGAAAATTTAATTTGTATACCAAGGCACTGAAGTTTAACTTTTCATCACGAATGTGAAGCCCGGCAGGCCAAGGCAAATAAGCCACATGAGGGACGAAAAGGAACTTCAGTGTCGAGGGGTACATGCTTTTTTAAATCGAAGAATTGTGAAATTACAACATTTTAACCAATTTTTGAGGTTATGTTGACGTCGGTTGACGTTTATATGTCGCCCCGCCACCTACAAAAAAGTCGTAAAACAATGGATTACTTCACTGCCGATTTCGACGTTCTTCACTGATCCAGGATTTTTTTTATTAATAGTGTTTGTTTATAGCGACTTGAGGATATAACGACCGAATTATTCTTATCTTTTGGCAATCGTTATAAACGATGTCTACTGTATATCTAAGATTGCCTTAGTTAAGTCTTAACGTTTTTCTTATCCGTTGAAATCCGACATTGGATTTTGAAAATTGTTTTGCAAGGAGATGCTTGTTGGTTAATTATATTTTTGCTGTATATTTACTTGGAAGCTATCATTATTTACTAAATACTGAGTGTCAAGTTAACTGGTATGATTAAATGTCGCCTTTATAAAACTACACAACTCTCATGTTACATAAACATACTTGTTATACTGGTCAGTTGTTATTAAGTTAACACGAGTTACAACCTACGTGTACGCCCATGGATTCATCAGAATTTAGAAGTGATGCGCTGATACTCCTGCAAATATATAATTGGAAGATATGCACATGTATTTCTTATTATATGGATGTATCTATGGGATACGGAGTATTAGAATACAATATCAGTCAAAAGAGAGGAACTAGGTAACAACCATTCTAACTAATAGTAATGATTCATTCTCTGGTATGTTGTACTTTATTTCAAGTTGAAATTCGATGCTCATTGATAAAAAATATTAAATTGTGAATCAAATGCATTATGAAATATGAATACTTTGATATGGCCATAGTTTTCTTATGACTAATCTTATTTATTTTTCTTTTGTTTCAAACTGTGCATCACTAGTTCCACGATAACGAGAAACACATAAGATCGTTTTAATTTTTGCGCTTATTAAGACATTCAACGAGAGTATTCAGTAAGTGTGCTGTAGTTATGTATGCATGTTGTATTACGTATCTTGAGTGAGTAGCGGATGTGTTGATTAAAACTTGAGTTCACAACGTCAATCCGCGAACGCGAGTACGACCGGCTGGTGCTGTTGGCTGTCCGATTACCAAACCAGTATTATATAGGATGATGATCTCATCTTCCAATGAAAGTTGTTATGCTGTACAGTTTATACACAAAGGTGTATGCATTATTTAATTAGTTTTCTGCGTTGCGAAACAGGATTACGTAGATTCATAAGAGTAAAGTTGGTGGGTAATCACTAATTGGATGGTTAACTGTTTTAAATTTTAAATTAGATGTAGATAAGAGGAAGAAAGTGCACTCGAAAAGTGCATAAATGGTGGCTGCAATATATGCATGCACCTCCTGACCCAAATTGCGTTTACTTGTTCCTGCCATTGTTACTGATTAATCTCGAGATATTTTTCTCACGGCAGCTTTTACAGAATAGGAGTGAAAGGATATAGCGAAATTAACACATTATGTGTTTAAAAATAGCAAGAAAACGGAAGGGTTACCGTTATTGTGATACCTACACGTGAATTTCTAAGCAGTTAAACAACGCCATTTATGTTGTTTTGTGGAAATGTGGTATAGCTGTTTTGACGAACCATCTGTGTTTTCATCAGCTTTTTTTATTGATTCCGTGTTTGTTGATATGTAAACATATTTTTTTATTATGTATTTTCAGTTTGATACTTTCACGTACCCCTTATACATACTACTTTTCTCTTCATTTGTTGAAGGATTTCGTTTCTTCAATGTGCACATAGCTGTATTTTGTTACACGTTTTATTTACTTAGGTACTTTAACAGTTTTTTCTCATTAATTCATTTTTATGATACATATGTTTCAAAAACGATACAGCACTTACGGCCATGGCATGACTGATGTGTAAAACTGTTGAACATATAGCAATGGATTTAAAGTGTCTCAAAACCAAGAAATGCAGATGTGTATTTAAAGATCTTGGGAGGCCACGCGCCTATTTTGATTGAATTCTCAAGGGCTGTATTTAGCACAATCTATATACAGGGTGCTGCATTGGCGGACGCAACATAGGAAATCACATGTTAATTACGAAGCATTCAAATACTGGCTGCCCTAATTATTTACAGCAAAATTCTATTTAAGTTTTGTAAAGGACACTACATGACGACCAACTGAAAAAAGTTGAAAATTTATTGTTGGTCTTGCCCATGGATTTTTAAAATTTGACAGGTGACTGATAAACCTAGTTGAAAACGACCAATTGAAAAAGTCCGAATCAATTTTAAAATTTCAAAATTTAGCTAACACCTTTTTGAAAGTATTTTCGAACTGAGCCAACAAGAATGCTCAACTTTTGCCAATTGAATTATCATATAGTGTTTAGTGTCCTTTAAAAAACCTAAATGAATGTTACTGTAAAATAATTAGGAAAGCCAATGCCAATGCAGCATCCTGTATACGGAAAGCACATACTGCGCGAATTACGTCGTTATCTTAAAATAGTGCACGTTAACTATTAGTCGACCTGTGGTAAATGTCCTGGTTAGATGACAGTGTGCAAAAATTATAGCTTACCGTCATAACTGCTAACGGTACTCTTATGCAATATGGTTGCAGCGGCAAGTTTGGATTTGTAAAGGCTTTGAGTAAATATTCTATTATAATAGATTGCGCTAATTGGTACAGTAATCGCGGTATTTATTCTACTAGTTCACGTTTTAACCATGTATTCAAGGTAATTTTATTTAAAATCTCATTTGCTCATGCATCGCCTGTACGAAAATTGTGCTAACTCAATGTAAACCAAGGACAATAATTACATTTTTAAATTGGACAAACGAAATATGTTCCTTGCAGTCAGTATTCGGAAAATCTAAAAATAGAACCAGAGTACATATCTGGATGCAGGATAATTTCAGCTAGTAGTTTGCGTTAGGAGCTGTTGATCGTATGAATGGGGCTTTATCTTTTTTCTAAAGGAAAAAATCTTAAATACTTAATGGCGATAACAGTTGGCTATTATTGCATAAATAAAGCAGTGAATGCATTGGGTTAAAGTTCAGCAGCGTTTATATTTGTAACTGCTGTGTGACAGTCCTTGCAGTGCCCCGGTTTAAAATGTAATATTTATATATTTCATCTTCAACGAGAATTCTATGCATCTTGTGCTCTAAACATATGTAAAAATCGTTTATATAACCAGTGAGCTGCCTATTTAGTTATGTTATGAGCAGTAGGTTGCAGAAACCGCTAAAAATTACATTTTCTTGAAATTGTTCGAAAGTGGTATCAGTACTCTACTGTCCGTTTTGAAAGATCTTTTTCTTACCAAATATATCATGTTTACAATAAAGGATTACATAACCTTTAATTATTCCCAATTTAAATAAAAAATGCGTCACGACTTATTCCACAATCAGTTAGGATGCAATTAGCTTAGACAATTAAATATTTGAATAATGTGTTTATTAACTTTCTTTGATTGTACTAGGATTAGTATATTAATAGTTGTATAAGTTTAATTTTGTCTAAACACTATTGTAGACTTGATCGTTACAGATAGTAGTGTAATTTAATTTAGGCAGTTTTTCAAATCTACTTTCATTTATTTTAATCGCACCACATAGGGGGAATATTTTAACGTTCCTAATAATATTGAAACAATAAAAGGAAGCACTTGGTAATGCGAATTACATCAATTTGCAAGTAAAATGAAAATGCAGCCGATGTATCGTTCGGACACGATGGCCAGCGTTTTATTTTTGGTTGCTGCTGCTTTATATATAGGACGTGCTGATTGTTGCAATTTTTTGTCCTTTTTACATTTACCCTTTATCTGTTGGGTCCCATTCTCGTCAATGATAAAAACCTGACCTATGTACAAAATATTACTTTAATCTATTCCTGAGTTAAATCAAAACGAGATATTCGGTTTCGAGCTAGGTAGACATATAATCCGCATGCAAAATATCGCAACATATACAGAGTGCACAACTTAAAAAATTTAATTCTCTTTACTTCCCACGTATAAAAGACGAAGGAAGTATTGTAATCGTGAAAAATCACCTTTCCAGATCTTAACGTTTCAGGGTCCCTAGATGACGAAGAATATGTTTTTCAAATTCGACTATCTGCCTCACGGTCTGTCTTGTCTTATCATATGTCAGGTTTTTACCCTGGAGATGCAGGGTGAACATCTTAAAACAATAAAATTCGTTTTTGCTTTCATATTTTCAAAATTGTTAGTTTTGAAACTTGCGAGGGTAAAGCCCTTTACAGATGTTTCAATTGCAAACTAATCTAATGTGCATTACTAAGTGCTTCTTTTTACTGTTTCAGTATTATTAGCGACATAAAGATATTTGTACTTATTTTGTGACCGCACTTGCGACTTTGCGATGGAAAACCCCTTTTAGTTTTTTTTTAAATTTTAGTTAGCAGTGCAGATTGCAGTGCGCAGCTTTGCTCTAATTTAACTGACCTTGTATTTTTTGCCATTTTCCAAATTTCAATAGTGAGTCTCGAATCCAAATAACCCTATATACGATAAGCCATAAGGTTTTGGCGTTTTTCTGAGAATTCAAGAAATGTCATCGTATTTGGCTATATTTTTTTTTCTAAATGTTATTACGCCGATATTTAAAATCCCCTTGCGTAGATTTATCAGTAACTTCTTTTTACCTATCTCTATTTTAAATTGCATTTGCAATGCGAAAGTGAAAGTAAAAATACATCTATTTTCTATTTTCTCGATGAATTATGGTAAGCTCGATCGGTAAGTGGATTTAGTCATTCCAATAAGAAATTTATTATACTCTACATAAGTACGTACCTACATACGTTCAAAATATAACGGCAATTGTTTAATCATTTTTTTCCAATACTAATTGTAAGGACATTTTTTCAGTTAGTTGACACTGATTGCCCTTGATTACAGTGGTGGTGTTGTCTGCATTATTTTCCAAAAATATGCATTAAAGTATACATAACCTTTAAAGGTATATCATTCAGCACAAGCATATCAGAATATCCAAATAGATGCTTGCTAGAACAATGTATTACATACATATTACAAGGATAGGCTTCATAAAGAGAACCATTTCTTTTAATTGACATACACAATAAATGTTAAATGTGAATATTATATTATATAACTAAGAAAATTTCAGAACTTGTAGTAGATCTGCACCTAGCAACGCAATAACTACAGTAATGGTTTTTGATAAAATATCCAGTTACGTGGTTAATTTCTATAGGAAAACAAATACATACATTGGATTTTTTTTTGTACAAATGATTTTGAATGATGTGGGTAAACAATAACTTATTTTAAACTGCAGAGCTTACTTGACGTATTTCGAGTGCGGGTTCAAATAATTTAGCACCAAAGAAATATTGATTTCATTTCCAAATATTTTTGCCACCAAAAATAATATTTGAGCACCAAATTATTTCTAATTTAGTGATGACCCAAAACATAGAGTTTGATTGTCATTTATCAGTTGAGCATTAAATATTTAATTTTGGCACTAGAAATTATATTCGAACACCAAAACTTCAGTATCAAACACATGAAATTAATACCCAAGAAAAAAAATATTTGGCACACAAAGTAATGTATTTTAGCACCAACATTTATACTTTCCTTATACTTTATAATTTATACTTCTGGTGACCGTAGAGACTTGATCTTCCACAAAGTGCCATTCCATCGTTCTGTATTTTGAGCTGTTTCTTGCAAATCTCTGTTTTATACCCAAATACATTAGATTTTGCACCAGAAATAATATTTGAGCTCCAAACATAAAAGTAAAATAATAAAACATCATAAAGGTTAGTGCATTTAAGAACAGGATCTTTTTTTAATGTGTAAGAGTAGCATGATGCGAAACAATATAACTAGTAAAGGACAGGATAATATTTTATTATTTTATATTCATCTTCGTTTTTTGCATTTAAAAATAGTGTATGTTTATTTAAATTCGTTAGAAAGGGGGGGGGGTCTACGTTGAAATGCATCGATATGCATACTAAGGGACTAAAGTGTGCCATTTAATCCCCACAGCGAAATTTATCCACAATGACACGTGGCATTAAGTTGCACTTTAATCCCGAGTTTTTCCACTCCCGTTAACGTAAGTACGTTATTACAACGTTGTTTGTAGATTGATGGTTTGATGTTACTGCAAAATTGTTGGCTGCTATTGACGACAGGGCATAATCAACTTACGCCCCTAAGGAAGTATCTAGTTTATCAACACATCAGTTGACACCTATGATATAGTTTACAGATTTTTAGTAATTTATTCAGATGTAAAAAATAAATTAATCATAGGTCAAAAATAAAAACCGAGCTTTAGAATATACGCGGGTGTGGAAAATATGTAATATGCAACTGAGGAGAGAAATATTTTGCCACTCCTCGCTACGCTATGGAGCGGCTACACACTCGTTCTCGAGATATTTCCCTAGATGCGTAAATAACTGTTACTTTTATTTTTTGCTCCTTACGAGTATTGTGGGTGGCACTTTTTTAGCTCTCTTTTGAGGGAGTAAAGCAGGGCTGTAGATATAGGTAGTGATCATTAATTATTTTGTTGTACATTATTTGTAGTTTATACTTGTGATATGGAATATTATAAACAAGTTCAACAACCAAGGCATTATGAGCGGACATGGTAATTCATAACGCCCGCTCATCAAAACGACCAATAACGTACCTGTTGAGACTGAACAGAACTCGAATCAAGCAAGTAGTCAGTCTATTAACAGGCACTGGAGCATTCAGAGAATTTATGCACAGGATCAATATCTATAGAGATGAACCTGTTTGCAGACTATGCCAAGAGGATGATGAAACAGCCTATCATATCCTCTTTGAATGCCCAGCATTAGAGCGTAAAAGACACCAACTCGATTGGAGCCTTAACTCTATTGACAACCGCAAGCTAGTAGGGGACATTGCAAGTCTAGTAAAAGATACGGATGTCGGCTTGCTAACTTGAAAACTCCCGACAGTACAAAAAGCCCTAAGGGCTGACGTGCGCATGCCAGCAAAAGGCAGTCGTGAAATCTAATCTAATCTAATCTAATCTACCTCGTGTGTACACAGCAATGGTTGATCATCCACTTTCTGATCCATTATTTAGGTTATCTAAAAAAACTAGTAATACATAAAATATTGTATGTACCACGGGCATTACTTGATGTTTATACTTGATAATGCCCTTGGTAGATAAATGGCTATTAACACTTATTTAATAATACTGGATGTCGGTAATTATTTTCTGTAATTTTGAGTTTTGACCTAATATAATACATTTTGTTGCATATATTCCGACTAGTTGCAATATAAGATTTTATATTGACACTAGTGCTAATATCAAAATTTAGAACAATTTTGTAGATTTAAGTAAATTTATTTACTATAAAAATTAATACGACTCACAATTACAGAAAATCGTGTATGCAATAAAATTAATATTTTTCACACACAGCTTCACGTCTAGCGTGAAAAACACGTTCATTTTGCAACTTGATACATAAATAGCTATTTGTAACTTGCAAAATTTGGAGATTACTTATTATTTCTGACATTTATTATTTCTGATGATAAAACAAACGTTGTTAGCGTTTTAAAAATATTTTTGGTGGATGGCAAAGATTTTCCAGGTAATGGCATTCTGGTACTTATTTATTATTTTTGGTGGCCAATAATTAAAATAGCCACAAAAGTGTGGTGCTCAAAAATTATTCTCATTTATATTTAGCTCTAATACTAATTAGAAAATTCGTAATCTCTTCCACAAAACATTACAGCAACTACATTTTTCTAGTACATACTGCATTTAGTTGGTTTAGCGTTATTTAGGCAAACATGGCGTCCTTTTTCTAATTAAATGAGTTTTAGTACCGGTAAATTATAAATAACCTTCGTGCAATAAAAAGAAACGACCGCTAAATAGCAAAATGGTTTGCGAGGCACGCACACCGTAAAAAATGCACCATGAAGCTAGTAGGTTTTTCTTGGGTATAGAACGGAAGGTAAAATACTTCATTTCCCTGTTTAAACAATATAATATGTTCAATTGGACTAATCTGCTAATCTGAGAACTATTACTTCGTTGAAGGAAGTCATAATTTTAACTGTAGATCAAGCCAAGTATTGAACGGCCGTGCTTGCACCTACAGGGAAATTTCGTTATGAGTCGTTATAGAACTCTACGCATAACCTTTGCTTAATAGCTGCCATAGAAAAATTTAAGGAAGTTTCAATAGACACAAATATACTGTATGGATTGTAACTTTGGATTGTTTGATTCGTTTATGTCCAATCAATGTGCAGTACATAATATTTCAGTATTCAAACTATGGTTTTGAAATTTCTGTTAGAGTATGTTATCGCTGTACAAAGTTCAACTGTTGTATCAATCTAAAATAAAATCCAATTAATATAAGTTTTTTTACTGAGAACAGTTCTTAATTTCTTTAGTTTAATAATTCGTCACAGATCAGTTTCATTGGGTGCAGGGTTTAATGATTTTCAATTAACGAATAACGAATTTGTATCCCGATATTATTGTGAATGAAAATGAAAAGGTGCTGTGTCAGAACAATGTTCTATATATAGATAGTTTATTTTTAGCATTGTCTTTATGTCGAGAACGTGAACGTTTTGCGAATATGGTACTATCTTTGTTGTCATATTTGGGGAATTTATTTTTAGCTTCGGTTGACATCCGCTGCCTTAATTTCTCTTTTTAAGTGGCACAGCTTTTCTCAAGTAAATTTGTAGCATAACGTAGGCATTGTAAAAGGCATTGAAATAATACCACCATATCACTGAAATCACATACATATATGTTCATATGTATTATGTATGCAATTGAACATTTACGAAAAAAAAGATTATTCCGCGTTGTTTTAACTTTTTTAACATGCTGCCTCGTCTACACTTGACAGGGTGCGCGCATACGAAAAAAACGAATTAATTTTTCAGACTATCTACTCCGTGGGGAGATAGATGTGTCGGGGTTTTTATTTTTAATTCCGGCTTACCTATATCACTGTCATCTTCAATTTGGTCACGCTTTTCTAAATAAAAAATGCTGATTCCAGCGTGGCATATTAGAAAAGCTACAACTACAGTTTAGGGTTTAGTCTGGACGCGGAGGAACTTTAGTTCATTATTGATCTACTGGAACAAAGACGTTGCAGGAACACAAAGACGAATGCTGAAAACAATAGGTGGTCCTGGATAAAGTATGATAAAAAAATATGTTCATGTAGTATGGCTATGGAATAGTTTCTAATTAATGAATGCAACTATATTTACATTTTAAATGTCAAACTTGACATTTGATTTTCAAGTGAATTATAGTTGTATTTATAAATTTGGAACTATTTCATAGCCATACTAGAGGAGAATAAATTTTGATCATACTATACTTTAATCAAGTTGACGAATAAACGAGCTTCAACTGTTTTATGGATGTCAATTTTCTCAGGATCACTTTGTTCTCCGATTCATAATAGTGCCCCAGACAGTTTTCACTATTTGGTAATTGTTGATGAAATAATGCTATTCTCACGTGTAATAGTTACGCGATTCTCATGGCCGCTCATTTGTTCTTAATTTATTTCTTGGTATTCATTCCGTTGCAAGTTTCGTAAAAAGGGGAGTAATAACCAAATTACACAATAACTTCTAGCAAGCGGAAATTAGACTGTTTTAGCTACGTGCAAAAGCCTATAAAGGGTACAGCACCGACCGAATATTGTGTGGGTCGTACTCGTTCATAATTCCAAATTCAAGTTTCACAGTAATTCATATCCCAGCAAACATTTGAGAGCGTGACGTAATTACGTACAAGTTTCGAGCATCCCGGCTCAGATATTCGAAGCTTTTTGTGAAGTTACTCGGTTAACACATGACATCATACATTTTAAAGGCATGTAACATCATTCTATCAATGTGAAGGAGAGAGGGAGCTGTAGGTTGTGTTAATTTTGGATTGAAAATGAATCTAACCTTGTAATTTTGGCGTCACGCCAACGAGGAGTCTTCCAAATTCTGGCTGCACTTGGTTTTGTATTTACATAATTAGTTCCCGTATTGACTTTGTTCTGTTTTGTATTTATCATAGGAGTTGGCGGTTCAACTGCACAATGTGCACAAGTGAAATTTTATAATTATCTAGTGTTTAAAAGTTTAAATAAAGAATTGTGAATGTATACAGTGGCATTGACCAGTACTTGCTGGCCTCTTGTGCGATATTTATAAACTGTGCTACATCAACTTCCACAAATATCGTATAAAAATAGTTATGATTAATGTTTTGTTTATATATTACTTTTATTTGAATGTAATTTATTTTCAGGTTTTTGTATCGCTGTTTTATCTTTCGAATATGGTACGCAACGTATGAATATTTTAAAGGCATCCAGTTGTAATTATTTCTAGCATCAGCAGTAAAAGTAAAAGAAGAAATTTAGTATTAATTTTCATATGTGTTTCGCGAAGGAATGACGTTCCATTCATGTTGTTTAATTCATAGATAGGTTGACGATTTTTTAAAAAATTATAATTAAATGGCAAATATATCAAATATTTTCTGTGTTCTGTACGTGTTAATTTAACTTGACTCGACTCATATCAATAAGTAAAATTCTAATGGGAAAAAGGAGAGGTGTCATAAAATTTACTTTTTAATTTTACAGCAAGATAATATTACAAAGTTCCAATATGTAATTTTAAGACTTTGAAGTCAGCTTTTGTTGGTCAATTTTAAAGTTATTCTTTTAAGAGATTGTGTAGGATTTTGATTAGTTGCAATTGAGGTTAAATGATCTAAATGTCACAAACACTAGCAGTTGCAATTCGATAGTTTCATGCTCTTTTGCTGTTATTTAACTCGCTAGCACGTTGTTGGGTTATACTCGTTGATCAAGATAATAGTTATTTACTATACAAGTGGGGCAAGAGCATAATTAATATACGTGTGTATAAGTGTGTATATTAATGATGCATTATCACACGTGTGTGTATTACAAAATTTTATCTACAACTGTCCAAAGTTGAGAAAAGTGCATTAAGAAATATGTCAGATCTGTAATTTTCAAAAATATTTTAGTACGTAAATGTCATTAGTCATTCATTTGACACTTTCAGTTAGGTAATGAAGCCATTACACCGCTAGTGGTGTCATGAAAGTTCATTAACGGAAATTTAAAAATCCAAAATATTGCCTTTTCCCTAATAGTAAAACTGGCAACAATGTTGTTTATAATATAGTTCGATAGAAAAACTTAAAACAGAATGCAAGATAGAGTTATACATGAAATTACATTTGGTCTTGAATGCTGTACCAAAAGAGGCCGCCGATGTTTTGAATTATTTTTTCCTTACTCACCATGTGTAACTCAATAACGTATCATCGAGCAAATCCTTCATTTTTCAACACCCTGGTGTGCTGGTGTCCGAAAAGAAAGCACGAAGACCGTGCATTGAAAACTTAGCTTGCAGATTTCGCAATTGATTGCCAATTAATCTGTGTACTCCACTGCATACAAAGAATAAAACAGGTTCATGGTACATATTTTAGCAGTAAAGATATGGGCTCGTGTTGGGTATTTTTGAGCAGAATTACACGGGTATTCTTTGTTACTTCCTTTGACAATAAAGGAAGTATTGGATTCACCCCAAGAATTCGAAATTGAGTTTTCAACAGATCTTCACGATTTAGAGTCTCCTGAACCCAAAAAACATAGTTTTTTTTCATTGGTCTGTCTATGTGTGAACAGAATATCTCAAAAACGAAAAGAGGTATGGCGTTGAAACTTCATATATAAGTTTTGTGTACTATGTAGATGCGACAGCAAGCTTTTGAAGAAAATCGCATAACCGGAAGTAGGGCTTGACTCGTGTGATTTTTCAGTTTTTTCGATTTTTTCAAAAACTAACGATTTTTTCAAACTTCACATTTTTATTACATTTTTAATGTATATTGATGTGAGATTTTCCAGTTGAATACCTCTAAAATGGGTTTCTTTTGTTTTTTTTCCTATTGTTTTTTATTAACTCCTATATTAAATAGAACACCCGGTATAATATTACATTTTGAACTAACGCTCTATTTTGTACTGTTTTTGTAGAATTTGTAATTTTTGACAATTTTTGACAAATGCTTAAAACTTCTAAATCAAATTTTTGGCTAATTATAAGATTACTGTAAAAGGAAGTTGTGTGCGTGTATCACACCAGATTTTTTTTCTAATTTATATGAAAATAGTGTATAGTAATGAACTAATGTTTCGCAAGTCATTGAACAAAAGTTGTGAAAAGAATATATGTACATAAATAGAATTACAGTACAGTACAACTTCGCTAATCCGGACATGCGTTAACTCGGACACTCCAGTAATTCGGACTTTACTACAAGTCGGACAGTTTTGTGTCATTTACCTCTATAATCCGGACACATTTAAAATCGTGTGAATTACGTGCCCCAACCGTCAATAAACTTCAGGGAATCCCCTAATTTTCTACTAAATCATCAAATGCCTCGCGTTTACGGATTCTTCGTGACCCCATTCTCAGTTTGTTGACGCTAGTGAAAGTACGTACATACATTTGTAGTTTTTAGTTGAAATGAAGCGAGGCCACAAAACTCTTACTCTTAAAGAGAAATGCAAAATTTTAGATTCTCTTGAGAGTGGGAAAAGTATTCGCTTTGTAGCCGAAATATTCAAAGTGCCGAAATCAACAATATATGGCATTAAACAAAATAAAATAAAATTAGACAGTTTGTTTCAACTACATTTGAAGGACCAGGTATGCATGATTTTATGAGTTATGTACAAATTAGAAAAATTAAAACAGGGCTTGTATGTAGGTTCCAAAAAAGTTATTCGTCAAGGTGATCATCCTAAGGTGGAGAAGGCTTTGTATACTTGGTTCTTACAACAGAGAAACGTTCATGTACTAATTTCATCGGAAATTTTACGTGAAAAAGCCAGATTTTTTTATAGAGAATTAACTGGAAAAGATGATTTTTTAGCAAGTTCCGGTTGGTTCGATAAATTTAAAAAGAGGCATGGAATTCGATTTTTAAAAATTTGTAGGGAGAAAGTGTCTAGTGATACATGTGCGGCGGCACCATTCCAAGAGAAGTTCCTACAGTTGGTTAACAAAATGGATTTATCAGAAAGCCACGTGTATAACGCTGACGAAAGTGCTGCATTTTGGAAAACTTTACCAACTACCACTTGGGTCCATGAAATGGAAAAATCAGCTCCCGGCAGAAAAGTTTCCAAGGATAGAATCACATTTATGCCTTGTTGAAATGCGGCAGGCACCCACAAGCTACCACTACTTGTTCTTGGCAAATCTCTCCACCCCAGATGTTTTAAAAACATTGATCTTCCTGTCGAGTATAGAGCCAGCAGGAAAGGGTGGATGACCCAAACAATTTTCATGGACTGGTTTAAACAATGTTTTATTAAGCACGTAAAAAATTTTTTGAACGAGAAAGGTTTACCACAAAAAAGCGCTTCTTCTAATAGATAACGCTCCCTCACACCCAGCAGAAGATGTATTAAATTTTGATCCAAATTTCAAAGTTATGTTTTTACCCCCCAACTGCACAGCGATAATACAGCCAATGGATCAAAATTTGATCCAAAATATTAAAGTGACGTACAGCAAAAAATTATTGGCGAACTTAATATCTCAAGACGATGATTTAACAAACACTTTGAAAAGCTACAATTTGAAGGAGACTGTCGTGAACTTGCATCAATCATGGAAAAGTATAACAGAAAAAAATATCAGAAAAAGTTGGACGCCACTCTGGCCAAAAGAACAATGGGATGAAGAGGATGAAATTCCTTTGGGTCAGTTGAAACAACAGTGGGAATCTGAATCTGCAAATACAGATTTAAACGCCATTACGGAAATGTTGAATTCTATTGGTCCACAAGTTAGTTCTGAGGAAGTCTTTAATTGGGCAACTGGGCAAAATGAGGAGATGGCAAATTTTACGGACCAAGATTTAATTCTGAAGGCTTCAAAAGCTGACGATAATGAGTTGAATAATATTACCGAGTCTGAATGTGAGTTTGTAGACGAATCTTGTAATAAAATCAAGCATAGCGATGTTGTTCGGTCATTTTATCAATGCATTCAATGGGCAGAAGAAAATAACATTCCAATGCAAGATGTTCTTTTATTAAGAAGATTGAAAGGAAAGGCCAGTACGCAATTTTTTGAAAACGCAAAGCAGCAAAAAATTAGTGTTTATTTTAAGAAAAATGATTCTGTATGAATATAGTTTTGCTATTTGTTTATAAAAACAGTTAGAATTCATTAAAAACATATTTCTTGCTTTATTTGTGTATTTTTTTAAATATTTCCGTAATCCGTAAAATTCGCAAATCCGGACAGGAGGAAAATTTTTTCTGTCCGGATTAGCGAAGTTGTACTATATCATTTATAACGACGGCCAAGCGACTGGAAGAATTTGGTCGTTATATCCGTAGGTCGCTATAAGCAAATATGCTATAAATAAAGAAAAACAACGTGTATTCAGTATTATTACTAAGTATTACACATACATTATAACATTTTAACAAAAAGTTTGTTAATTTGTTTGTCTATACTACATAATTGTTTGCTTTTCAAAAATTTGGCTTCGTGTTTCTAGCACCATAATTATGTATATACTGTGCTACCTCAAATTATTTAGCTATGAAACATTGGACTCTTCGGCTTCTAAACGCGAAATAATTATTTTCTTCGGTGCTAAAAAGCTTTCCTCTTTAACATGAAATTGTTTATGTGTTCACAGTTCGAGGATGCATCAACAATTAAATAGAAATAACATACCAGCACGCTTCACGTTTCCAAAAAATTGGCAATTCTGCACGAGCTTTCTGCAATTTTCAACCGTTCGTCGTTACACACAATAAATTGTATCAAATTTCAACCGGATTTTTGGTCGCTATATCAGTTCGGTCCATGTATCCCATGTCGTAATAAGAAATTACGTCCACATTTTCCCTTTTATAATCGATATGTCGCTATATATAAAAAAACAACATTGAGAAGTGTTAGAAGAGTTACTCGTTTTAACATTGCAAAATAATATAATTAGTTTTGTTACATTTTTCTTACCAGTCGATTATCAGTATACTATCGACCGAAAGTGAAGGATAGAGTGCTCATCAAGTGCTTAATTTCACATTATAATTAATTCTGCGTAGCGATCGAGATTTGATATCGAAGAAATTATATTTTACTGTGTAATTTGACAGATAAAGCAGCTTTTGATTGATCGGTCGAGTTGAATAGGCCATTTATGCAATCAATCGAAGTAGGAGTTGTTTGCAAAGAACAAACGAAGGCATAGTAGTCAGGTTTTGATTTAGTTCACCATACGCGTTTGTACTTAGCAGTGGCTGTGGAGTGTAGACTAACACTATAGATCTAACATAATTATGAAACGGCTGATCTCCCTTTATTTGCAAATGAAAGTTAATGCAGCTAGATATATGTATCTATCTACAACTGATTCGTATTTTTAGCATTATTTACATGGTAATCCATGAAAATACAACTACCTACGAAAGAATATATAAGGTGTAATTAATTATGGAAAAATTGTGGATAGGAAGCATACCACGTATATCATTTATTAGTTTTAATATTCCAAATTCTGTTAGCGTGTTTTTGAATTTATTAACACCGCAAGGTAAAATGAGGTTACAGATTATACATACATACATACAAAACCAAAAAGTATAAAGTATACCGTTAGCTTTCCAAATTCAAACTTGAAAAACACGTGCCCGAAAGTCCAGCAGTGCTAAATATCCGTTGGTTCCACGTAATAGCGATTATGTTTCGGGAAGCTGTAACCGTTATGTGACCGGAATTTGTACATCTTGCCGTCTGCAACCTTACCTTATCCATTTGCTTGAATTATAAAACAAAACTATTTTCCGCGACGTGAGTGCCTATACATTTTAAACGAGTTTATCATCTATAAAGAATCCAATATTCCATGCACGTTGACATAAGCATAGCAGTACGTTAATGGACGACACTATTGAATGTAATATGTTTATGTATAGATATGTATTTGTTTCTATTTTCTAGTAGTTTTTAATTGCAGCTCTGTTTTGTACTTTTTAGGTAGCTAACTTACATTTTATAGCACTCGAGTAATACTTACAGGGCGTTTCCAAAAATACTACCGTTTATATATTTTTTTTAAATTCAGAACAATGGTTAACATGGCATTATTTTATACTAAATTTCAAATAGGAATGCAGTAGATGGCGCTCTGAACTCAAAATCAGTTTTACACTAGGAAAATATAAGTTTTTTTGGCTGCTCGTGTTTTACAATAATTTTGTTCTGTGTAATTCAAGTAAACGTGGTAGGCCAGCCTGTTTTATCCACTATGTATTGGTTTTCCTTTTATATTTTTTAGGATTCATACCGAATGTCAAATTGACAATTCCGAAAAAAATATTTGATTTTCAAATAGTTGTAATGATGACTTTGTTTCAACCAATCACGGCCATAATTGTGATTACTACGTTGCAGGTACTGCATGCTTATTTGAAATTTAGTAGTTAGCTATGTACTTATTGAGGCAAATATTCACAAGCTAGCGAAATATTCTTATTCATTTGTTACATATACATCGTGTAGTAGAATAACAGTGATCTTGTATACTTATGTTCCAGTTTTGTCATACCGTATTTACGTAATCGTTATAAAATCATGTTGTCCTCATTTTTTAGTATGAAACTATACGGCGCACTTTAACGAAAAATAAATTAACTATAAACAAGCTAAAATAATTTTTGCATTTTAAAATTGAATTGTACATAAAAAAGTTACAGAATATCTTTAATAAATAAAGCGCACTACAAGAAGAACAAGTTTTGCTAGATCGAATTACGGTTGAACAGTGTTTACAATTATGTACAAAATAGGTGAAAAGCATCTTAATGTTGTTAATAATACTGAAACACTAAAAGGAAACTCTTAGTAATGTGAATTACATTAATTTGCAAATAATAGAAAACAATGCAGCTGGTGGGATTTGAACCCGTGCGCCCAGAGGTAATCCGATTGGTAGTCTGGCGTTTTACCTGCTCCGTTAATAAAGGACGATGCTTCACGTTCTTGCTCATTGCAGTATCGGGTGATCAAATTAATGTTAGCTCTAGTGTTCACACTAGCGCCAGTGTTGTCACCTCTTTTTAAAAATCGTTAGTGTATGCACCAAATTTCGGTAGATCTTTAGATTTTTTTGTAGATTCAGTTAAAAAACAATCGCTTTGTAGTTGTTGAATTCAGCGAAAATTCAAAATTCTTAGTATTTCTTACATTTTGTATTTTATAAATTTTATATAAAATACTAGAAACGCAAATGCTTTTTAAAAATAGTTATTTACGTAACGAGTACTGAAAGTGAGAATCTACATGAGGCAATTTTCAGAACGAGCCGTAGGCGAATCGTGGAAGCCTTCGAGTGCAGTAAAGACACATAGTATGATTGCGTAGACCATTTTTTGTTAAATCGTGAGAAGAGTTTACATGCTGATGCAATAATAATGTAATGTAACCTTCCAGTAGTGGTGCCCGGTGTCACAGACCGGGTGTTTTTAATTTTGCAATTAACTTAGAAATTTTTCGGAAACTAGAATTGCACGGTTGAGACATCTGCTGAAAACCTACATGCTTCTGATTATCGATGTTTTATAGTACTAGTAGCATAAAGTAATTCTCCGTGTATCTGATTCTTACTCGTTTGTAGTACTATTACCGTAATGTAATTCTTTACGGCATTAGTACCGTAAAAATGTGTTTTTGATGTCGTGGTTACTTTAATATTAATATACTGAAAGACAAAAAAGTGGGACAGTTAGTTTTTTTAAGTTATCTTAAAAATAAAGGGATAATCTGCCTTGAAATATTTATGTGCTACTCTAATTTAACAAAATACACTTAGTACAGTAAAATTAGACAAAAAAATCCGGGAATCCAAAAAAACTAAGGTCTGACTGTCACAAGTTGTTCATTATCCTTTGCTCTAAATCTGGAAAAAGTCTTCGCTGCCAGAGTGTCGGGTTTGGGAGGGGGTGGAGGGTAAGTGTCAAAACAGTATGTTTTCTAAGTTTTTTACGAATATCTCGGGAAGCCTTCAGTTTACAGCTTTTTGTATTCTATACACTTTTAAAGTACGTTAAATTTCCAACAAAATTTGTCCTATACATTTTTTTGCTGCGCCCAATAGTTTCGGAGATATGGAGGGGGTAAAATTTAGTTATTCAGTTATTCCGTCCTGTATGATGCTGAAGAGGGTCGTATGAATGGACAGACTCGCGTTATGGTCACGTTTCTTTGCCAAGGCCCACGGAATGGTAGCCGATGCCCTTACCGATAGTTGGTTTTCTATTTTTAATGCTAGCTGGGTTCAAATATTCAAATTTTTGTAACACATTATTTTGCATAATAATTCTTGCAATTATCTGTTGATAGCTTTCCATTCTAAACAACGGAGTTTCAAAAGGTGTGTTTGTGTACTCTATAAAGTTGCAGCAACATTTTCCCCAAAATAGATTTCTTCAAGTGGTAGAAAATTATGCGGATTACCAAATTCCACTTTAGCTAACAATTTTCATCTATGTAAATATTTTATTTGTAAAAAGCAATGAAGCAAGGACTTAAAATGGAAGTAACCCTTTTATAAATGTTATAAATTTGTGGATTTTCATAAAAGTCTGTAGAAATTACCCTTTTATCGATAGATCTCCACGTAAATTTTGGTATGATTGGCAACACTGACTAGAAGTGAAATTTATTTGATCACCCGATATAAGGATGCGGTGACGATACGACCGATCGCGACGAAGTGCCGAAGTGCGCCATTTGTGCCGATGAAAACGTGACGCAGACACAACACGTTTATATATAAAGGATATCCAAGAGTATCATGGCAAAAGCTAATAGTGGATATTTCAATAATGGATGACGTAATTATAGGCAACTTATATATTTTTGAAAAGAGAATTTTAAGCGCTATCCAATAAACACATAATATATAGGGTGTTCATTTAAAAAAAAGTATACAATAAGTCAAAAGGTTCACCCGTGATGCGCAATTGTTTCTTTAAGTAGCGAATTCGGACGGTTTGGATGATACCCTACAATTTTTATCTGAACAATTTTTTTTCCATCTGGAATAATAAAGTCGCTAGAAGCTGTTAAATTTGAGGAAACACCCTGTACCATAAAGGCCATGAAGTCGAGAGCATTATCAAATTTTTCCTTTATTTAGGCAACTTTTGTCCCATGTAATTAACCAAAATAATATCCCAACTGTTTAAACAGCGAAACATTACCAACTTATGACAAACAAGTCTGTAATATTCCGTAATGAAACATTAGCAAATTTAGCATTCATTTTAATAAGTTGCATATAATTGAAAATTTTGTATTTAACCATTGACCGTTTGAAGTCATGTTGGACATTATCGTTGACTATGACTGTAGATACCGGTTTCCCCGATGTCGAATAGTCGTTAGATCTGTTACTGTGGTGCAAATCACAGGGCGGTGAAAACATTTATCAAAGGTTATATACCTATCCAGCATCCAGCGTCTGCTTTTAACGGAAATTCCTAAGAACATTAGTCAGCATATAAACTGCTTCAGTGTTATATTCTTTGTCTTTCTATTTAAAGCTGTTCTATATTTTTAGCTATAGTTTACGGAAACAAACACATGCAACAGTTAAAATAAATTTCATGATGATGTCTAATTGTCCGATTTGTTCTGCGAACCAACGAGCCGCCACTGGCAGAGCAGCGGAACGATGAGTCATATGGCCATCAACTACAAACTAACTACAAGAGATTGTGTAAGCAATTTCCAGCCGAGTTTCGTGAACACTTTGTTTCCGAAATTCTGGGACTATCCCACATTGTACCGACCTACCATTTACCATTACCTACACGCAAGACCGAGCATTGAACTCGTCGCAGCCGTGGGGTAGGCGAACGTGCATTAGCGGCGGGACACCTCTGTCCCCCAAAAATAAATTAATGTTTTACGTTTATTGAAGGGAAGTGTTAAATAAAGCTGGCCTGGTACTTTTATCTCCAGGCCACAGCAATAAAAGTTGCTGGTGAAAAAGTACGTGTCAGCGTGGGCGACGAATGCTATTTTTTCTTGTATCATGGCGGTTTCATTAAAAATGTTGCTGTTAGAGGTTATTAATCACTATATTTTCATTGTGTTTATTTCTGATGAATATAGATCCCAGCCGTTCGATTTAAATGTAGAGAAGCGCAGATTGTTCGTTGGCAAAATTATTTGTAAAGGAAGCTCTATTTTGCAATTTCGTCGTCAATATCTCGTGTGTAAAAAAACCCATTTAGGGTAGGCCTTGAAAAGAAACAGAAAATCTAGGCAAGTCTTAACTTCAGTCTGTAGGTAAATGTCAGATTACATTTTGGTTATAAAAAAATCTGTAACTGTGACATTCAAAGGTTTACACTGCATTAAGTTTACTTGTATCAAGCAAAAAGGAAAATGAGATGGCGTTTACACAACAACGAGTGTATTAATTATAACAGTCAATAAAAATTGTTTTTATTAAATGTGTTTTATATTTTTAGGAAAATAGTTCATGATCGAGATGTAATTTAGTTCTCTCTGACTTATGGTAGTTCATTTGCTTCAATGGGTATGTATCAAGTTATGGCAAACTTCGATTTGATCATGGCATGCTGAGAGTGAGTTTTTTTAACACGATACGATTTATATGTATAGAGACTGTTGGAAAAAAAATTTTTGTTTAATGATTGCGAATTAATATAACCTCTTCTTTAATTGCTGTTGTCATCTTTGTCAATTTTTTGAAACAATTTTGTAAGATATTGCTTTCACGGACTAACATTTAGTTTCATTTAAGGGACTGTATGACTTCAATTCTTTTGTTACTTAAGTGGTGCCATATCGGGAGAGTTGTATGTATATTCAATTAATTCAGAGGCGATAAGTACTCGACCCATTCTGATTGTCCGACAAGACTTGTGGAACAAATGTTTGGAATAATTTCATGTTCAAATCCTTAGTTAACATCTGATACCCACCTAATGTATATAGTTTCAAAATTTTCCGTCATTAAAGACATCAGCTAGTCTATCTACCGGGTGAAAAAAAAATCACAACCATTTATGGTCACCCGGTACTTAGAACGTGAACGTTTTCTTTCGACACTTTTCGGTCTAGTTTGAGGCCGATTTTGATAACTCGTTTTAAATGAAAGCTGTCACCGTGCAGATTTGCACAATAGTCCTAAATGGCAAATAAATTAATAACTTTTAAGGGAAAACCAAGCATTCCAGATCTCAAGTGGTTGCAGCGGGCCATGCAGTAGCAGGGGAACAAGTAAATTCTGGAAGTTGGTCTGCGGTGTTGTGCTGATATTTGCTATGGACCACTGTACCTGCACTAAGTGTGTAAACTGATAGCGTTCGTAGGGCCAAACTTCACGTCTAAATCGTGCAAGAACACTTTCATTTTGCAACTTGATACATAAATAGCTATTTGTAACTTGCAAAATATTTTGCAACGGGTCCACTAGTATTTTTTTAAAGATTGTATAGCCGTTATTTAAATTTGTTATTTGCTATTTACTAGACTCGATTCTGTCTGAAGAATTATTAACTTTCTTATACAAATTGCATGCTTGTTATATTGTTCCATGGATTGAACTGCAATAGGAGGGTATACATTTGACACCGTTACTACCGTGAAGCCAAATATTAACTGGTGGCCCCACATTCTTAGATCTTTTTCAATAATAAACACGAAAAACAGTGATACTGTCTTTTAGATATCTAATTTCTTAGATAGAACAGACCAGGAAAAATATTTTTTCTGCGACCACTACTAAAAGTAGGCCTTTTAGCGCTAGCTTTTTTCACTAAAAGTGACGTATTATAATTTAGCGTGTTAAAAGTGAAATCAGCTGTTTACTTTTAGCTGGTGTGGAATTTACAATTTCAACTTAAAGCCGTAGAAAAAATATTGTGCGCAAACTCGTGCTAAAAGTGTCATTGCACACGACATGTTATGAAACTCAGCCTTCGGCTTCGTTTCATAATTTTCATGTCTCGAGCATAAACGGCCACTTTAGGACTTGTTGCACAAATAGCTATAATGCATTACTGACTGAGTTTACGATTACTACAGCTGTATAGTTGCGCGGTTGTTTTAATCATTATATCATTTGGTAAGTCAAAGAGAGTTTAACAATTAAACTGAGATCCGGGAGTTTCACACCACACTTATGACGGAACGATAAAGGTGTCTAATTAACATAACCAGTTACTCAATTGCATATAGAGCGCAATGCATGCATATACGAATACATACTACTGCTGTATATGAAAATTTAAACCTTTAATGGGTGTTTGTATTGGACACGTTTTTTTCTTTTAACTTAACTGCTAAGCGTTACTCTTGTTTACGATTTTTATAAGTGTTTGCTTTATTATTCCTGTACTTTTATCTGTGAGATTGCATAGTAGTACTGGATATTAATAGTTTTTTTTAACTGGAGCCTGCCTTCTAATTGTTTGTTAGATTTTTTATGATGCTGTCGACTGTTATGAAATGCTTGTTTAGATCGTTAAAATGTTTATAGTGCATATTTTGTTGTACTAGTTGATTTGTAATTATATGTTGGCTATTGCTATATTCATAACTATATAATGCACGTATAAATATTCCCCTTTTTTTATGATGATATGATATTGTTTGCAAGCGTTTAAATTGAATTTGACTATGCTACTTTAATAGTGAAGTGATTAATATCATGGTTACATTTTTATATGTTCAAGTGCCGTCGCTACATTGATGATCGTACTGTTGCTGTGTTTTATAAACAACATTTTGTTTGTATTTCAGCACATCATTTTGTTTAGTTTTACTCTAGGCAATTTTAAATTAAAGATAACTGTTAACCTCAGCCAAGCTTGTTCAATTGTATTCATGTTTTCGTTTTATGATTATTAAGCACTTGGGGTTCATGTTTTACAACTAAGTATATGAACATGAGTTTTGTTCTTTCCTGCGAATATAATGATTGAATACCGTTTTATATTCTTACGTCATTTATTGCTCTTTTGTTTGCGAAAATACAGTTTAGGATTTGCACCATTTGCAGTAACTTATTGACGACGTTGAACCTCGGTATACTTTCCATAAATGTGTGTAATATGTCTAACCGTAGTTACTTTAAAAAAATCTGTAAATGTTAAAATGGAAAATATCTATTTTCAATTTTTAATAATACGTTTTGTGTATAATGTATACCGTACAACTGCTGTTTTGATAAAGTAACGTTCTGGATATAGTTTTGGCGTGATTCCAAAAATCGCTGATAGTAACGTGCGCTTCAGAACGATTTGTTTTTTCCAGTTGAGTGAATAGAATTGTCAAATGGTCTTGATGTTTTCCTAATAAAAAATTAAATCAAATTACCCGGAAAGTCATACATTGGTTTGAAACAAAAGAAATTAATTATTGTAAGTTTTTATACATCAATTTTTTGTTTTCGTTTTTATGATAAAACAATTTTATCGTCCATTTATATTTCCGCTAAACATAATCACTTCGATCAAAACTTTCAAACTACCCAAAAATAACGGCCGCATTTCCGCTAAAGGTCTCTTTTAAGTGTAATGTACATCAAGTTAATTGTACGTAAAGTCTGACGTTCTGCACAGGACCGTACTGAGCGAAGCGTTGCTTCCGGTTTGTACTTTTTCTGATTTTGTTACACTTAAATAAAAAAACAAATTTAATTTCTACTATAGCTTCTTCCATCGAGCACAAGTCACTATTACTTCCGGTGTTAATTGTGCGAATGTTTTGCTTGTCATCACATAACGCCTCTTGTCCCGGATCTGCTGTCGGAGGAAGTCAGCGAACCTCAACCAATCGGAAGTGGGAACCGTGAAATTTCAGCCAGTTTCTTCGCTTGAGATCATTATAAGTGAGAGCTTTTAGATTTTGCTACAATTTATAACTCATTGTCCTCGTTGCGTCAACGCGCCCAGCAGAGCACATTCCACTCGTCCTGCTGAGCTATTTGATACGATGTGCACGTTATTTTAATTAGAAGGTGTTATAAATAGGCCAGTGAGGTTAAATTTCCGCTTTTATTAGGTCGCGCAAGGAGGGCGAATTATTTTCACTTTATTAATGCGACAGGTCATGGGATAAATAGTTGAGTAATTATTTGTCGGGCGCCTGCATTTTTATGGGACATGGAACAGTTACGGCAATGGAATCAGTTGGTTCATAATAACTACATTAGAAGAACCTTCGGAAACCGTCAAATATTTTTAAATTCCAATTGAAAAAATAACAGACTACCAAATTACTACAAATTTTAAAACAATTTTTCAATATAGACGATGGCTCAACACAATGTGTATTTTTGACTCCCCGTGATTTTTAAAATAACACTATTTTACATAACACTACCACTTGTCATTGGTCTCTCGGAGTTGGCGATAGCGCCCCTTATAACCGAAGCACCGTACACAAATCAAACAAGTAGAGACACTCAACGTCGTTTCCTTTGATGTTTAAATACCGATTTGTATGACCTTAAGCAGCTCTGGGGGGGGGGGGGGGCTACTTTACCACACCAGGGTTGGGGTAGAGCACCTGTATAATATTAAAATGATGTTATTATTAACATGCAGGAACACTAGGTTGGGATAAGGTCACTAAATCGCGTTAGCTAATATGATTTACTGCCCTTAGATTGGGTCGGATAAAGGGGTTTTTAAATCAACTTTCAAAATGCTCAGAATGAAATAATGAAATTTTTTTTAGGGGATTTCTAACCTTCAAGATGCTGCAGTTTTTTGTGCACTTATTTATGGCACACCCTGTATACACTGTGTTAGGGAATACTATTATATACCGCACGCCTTGTACCCTTTGGTGGGTACAAACTGTGCACTTGGGGTATAAATAAAGTATGATCAAAAATTAATCTCATCTAGTATGGCCATGAAATACTTCCTAATTTATGAATGCAATTTTATACTTAAATGTCAGCGTGACATTTGATTTTTAAGTGAGATATAGTTGCATTCATAAATTAGGAAGTATTCCATGGCCATACTAGATGAGATTAATTTTTGATCATACTATATTGCAGCCAAGCTCCTTCATGGGGTGTTAGTGCCTCACCATTATTATATTATTGTCGAGCTTTAAATATCTATACTTTTTTATCGCATATAAAATTTTTGTGCAATTTAAATATATGTAAATGTAAAAAAATAAAATATCTTGCGAAAAAGATCTGCCTAGACACAGAATGAAGTAGTTAATTTTAAAACAAAAAAAAAAGGAATAATAGGACCCAATAATTCTTGTAGTGTTTATATGTTCACTCCAAGGTTAATTCATGTCTTTTATTTTCATAGTAAAAGCGTAGATTTCATATAAACTATTTTTTATTTATTGAAGTTCACGAAATGTTTGTCAGTTTAAAGGTTTTTACGATATACTTGCAGTATAATTTCTTTCATTTCAATTAACTAAAGAATTTAAATTAAAAAAAAAGTTATTTAATTGATTCTGTTTTCCCGTTGTCAGGCAATTTTTATAGTATATTAGAAAAAGAAGTTCAATTAGTGTGTCATCGTGTCAGAAGAGGAACCCATTGATTCAAGCTAGGATGAAAAGTTTGAAATATTAATATGTGATTATTTAATTTATCCACTACTACCTATTGTTAAGGTATAACTGTATATGTATGTATGTATATTCAAATTTTGTTACGTTTTTCTTGACAACGGGAATATCCATCATCAACTGACAAAATACATGTATCTAATACACAACGAGATTGTTTAGCAAATGCAAAGTTACTTAAAATTATTAAATTTATTTATGTATAAAAGTAAGTATGGGAAACCATTTTGTATGGCATAACGAGAGTATGAGTATGGCTAAACGCCCCGTGTGCTAATCTTTCCGCTCGTGTGTATCGTCTGCCTGTTCTCAGGTGTACCACACATAATAGCTATTTATGCAACAAGTGCTAAAAGTCAACGTTTATGCACGAGACATGAAAAACGAAGCCGAAGGCTGAGTTTCATAACATGTCTCGTGTATAAACGACTTTTACACGCGTTGCATACAATATTTTATCTACGACCTTAATTTTACTGTTATTAATCTATAAATATCGATTTAACAAAGGTTTGCATCTACGACACTTCTAATTTATGTCATAATAAACAGTAGGCCATGCCGCGCGGGCGAATGTTTCCGAAGCCAGTGCTGTCAATGTCAGTTACGAAAGGTAATTATTAATACTCCACATCTGACTGTATTCATTACATAACGCTTGAATTATTTCAAAAACACTTTACCTGTAACGCAAGAAGCAACTAGAATAACTTTACAACTTCACTTCCAGTTCCAAATTGTAGTTTTATAACCTCACTTCACTTTTAGCACATGGGCTAAAAGTAAACAGCTGATTTCTTTAACCACGGTAAACTATAAAACGTCACTTTTAGTGAAACGCTAAAAGGCCTACTTTTAGTAGTGGTCGTAGATAAATATTATTAGTTCAATCATCTAAGAAATAAAAACTGTTGGTGTAAAAGTTTATAAAATTATCAAAATAAATGCATTCTGATTGTTATTTGTAAATTAAAATGTGTAAATACAAACATTCATTAATAACCATGCCACATTTTTCAAACTACGTATGTATAACCTACAAAAATAACTGAAACTTTTCATCAGTATCTTCTGGACAATACTTTTTACAAACAAAAATTAATAGGAGGGCTTACTTACGATTACTGGAAGATGTAACACTAGCGGTAATGTAGTGTTATTGCTTCACATGCGACAGATGGTGTCTACGGTCATTTGAAACTTACAAGCAATAGTATCAGCGGATTGTGTATAATTGTTTTTTTTTAAGAAACGATTGTACACATTTTCTAAAATAATAATTAAAAAAACACGTCGGTGGAACAGTGAATAGGGTGCTACTACAGTACATGTATAATACTTTAGTAAGAGTAGGGCAAACAGCGGAAAAAGTTGCATCATTTTTTTATGACTACCATGATTTTATAAAATATTGAAAAAACAAGGTGTTGGTGGTACTGTAAGTCTATGTCAAATTCGAGGTTAGGAGGTTAGGTTTTGCGTCAGTCTGTGTCAAAACTGACCATTGAGGCCACAGTGCGCGTGAACTTGGTTCACCCTCCACAAAAAAAAACAGCTTGAACATACATACCTATTTAGGTATTCGTCATTGGATGTAAATAAATATGTAAAATGTAATAGCTTGTTTTTTTTGTTCAATTATCTTACTACGCATTAGCAGTATAAATTAACAGTTTCTTTATTAAACTGAAACTTAAAATTTCTATGGTAGGAAATGGCTTTAAACGTTGTTTTAGTGGGCCGTTTGCTTCGACTTTGTTAGTGAATTCAAACTAATTTTAAATGTCTTTTACATGTTGCTTGATATACATTTGTTTGTTCTGTTTTTGCTCCTCTACATTTGCAATCTGTCGTTGCATTAATTTGAATAATCATGCTTTATGCCGCATTAGTAGACAAGTTGAACCTTTATTTTAAATGCCGCGTCATTCAAACGGTGCACGTCGCCTACACTATTGTTGTTTATAGTTGCGAGGTGCTAAAGCAGAATTCCGTTTTGTATACTAAAACTACTCGAGAAAAAAGATTCAGCTAGATAACGGCTGTAGTTTTAGTAGTCCAGGAAGCACAACATATAATTAGCTGTACTTGGTTTTCAGTTGGTAATAACTCCAAAGAAATGTGTACATTTTTAGAGGATAATTGTGTATGTATTTGGTGTGGGAAAGGCATTGCAAATTGCGATGTATAATTTTTAGAATATATAATAGCGGAAAACCATTAAGTAACAGTTTTATTTAACAATGACGTAAATATTTGTTGTTGCTCTTGGTCTAGGTATATCAGAACACGTTGTCGTTTTTGGAAACCATATTTTAATTACCTTGAGATTGAATTATTGAGTTAGCTGGATTATACAGAGCGTGCCAAAATGTTAAAGATTAAATATGATACGCCTTTAAAATATAGGTAATTTTTAAAATGTTCATTTTGATATATTTCTATAAATGTAAAAATTTTTTTTTGTAAAAATGTTCATTTTATTGGAATAAAATTTATTTTACCCCCTGATTTTTTAATTTAGGGTGTATATATGTGTATAGGGTGTTTCTAAAATAAGGGGACATACTTTGCAGAAGTATTCTATGATCAAAACTAATTCAAAATATTTTAATAAACCCGTGTCCTCAATTGCATCCTTTCTACTTAAGATTTAAAGTTATAATGTGGGTCACTTTTAAAGTAATATGAAATCTATGATTAAGGGCCGGTTCTTCAAAACAAGGATAAAGTTATTTGGGAAATAAATGCCCTAGAAACGATTGTTGTAACAAAGAAAACTATGACAATTATGGATAGCTTGTTTTAGGTATATACTTGCATTGTAGAACCGGCCCTTAATGATTTACCTTGTTTGAAAACGTAGATTACTTACTAAAGTTGTTGATCAAGTAAGTGTACTATTGAAATTTGACAGAAAAGTCAAATTCAGTTTCAGTAACGCAATGCTGAATTTTTCTTTTCGTGAAGAAGAGGATATGCAAGGCTCTATCAAGAGTATTTTCCAAATTGACTGCAGCCAAATCATAAATCGTTTGCTACGTAACATTTGTTTTTTGTACGATTAACTTGATAAGAGGCTTCCACGAATGGGGCCCCCAATTAATCCACTGCGAGTTCCGGTTCAATGGGATTGCCGGGAACTGCCACTTAATAACCCTAACTTGGGTTCAGTTAGTTGTTGGAGTGAAACAAGACTTAACAAACACGAGTATATTGAATAACAACGATTACAAACGTCACTGATGGACCGATGGTTTTTTACAAAAGCTTCAACTGTTGTGACACGCTTGGATTGGCCACGCGAAAATAGCGAATTGCGCGTAACCGTAACACAAAACAACCTGGAAACGTCTTTACCAGGGAGTTAGACCGAAACGCAAACTAGCACAAAGCATAGCTGAACTTGCTTCCTCGAGGCTCTGGATCTAACTAACTCTGAATTTACAGCGAGACGAACTCGCCAATTCAAGGAGGGGCAAGCTCAAACACTATTGGCTGAGGCGATCCTGCGTAGCCAATCGGAGCATCGCACGTTATTTAGGAAAAATGCTTATTCTAAGAAACCTTAATGCTAAGCTCTCTCAATGAGGCAATTGAACGAAATCCATAAACCCATGATTCCCAAATATGCTAAGTCGGCTTAAGTTCTAGTAGAAAATGTATCCATCCGCTTTAAAGCCATTAAGGGAAGCTTACAAATTCCTTTCCAACATTAACAGAGGCAAACAAATACGGCAAGATGCAAATTTGGCTTTACCACGACCTTTGAATGAGATAAAACAGTTATGACTTGAATTACGTGATTAATTATAATCAAAAAGGTTTTGATGCACGCATCTGTGTGAATCAAACATGCCGCCCCCGAAGTGCCGACTATGGCACGACGTGATTAAATCCCAAAATTAAACTGAAATCTAACACTACAAAATAATCAAATGCATAACAAGAACTAATGACAGATGATAATCCAAGAGTCTTACAGATAACTTACAACTAGCATGAATACAAGCAAAGAAACAACTAAACCTAGCAAAATGTTCAATTAGCGAAAACTACCAACTAAGAGCAAAGTCAATGTTTATTGCCCTTGATCGCAATGATCGTCTTTGGGTAGGATGTACACTTTACGCACCGAGCGTTTCAGGAGATTCCCTCGGGAATCGCGCACTTGCACCACACGCACAACACCATCCGCTCCTGGATATGTGGCCGAAATGATTGCCAGTGGCCAACGGTAGCTTGGAGATGCCTCGTCGTGGACGAGTACCACGTCGCCCACCTGGGGGGCTAGAGACGTGCTGGAGGACTTCCACTTAGGCCGGCGCTGCAGGACGTGGAGGTAGTCCCGGGACCAGCGATCCCAAAACTGCTGGGACAGCCGCTGGACCAGCCCATAGCGGCTGAGACGATTTTCCGGTATGCCCTGGAGTTGGGCTTCCGGAAACGAAGTCAGCTTCCGACCGATCAAGAAGCGGGCAGGAGTAAGGACTTCGGGGAATGAGGCGTCGGTAGGGAGAACACAGAGTGGACGGGAATTTAGTATCGCCTCCACTTGAGTCAGCATGGTGTAATACTCAACGAAAGTTAACTTTGCATTGCAAGATATTCGCCTTAAATAATATTTCAATGACTTTACCCCCGCTTCCCAAATGCCGCCAAAGTGCGGAGAGCGTGCCGGAATAAAATTCCACTTAATGTTATGTTTCGACAATTCTTCCCTTATGCATTGCTCACTAGAGCCTGACAGGATATTTTTTAATTCCGATAGCTGATTTCTGGCACCGGTGAAACAGGTAGCATTGTCAGAAAATATGTTGGAGGGTAAACCGCGTCTGGAGATGAATCTCCTCAATGATGCGATGAAAGCCTCCGTCGTGAGGTCTTCCACGAGTTCAAGATGAATAGCCTTCGTGGCTAAACACACAAATAGGGCTACGTAAGCCTTTACTTCTTTCGCGCCTCGCCCGGATTTGTTTTTTATAAACACGGGACCCGCGTAATCTATCCCGCAATTACTGAAAGGGGGAGAGGGTGTGACACGAGCTTCGGGTAGTGATCCCATCAAGTGTTCATTCATCTTAGGCTTGGCCCGGAAGCATATCACGCAATTGTGTATTACTTTACGTATTAGGTCTTTGGCTCTCACGATCCAAAACTTATCCCGCAATGAGGCCAGTAACACCGAGTGTCCACAATGCAAGAGCCGCAAATGCTCTTGCTTCACGATTAGCAACGACAAAGGGTGACTAGCTGGTAACAAAAGGGGATGTTTTTGATCAAAGCTTAGATTGGAGTTTTCTAGACGGCCGCCCACGCGCAGTAGGCCCTGATCGTCCAGAAATGGGTTTAGAGAAAGCAGCGCACTATTTTTCGGCAATGGCGCTTTTTTAGACAAAACTGCTATTTCTCCGGAAAAGACTTCCGCCTGTGCAATTTTGATCAGGCGGCGAGTAGCGTCCTCCAATTCGTCAATGGCTGGAGGTCCCGACCAGCGCGTTTCGGTGTTTCTGTTTCTCGCGAGACGCAGGCAGTACGCGACTACGCGCTGTAATTTTGTAAAACTGGAATAGCGCCTGAAAAGTTCAAATTCTGGGACGCGATGGTGAAGAGTGGCCACTACTGGGCGCGACTCTTGGGCTGCTAGCTCACCCGAATCAATTTTAACGGGCTGGGGTTTTAAGTCCGCCTGTGACAAAAATTCTGGCCCGTGCCACCACAAGCGTGAGTTGAGTAACTCCTGGGGTAACATTCCCCTGCTAATTATATCGGACGGGTTGCAATTTGTACGCACGTGAAACCATTCTTCCCTATTGCTTAGTTCGTGAATCTCGGACACCCGGTTTGCGACGAACGTCTTCCAATTACTCGCATCCTTATTTATCCAGTGCAGAGTTATGGTGGAGTCCGACCAATAGTACACGCGGCCAAATTTAAATGCGGAGGAATCGAGTATAGTTTTAATCAAACGAGCCAACAGTAAGGCTGCGCAAAGCTCCAAACGAGGCAAGGATATTGTTTTTAATGGAGCGACCCTTGACTTAGCACAAAGCAAATTGGTGGTGACATTACCGCGCGCGTCAACGCAACGTATATACACGGCGCACCCATAGGCTACAGAACTCGCGTCCGCAAATCCGTGGAGATCTATCGAATTTATGTCATCGCAAATTACCCGTCTCGGAATTGCCAACGAGCCTAAAGAGCGTAATGAAGAATGGAGTTCGTCGTATCTGGAGCGCATCTCCATGGGCACCGTTTCGTCCCATGACAACTTCAACTGCCAAAGCCGTTGCACGAGAAGTTTCAAAGTTAGAACGCTTGGACCAAGTAGTCCCAAGGGATCGAATACTTGAGCCATACTAGAGAGTATAGCCCGCTTGGTAACTGATTTGCAACAGCTAGGGTTCACTCTGTAACTTAGCACGTCCCGCCGAGTATCCCAAAAAATGCCGAGAGTTTTCTCCGTGGCGTCTTCCGTCAAAGAAATGGGCTCCACGCTGCCGCGATCCACACCAATGGCGCTAGCTACTTCACTGTCGTTGGATGCTCACTTTCGCAATTCAAACCCGTACCCCGACAAAGCGCTACTAATTTCGAATTGCGTTTTTATGGCTTCCGCCCTATTTTCAAAACCAGTCAGTAGGTCATCTACATAAAAATCCCGGCTAATTCTTAATGAGGCCTCTGGAAGCGATGCTTCGATTTCCTGGGCGATTTGTATCAAGCACCTAGTTGCTAGGTACGAGGCTGATTTAGTACCGTAGGTGACCGTTAATAATTTGAAGCATTTTACCGCTGAGGTTTTGTCGTCACGTCATAAAATTAATTGGTATTGCGTCTGCGAGGGGTCCACGAGAATTTGCCTATACATTTTGGCGCAATCTGCTTTCAGCACGTACTTGAATTGCCTAAAGCGACAAAGAATTGCAAACAACGACTGCTGGACCACTGGGCCCTTATGTTGAAGGTCGTTAAGCGATACTCCGGAGGAGGACGCACAACTGCCGTCAAAAACAACGCGATGTTTGGTCGTTGAACTGTCCTCCTTTATGACTGGCAAATGTGGTAAATAAAACCTAGGATGAGGAAGGCTCGCTTCGTCGTCCACCTTGCTCAAGTGACCAAGCGACTCGTATTCTTTGAGAAATGCGGAATACGCGGTTTTCAACTCGGGATTTTTTGACAATTTGTTTTCTAATGAATAGAAACGCTTTAACGCTATACCGCGCGAGTCTCCCAGCGATGGAGCATCTTTCCTGAAAGGTATGCTCACGATGAACCTACGCGGCTCCGACGACGCCCGTTTCGTAGTCGATTGAAAATGGTCTTCGCAAAATTTGTCATCAGCAGAGAGTCGGCCTGATGAACCGTAAGCCCCCTCGATTTCCCAAAATCTCTGAATGCCGTGCTCGATGCCGGCTACACTTAAATGAACTCTATTTGAAAGCATGAGCGCTCGATTTTCGATGTTCATGTTTCCGCCTAAAACCCAACCAAAAAGAGTTTTTGGTTAAGAATGGCTTCTCTGGGCCCAATTTCACCTGTCCCTGACAGAGCACTTGCCAAAAGACATTCGCGCCTAATAAAAGATCAATCTTTCCCGGTGTATTACAATCTGAATCGGCTAGCACAATGTTTGGTGGGATCTTCAAATCCCTCAACGAGAAAGAAAGGGCCGGCAGAGGGTCCGTAATTTTGTCTAACACAATACAGCTCAAAATGTCCTCGTATTTCCCGTTACGGGAGCGGATTCGAACGTTTGCTCTGAATTCAGCGTTCAGAGCCCTGGCACCAACACCCGACAGTGAGGTGATATTACCTCGTTTCTCAATTTTCAAATTTTGACACAAGTCGGCGCTAACTAAGTTAAGTTGGGATCCGGGGTCCAAAAGAGCTTTTGCCCGGGAAAATGACCCGGAGGATCCTTCTACGAATACGCTAACCGTGGACAATAAAACTTGCGCTGGCGCCGCGATTGCAGGACGGCTACAAGCTGCTGAAACGGATGCGACGGGTGCCTCGCTCGGGGAGACGGCCCCGACCTCCCGTGCGTCACTGCTGGATTCTGGCGGTCCAGGACGCGGCGACGAAGTATTTTCGTGCGCGTCGCGCTTTGGACGCAAACACAGTAAAGTATGGTGCTTTTTTCTGCATACGCGGCATCTCGACGATGTGCATTTTACCACGAAATGTCCGGGCTTGAGACAATTGTGGCATAATTTCAAACGACGCGCCTCTTCGATACGAGCGTTTACCGACAATTTTGAGAATGATTCGCAAGCGCTAATCGAATGATTACTATTTTTGCAAAAATCACAAGAGTGATTACCTTGCTCTCTGGCTACATGAGCGCGTGCATGACTTTTTTGCTCGGATCCCTGATTTCACAAACTCGAACCTATTTTCGCAGCTTCCAGCGAACCTAATAAGTGACTTTTGCTCTCTAAAAAATCTAACAACTCTCGCAAAGTAGGAAATTGTCCGGCATGTTTGCATAATTCCCAGTCAGTCTGCATTGCTGAGCTGAGCTTCGAAACTATGATATGTATTAGTATGGTGTCGACTGTGGGTTCCCCGTACGCCTTTAAAATTTCCAAAATTCTAACTACACTATCGAGCAGCCTTTGAACAGACGAATGTGAATCCTTTTTTACGTTCTCTAAACTGAATAACGCATTTATGTTTGATTTTACGATCAGTTTCTTATTTTCAAATCGCTTGACTAGAATGTCCCAAGCAATGGTATAGTTATCGTTGGTAACTTTTAACGACGAGATTGAACTAGCAGCTTCTGCCTTAAGGGAAGAAATCAAATAGTAAAATTTCTGAACGTTGGTCAAATTAACGTTGTTATGAATAAGCGACGTAAAGGAGTCATGAAATTGAACCCAATTCTCGAATTTCCCCGAAAAGGAAGGCAAATCTAAGGGTGGTAATCTTAATCCAGCGAGCTCTCCTGAAGGGCCACTTTGCAAAGAATTTTGACCTAGATTAGGTTTTATACCCGGACTGATCTTATTTTTTGATAAGAATTCCTTTACTGCACTACTAATCTCGCTAAAATGAGTCATAAAAGAGTCGAATTCATTGAAAAGTTTATCAAAGTGTTCAGCGTCGGCCTCCATTAGGCCCTCCATTGACTTCTCATACTCATCCAACAAATTTTGGAAACAACTAAACTCTTCTGACAAGTTGCCGACCTCGTGAGCCTTCACGGGGCTGGACGAAGAAATTCTATGAAATAGAGTTTTGAAACGATCTACTTTAGCTTTTATGAATTTGCAACGAGTGGTTAAAGCACGAGTTTCCGACATGACCGCTGATGTCGAACGAGTTTCCACCATGACTGACACAAGCAAAAAACAACACTAAACGAAGGTGTAATGGAAAAGGACTTACTTTTGATTTGAGAACGTAGTAACTTCTTGACGAACAGAAAACCAACCCGCTGCCGATCGCTGCCGCTTGACGTGGGACCTGGACTCGGTGTAAGCTCTCGATGGCTGAATTTCCTGGTGTTGGCGAAGCTTCTTGACGCTCTCCGACGAAATGATGTTGGAGCGATTGCATCCACCAGCTACTGGAAACTTGTACACTCGCGTTTTTTAGCTTCTTCCAAATCCGGCTCGAAGGACCAATGTTTTTTGTACGATTAACTTGATAAGAGGCTTCCACGAATGGGGCCCCCAATTAATCCACTGCGAGTTCCGGTTCAATGGGATTGCCGGGAACTGCCACTTAATAACCCTAACTTGGGTTCAGTTAGTTGTTGGAGTGAAACAAGACTTAACAAACACGAGTATATTGAATAACAACGATTACAAACGTCACTGATGGACCGATGGTTTTTTACAAAAGCTTCAACTGTTGTGACACGCTTGGATTGGCCACGCGAAAATAGCGAATTGCGCGTAACCGTAACACAAAACAACCTGGAAACGTCTTTACCAGGGAGTTAGACCGAAACGCAAACTAGCACAAAGCATAGCTGAACTTGCTTCCTCGAGGCTCTGGATCTAACTAACTCTGAATTTACAGCGAGACGAACTCGCCAATTCAAGGAGGGGCAAGCTCAAACACTATTGGCTGAGGCGATCCTGCGTAGCCAATCGGAGCATCGCACGTTATTTAGGAAAAATGCTTATTCTAAGAAACCTTAATGCTAAGCTCTCTCAATGAGGCAATTGAACGAAATCCATAAACCCATGATTCCCAAATATGCTAAGTCGGCTTAAGTTCTAGTAGAAAATGTATCCATCCGCTTTAAAGCCATTAAGGGAAGCTTACAAATTCCTTTCCAACATTAACAGAGGCAAACAAATACGGCAAGATGCAAATTTGGCTTTACCACGACCTTTGAATGAGATAAAACAGTTATGACTTGAATTACGTGATTAATTATAATCAAAAAGGTTTTGATGCACGCATCTGTGTGAATCAAACAACATTCATAGGATTTTTTTTAAATTACTTACGTTAACGCTTAATATCTTAGACAGGATTAATTTGCGAGCCCGGGTTTATTATAAATTTTTGATTTATTTTTCATAGTAGAATACTTTTGGAAAGTTGGTGCCCTTGTTTTAGAAACACCCTGTATACAGGGCGTTTCATAAGCCATGGTTCATACTTTAAGACGTGATTGGCGATGCTAAAAGAAGCATCAATGGTTAATCAGCCATGTCCGATTCTCAACTGGTTTTCAGTTATCAAAAGATTATTGATCTTGACTAGTAACAAATGACGTACACAGCAAAAGCTACTGTAGTAGTAGACATTCAATTATCTATAAAACTAACGATATTAGTCTGTTCTCAGTTTCAATGGTGTAAACTCTTTCTTTCAATGTGTATTCCAGAATTAAAAGTCTAGTAGAGTAATATCGGGTGAACGACACGGCTATAATGCTGGCCATTCTCCTCCAATCAAGCATTTGATGCGAGCTGTGCAAGGGTGCTCCGTCATGCTGATACCACATATGTACGCACATTAAAAAGCACATATTCTAGTAATTCTTGAAGGTATTATCTCAAAGAAGTCTAAATACACAGTTTTGAACCAATTTAGTAATACAGTTAGTTCCAGGCATCAATTTCCTGACGTTATGTCGTATGAAGCAACTAGGGAAATGATCTATAATGATCTGTTTGTATCTTTTTCCACGTGTTAGTAGAAGAGAACATTCTAATAATATGATCGCCTAAAATACACTCGCAAATAATACCTTTTAAGGTGTGCATATAGTACCAATTGTTGGCACTATTCTGTGTAAATTGCGGCTCTTCCGTGTAAAGAATTTCACTTGGAAGGTTCGACTTGTGTACAGTCGAAAATCAGCACAATTATGTAGATTGTGTACAGGTTGTATAAATTAGCGATTAGGGATCTAAACCGTCTGCTCCTAATGCACGCTATATTGTACAATGTAGAGTATTATATGCATTATTATTTATTCTAACATTCGTAAAATTTGTATGCACCATTCCAACTTCCAACGTTTGATGATTAATTCTTGCCATAACCGTATACAAAATGTACCTCATTATATTCATGCAAAATGTTTTTATGGTTGCTAGGTTTAATGAAAACCATGGTAACACGTTCTGGGAGCGCTATTTAAAATAAAAATTTACTTAATGGTTTTGTTTTGCTTATTTCATAGGCAATCTGATTTAAACATAGTAGAGCAAAACGGATATCCTCCATAACTAGATGACTGGCCAATCGCTCCTTAAAGTGTTAACCATACCTTTTTAAACAACTTGTATATATATTTTTCGAAGTAATATGAAGTAATAATTTAATGTGTTTGTTGATGCTATGCGAGTACTGCTATTTTGCAGTTGAAGTTTGGCAGAAAACTCTAGAGGGATTACATTATCGGTTTAATAGCCATTATGGCATAAATAGAATGGCTTTTTTGCTGCGGTGCCACGACCCCGTTCATTGACTTTTGGAGTTGCCAGAGTTCGTACAATGTGCATTTATCAGAGTTCTTTTGTAATCCCTCCAATCCCAGTATAGACTTACGGATATCGATAATTAACGTGTATCTAATAATAACACCGGAGCAGGGGTCGTGTGGAGGGTAGTAACCAAAACATACGGATACGCATTTGTTCAATGCCATTTAACTGCATGATATATATCGTCGAGAACAAAGGCACTATCCAATCACATTTATAAGCTATAAATATACCGGATCAAAATTGTTTAATTAGAAAGGGTGAGTACGTGCAATGGTATTGTGCGTGGAACTGATGTTTTACGTACTACCCACAATTTTTATAATAACTAATCAATTTAACATATAATTTAAATCGATTTGAAGTAATTATTTGTCGTGCAGTTAATATTACTATAGACGTTTATGGTGATAGTATGAAAAGTTTATTTTTCTTTACGTTATGGTCGATATAGATAGATACCATGTGTATCCCTTATGTATACTAAAAAGAAATTTTTCCTTATTTTTGCCACAGCATGCCATTTGTTTTGGATTAAAACTATTAAAATTGAAGTTTGCTGTATAATTGGTTGCCTACATATAGGGTAAAACAATAAAAAATAAGGGAATTTTTCTTTTTAGTATACAAACGAGTATCCCCTATGTATACTTTTAAAAAGAACGCATGGTATATTTCCTTGCCAATGGTGTTAAAATTACACTAATAAAATAGGCATACACTGGTATAAAGTACGTATAGTGTAAAATTACATAGTAATTGCAATATCTATTTGTGCAACAAGTGTTAAAAGTGGACGTTTATGCACGAGACTTGAAAATTATGAAACGAAACCGAAGGCTGAGTATCATAAAATGTGTCGTGCATAAACACTTTTAACACGAGTTTGCACACAATATTTTTTCTACTGCCTTAAATTTACCGTTATTAATCCATAAATGTCGATTTAACAAAGGTTTGCATTTATGACAGTTATAATGTATGCCATAGTAAAATATGGCCTTGACACGCAGCTGACTGTTTCTGCAGCTACTAGCTGTCAAAGTTAGTTATCACAGGTAGTTATAAATGTACACATTTTACTTTATTCATTACATAATGCTTTAATTATTTTAAAAACATTTTACCTCTAACGAAAGAAGTAACTAGAATAACTTTACAACCTCACTTCTAGTTCTAAATTCGACACCAGCAGTTTACTTTTAGCACATGGGCAACCGCTGATTTCACTTTTAACACGTTAAATTATAAAACGTCTTTTTTAGTGACTATTTCCCACATCTCTTATTATCCAATGAAAAGCCATGCTTTTCCAAAATTCAACCAATCGTGTGTTTTTGTAGTGGCAAAAAATCGAAATTTTCCCTTGGGATTTTGTCAGTTTCTTTTGCCACTTGCATCCACGGCAACCACCAAATATGTTGCTTTAATCAAGGTGGTATTTAAGAAACGTCATTTAAACTGTCATTGCGCATCAGTATAAATGTCAAAATGAACCGATATTTGGGAAATAGTCCACAAAATGTATTTCGGGCTCATGATTTTGCTCGGAAAATGTTTTACTCACGATTTGTTGTTTTTTTGGCAACGCCCCTCGACAAACTAACTTTGACAAATTCCCTCGCCTTCGGCTCGGGAATTTGATCAAGTTAGTTTGTCTTGTGACATTGCCAAAACAAAATACTTTCGTAAAACATTTTTACTGGCAAAAGCATTTGCCCTTAATACATTATTACTGAAAAAAAACTAGCGCTAAAAGGACTACTTTTAGTAGTGGTCGTAGAAAAAATATTTTGTGTTTTTAAAATAATTAGGGATCTTTTTTCTGGGAAAGCGGCAATTTATTAAAAAGCCGAACCGTACCGAACTGTTAAGGGATATACTAGCAATCAGATTACAGGGTGAGTTTTCTTTGTCATTGACTATTAATTAAGTGCCGGACTCGGCAGCTAAGTGGTTATGAATCTTGACTACTGCTCTAAAGGTCGCGAGTTCGATCCCCGGTCCCGGTGAGGTTTTTAAAAATAAAACAATCTGATGAAAACCTCTACCGAATCCCATCATTCGGTAGTGATGTAAGCCTTGGGTCTAGGGCATCCAATCTCGGGATGGTGTCGGCCCAGTTGCGCCCGGCCCACTTGCGCCAACTGCCATCTTCGACCCATTTGCGCCCCAGAAGAATGTCAACGGTAATTAAGGTCTCATTTGCCTCCAGGCGTGCATCTCATTAGTCATCAGGACACCCGAACTTAGCCGACTAACAAGTGCAGAGGTCTTCTACCTGCAAATTGGTTATTACAAGAACACAAATTTTACAATGTTTCCCTTAGCTGTCCTAACTTCTATGCTTTTCTGTTGGTAGGTACTTTAATGTTTGTGTTTTTTTGAGATTTACTTTAAAATTTTAGTAAGAGTTTTTACACTGGTATCAAATTTATTGATTAATATTTCAGATTATTAAATTAGCGCATTTTATCAGCGTGTCAGTGACACCTAGTGTTTCAACATAATGTTATAGGAATTAAACAATATACTACGTAACTTTTTATACTCTTATTTTATATAGTTCCCCATCCACTTTTAGAAAATAAATGAAGGAGTTACTTAGTAGAGAATAGAGCGGATAGGTTAACAAAGGTTGTACCATTTATAACTTTTTTAATAGTTATTGTCAACTAAGGTCTTCCTATTTTAGCTGACCTTCGCCTGTGTTTCATTTAGTATAAAAAGAATCTATGGTTTATTTGATAGAATAAAGACAATATTATTATTAAATACTCCATTACTGTTTATTGAATCTGGCTAAAATTACTAAAAGCTTTTAAGTCGCTATTATTCGTAACAGACAATACAGCGTCCCAAGAATGTGTGGTTCACTTTTTAATAAAAAAATATAACCAAAATTTAATCTATGCTTTTTTTTATTTTGAAGCTACTGTTATTGGTCTTACAGTTTTTTAGTTACTTCCAAAATCTGAGTCTAAGTTAGGATCCAAACGATTTTTGGTGAAAATGTTGTTGAAATCGGTACTTACAGTAGTTTTGTGTCAGTCTGCGCAACAAATTCCGAGCCAAACGAAAACATTCTACACATTCCCTTATACAGTGTCCGCCAAACAGTCGAGATAATATGGAAAAAAAATTAGGTTTGTCAAAAAAACTTTTTAAGTCAATAATTTGTGCTTGTCTAAAAACCTATTTAGCCCCTATCATATATACCGAGTGATTTTTATTTATTTAGAAAATTGAGTTTTTCAAAATTGTCAAAATCCAAAAAGTGCTAGGTATTTCTCGGAAATTAAGTAAGATTTCAATAAGATTTTTTTAGAGTGTGTTATCTTTAGCGAACTGAACAATCTCAAGGCCAGAAAACACGTAATTTTTGTCACTTCAGCTAAAAATTAATTTTTAATTTTTTAAAATATTTTTCAAAATTTCACATAACAGGACTTAATATTAAAATTCAATTTTGTTTTGTGTGAAGACTTTAAAGATTTATAATTGGAAAAAAAGTAAGGGTTTTTCTAAGTCGGCAGATCTTTCTGAAATTTTGTATAGGGCCACAATTTATTATTCTGAACAACTTTTCTTAATACAATTTTGGTACATCATGAAGAAAAACGGTAGTTTGCCCGAAAATAAGATAGTTTTCACTTCTCTGTGAAGGCCTACTTGTTTTTTCAAAAACTGAAAATATTCTTAAAATTCTTTTCAAAGCAAGCAGAACCGAAACTTTTAGTCATTTTTGCCAGATTCAATAAACAATAATCGGGTATTTAATAATAATATTGTCTTTATTCTACCAAATAAACCATAGATTCTTTTTATACTAAATGAAACACAGGCGAAGGTCAGCTAAAATAGAAAGACCTTAGTTGACAAAAACTATTAAAAAAAGTTATAAATGGTACAACATTTGTTAACCCATCAGCCCTATCCTCTACTAAGTAACTCCTTCATTTATTTTCTAAAAGTGGGTGGAGAACTAAATAAAATACGAGTATAAAAAGTTACTTAGTATATTGTTGAATTCCTATAACATTATATTTAAAACCTAGGTGTCACTGACACGCTGATAAAATACGCTAATCTAATAATCTGAATTATTAATCAATACATTTGATACCAGTGCAAAAACTTACTAAAATTTTAAAATAAATCTCAAATTAACGCAAACATTAAAGTACCAACAGAAACGCATAGAAGTTAGGGCAGCTAAGGGAAAAATGTTAAATTTTGTGTTTTTGTAATAACTAATTTGCAGGTAGAAGACCGCCGCACTAGTTAGTCGGCTAAGTTCGGGTGTCCTGATGACTAATGCGATGCAAGCCTAGAGGCAAATGAGACCTTAATTACCATTGACATTCTTCTGGGGCGCAAATGGGTCGAAAATGGCGGTGGGCGCAAGTGGGCCTATATCCTCGGGATCCCGAAATGTCGGTATCCCGGGATTCCGGATTTTTTTATCCGGTATTTCAATCCCGGTATTTTTCTCCAATACCGGACAATACCGGAATTTTCGATATTTTCGGGATGCTTTTGTCTGCGTTGCGTTGCAGTTCGCAGAGTCTGCGAGTCGTCTTCGCCGGCCCGGCCGGCGCCAGGCATGTAGCAACATGTTGATAGATAATAATTAGTAGGGTTCAGGGTAGTATCAGTTAGCGGATGCGTCCGTAAACGGCGTAAACTGTGTGCAGTTGTTTTGTCACTGTTGCTTGCATGTTTACTTACCTATTATACACCTATAATACTAGAAATACCGGTTCTGAAAACAGGGAATCCCGGTAATGAACCCCGGAAATCCCGGTATTGAATACTGGAAATACCGGTACTGAAAACAGGGAATCCCGGTTTAAACACCGGAAATCCCGGTATTGAATACCGGAATCCAGATAGAATTTCTTCAATACCGAAATTCCGGGATTGAAAATTCATTTCGGTATTGGATGCCCTACTTGGGTCCCTGTTATATAATATGTAGCATGTAAAAATAAATGTAAAAAATCGCTTGTTAGCGTTGGAACTCGTTAGTCTCGGTAAAATTATAAGTAGGACTTTGACCATATGCCCAAAGCAGTTGGTGTCTTTTAGGTATCAGGTACTGCTTACACTTGGTCCATAAAAACAAATATTAGATATCTTGGAAACCGTCCACTCTACATTATTTTGTTTTCTCAGATAGATAATAAAAGGAATTACCTTGGTTTCACGTTTACGAAAATGTAATAGGCCGTGAATTTCTTGTGGAAAAGGTAGCGTGAACTACAAACTACGCGTTTAACAGTTAGTATGTACTCGCAATCACTAACTTCAATGATGATAATCATGAATGGTAACATTATTTAGAATTACAAGGAGCAACACGATTGAGGTTTTATAACTAAAGCTGATAATTATATGCACTCAAATGTACGAAAATATGCGCATATATATGCATACATTTTGTTAAGTATATGCACCCAAAGTTATAATAGTATATGCACATAATATGCTCTAATTTTTTTGAAAATAAGTAGGAGTATTCTAAATAATGTAAAAATGTCAATTATTTTGTATGCGTATATATATTTCACTAATTTTTATTCAAAGACGTCATTCATTTTAACGTTTGACTCTGGTGGAAATTAGACTTTGGTTAGTAACTAACCTACGATAACCTCGATTTGGTTACGCGTTACTACTCGAACTACTTTATGGCGTTACGCACTAGTGTGGCTACGATTTCATGTTGATAGTAAACCTACTCATTGTTGATAAACATTAGCAAATAGTCGCAGACATGTATGGTACCAGTTTGTATCGAATGAAACTTTTTAATCTAGAGATTCCTCAACTTTATGCTGTTACCACAATTGAGGTGAAGCTAGAAAAGTGTTAACCATAAAATATGTTAAGGAAAGTGTTTGTCTGCTAAAATTCATGTGTTGCTTGTGCGTGTGTGACCTTTTTTCAGTTTCCTGGATTGAATGTATTAAAAGAATAACGAGTGGGTGATTGTTATGATTATTTTCAAATAATGGAGCACTATATATCAACCGCTGTTCTGGTTTGGCTCGTTTAAATAAAATATTTCGTGGCCTACTTACAGCAGCTATGCTATATCCCACTTTTATTTGATATTTGGGGCAGTAGGACTTTGCTGGAGCATCTACACAGCTATATCAAGCAAATAATGTATTTACTTTCTATTTCATACATATTTGTGTAGTGTTTTTTGTCAGTGAGTACAATTAAAAACATTTCCATGACCTTACCATAAGCCCATAACAAACCAGTTACTCAATTTCTCATTTTAAAGCTTACAGAATTTTTTTTTTCATTAATATAAACTATACGATAAGCGCTTGCTTGCTTTCGGGGACATATTTGGGCCAGATGGAAGTGTCAGCTTTTCGACAATTTATGTGCTACACCGGGCGTAGAGCGGCGAAGGAGGTACGGGTAAAGATGGGCTGTTTAGCAGTGAATCTGGGCCACTTCACGTTTGGATCAAGCAGTCTGACTTCTGCTGTGAGAGCGCAAGTCTTGAATTACTGATTTTGATGTTTACAACTTTGGCAAGCAGGGTGACGCGGCATCCTGGGATATTCTATTCTATTAAGTAATAGTTTACATTATATTATTGTATTAGTTATTATTTTTGGTTTAATAATTATACCTTCGATTTATCACGCAGTTTTTGGAGTGCGTTACGCATCCGTCATCTACCATAATTAAAATCTTTTAAATAATCATTTTTTTTTCACTACCTTCCTTGCAAGTGATCCTTACGCTGTCTGATTTGAGGGATGTAGGAAACACTTACAAAAATTGTTACAGTTTCTATGACAATGTACTTACTTCCCTAGAGAAGTGAATTACTTACATCCCGCATTTACTATAACTGACGAGATGCTGTGTTTGCAGTTTGATTAACATGAAGAAAACAATTATCTCTCGTACTATTATCCATTTTTAATCAGAATACAAACACAAAGCTGACAAAACAGCACTCGCAATTGTATTCACACATTTTTCACGGTGCGTTTATAACTGTCACACAAAACGTCATAGCACTGTAACAACGAACGCCCCAAGCTTCGAAATAGGCTACTAGATATAACTTAGAAAATGTAATAATTTTTAATACCATTTATTTTACATAAGAAAATATTGGTAGAGAAAAAAAAATATGTACTGTACACAGGGTGTAAGAAGATTTACACTACCTCGCACCTTGCTGCCCTCGTTCGCTGCGCTCACTCAGGCATCAAACGGTCCTCGGTAGTGTAAATCTTACTACATCCTTTGTAAAGTAATATACGAGTACTATTCCTCCCATTCCCTCGAAGAAAGACTTGAAATACAGCATTTCGTAAATCTAGAATGCTAGCAATACATTTAAACAAAACATGAAAGAGATGTTTGATTCAGTTCATCATACTTTATTAGCGAAATATTTAAGTAGATCTCGGGATGTTGGAATTCTTTGTCTGTGACGGAGTGGAAAATGCATTTTACATTCGCGTGGCTGGCGCTACTATCAAAATTCACCACGAGTCGCCACTGATGTGTATGCAGTTAAAAATCCTATTGCAAACGCATGGTATAAATGTAAAGGAAATCTTCTATTTAAAAACATTAAATTGTGATAGTGACATAGTATACGCATTTGTTTTATTAGACACAACAATTATTTTTATGACATTCACAAGGATGTCTTGTGTATTGCTAGATTAAAAAAAAAGAAAATAGAAAACCTGTGTTCTGGATAGCATTGACCTCGCTCTAGCATTTCCTTCTGCATCAAATCCCATATAAAATGCGCATTAAATTTAACCTATTTTAAAGAGTCACCCCTCATTGTCTGAAGCCTGGAATTCGGGTTATTCTACTGATGTGCGAATAATACCTTTGAGTCATTGCACTGGCCAACCTACTTTAGCTGGTGCCTCTGCATCACCCCTAGCAACGTTGCGACTGTCTTATTGATCGAATATGAAGCACGTGTTGCTCTTTCCTTCTTTAATGAAAGCTCGCCAGACAGTAGGTCGACGTCATACACATTTTTCCATTCACTGCAGGTAGGTGCATGATGACCTTTTTGATGGTGACCTCTTACTACACATCGGTACATGCTGCTCTGATATTACTATGTGTTTTGTAAGGTTCGCCAAGGGCAGAGAAGGTTTATTACTAGATGTTGGTGGTGAATAGAAAAGGAGCACGATAGTTCATACAGCAGATGCGATTATTAACTTTGACTTTTTATCAGTAGCTACTCCACTCAGGTTATCATGCAAATAAGGATTAACGATAACCACTGTGATATTGCAATAGCTGCTGTTTGTATGCAGACCATTTTGTTTTTTTCGTTAAAAAATTTGGATGATAAAATAAACAGTACTATTTCCAAAACTATTCAATGCTTTTTATTGTATAACGGCTGATCCGTAATCGTTATGACGTCAGATATGGGGTTAATTATTGCACTTGGTATAGTTGTTTATTATGCCCATTGGTTAGTCAGGTTTTACACTATTGTCATGTCATCCGGCCAAAACATTAAGAAATTCCCCTCTAATAAGAGATGATTGTTGGGACACAAGTTTCCAGGAAATACGCCAAAGGATCTATTTTTGACGTTTTCAGATATTCTAGGACAGAAAATGTTTTCTTTCAGTCCTATAAAAATGTATTTTTGAAAGAAATGTATAAAAGAAAATATGTATATAAAAATATGATGTTAGCAACTCACTGTGAATGCAGAAGAGGAATATAAATCAAGAACCGTATTATTTTTAATACTGGCGTTTTAATAAATTCTATTTTCAATTATGATCTACAGGTGTAATACGATTATAGTACACTCCCTTTTTTCTTTATTTTTGAAGTCCAACTGTGAAATGTACATCGTATGTACGTATTTAATACTTCACATTTTAGCATACGAATAATTTTTTTTTCTCTTCAATTTTCAGCAAAAGTGATACCAACTTTTGATTTTCAAATGTATATTTGTCCATTTTTGGATTCTCTATCATTTTGTAAATATAATAGGATCACGTAAGTGACATTTCAAATGTAAAGCTTTTAATTTATTTTTTTATTTTGTAAGTATATCAAGACTGTTCAGATTTGTTCCCATCCACTAATGTAATGCTGGAAAAATCGAAATCACGTCGTAAATACTAAATTCTGTGATTTATAACTAAACGAAGTGTTTCGCATTTTAAATCGTTTTTCGGATGCAACTCAATTTTTTAAAATGGAACCATATTGGTACAGTAATTTACAGGGCGAGTCGAGAAGAAATGACTAAACTCCGGGAGTATATGCTACACATGAATGTATGACTAAACAACCCAAAACTTCTTTATCAGCTTTGATATCACAATATAGTTATTATAACACCGAAAACAGTGCTACAATGGAGTCCATTATAGCACTGTTTGTGCATTGTTATTTTCATATGAAAAACCTTGAAACAGCCTACCTTGATTCAGACAACTAACCGATTGTCACATTTATGAAAAAAGTATTTGAGTATTATTTTATGCAAAGTAGCTAAAATAGTATATTATATTCGTTTAATAAGAGGCATTGTAGCACTCGTTCCAGTGGAGCACAACTATGCTCGTCGTGCCCGAAATTCACTCGTGCTACAATAAGCCCTCTTATTAAATTAGTATAATAATATACTATGGTTTTCAAATTACAGCGTTTTACCACCGAAGGGAGTAACTTTCGGACATAGGTTCCCTACTATCTCAAAACACTATTATCCCTGAGGGTTTGTCGGTGTTGTTTTGATTCACCCTGTATAATATAGATGTTCAGAAACGTTATCATGTTAGAATGATTATATGAATGATAATGAAGTACAAGCTGGACACGCCGTAATACAAATATTACTTCATACAGTGAAATTCGTTTATAATGAACCCAATTTTAACAAACTCTCACTTCTAACAAACAAATTGAAAAGTACCGTTAAAACGTCTCCATAATATATAGTATGATCAAAAACTATTTTCATCTAGTATGGATATGGAATAGTTCCAAATGTCAAGTTAGACATTTAAGTATAAACGTAGTTGCATTCATGAATTAGGAAGTATTCCACAGCTATACTAGATAAAAATAATTTTTGATCATTCTATAGATCTTGACAAAAACAGTCTTGAACATATTTTCCTGGCTAGTCAGGAATAAATAACTACAAAACTAAATAAGCTCTTTATATCAGTAATAATATTGGCTATATTATTAGTCTGCCAACATGATTCTTACAAAAAAAGTTTTTGGTTACTGATTTTCTACTGAAATATCATTTCAGGAAAAATTGTTTACATAATACGTCAGGAAAGTGTCGCGTATTTTAAACCGTCTCGTTCTGTTAAGCATCACTTTCCTGACTTGTTTATATAATATACTTTTTTCTACGGTCACCTCTAAAACTGACTATTAAGCGCTCACTGTCAATGCGAAAAGTTAGCGATTCACACATTTTTCCCTAGTAACCATTTTAGCATCGCAACCACGTAAACAATGTCTTAATGAAATAATCGCGTCACTTCATTTTACTTTACGCATTGCCATGGCTAACCTGATTATTAATTTAATTCGTCATTTTTCTGGAACTGGCTAAAACTATTGACAATTGCATCACGGTGCGTCCATCATCACGCAACAGATTTATTGAGTTTGTGAGTTTTTTTGAAGTTGAAGATGGAATCTGAAGATAATTGGACCCCGCCTGAAGTAATTGAAGCGACCCAGACAGCAACCAACGAGTTGTTGCCGGCCAAATCGCGCGGCCTCTATGAACGGCGGTACAACGACTTCATCAAATGGGGTGAATCGAAATTTCAATTATTTAACAATTTTGTCATTTATTTAGGACCGTAGAAAAAATTTTGTATGTATTTCGAGTGTAAAGAGCCATTTTGGTATTCGGTTGCTTTTTCGCGCCTCGCTACCGCTCGGCACGAAACTCGCATCCTCATAGCAAAATGGTCCTCTTTACACACTAAATACATAAATATCTATTTTCCGAAACCGGCATGTACATGTCTACTTTCATGACTTATTGCGGCATGAAAATAGTTCTTTTCATGACCAGTCATTTTTACTTTCAATTTTCAAAATCCGTTCAGTTTCTGATACTTGATCAAAGCTCTAGTGACGAATGCAAATGTAATTGTTGTAAGCAGAAGTTGTTTGTGCGTTTAACTTTTATATTTTCAAAAAGCGGTTTCGGAATAAATGGTATACATCACGTGCCGTGAAAGTGATTATAGTCTATGCTCGACTCGGAGGCTTACAAGTAGTGCTCGGACGCTAATGCATCCTCGCATTCTCCAACAAGCTTCTTCGTCTTGCAAAATACCTCTTTCATTACTCCTAATGTAATATACTCTTTTTGCACGAACGGGAATGAAACATTATTTTACTGCCCCATAACTGGGAGTTACATAAGCGTTTAATCCCATGGGTCGATTATTATTTAGTTTTTACCTATCTTTTTCTGCACCCGTTTGTGTAAAAATGTTGTATGCACCGCGGGAACAATGCGTGTTTTAGTCCCATGCTGGGACTAAACACCAACTTCACATCTTTGGTTCATAAATAGGTAACTATTAAAGCAGGATACACTTCCAACACTTCACAGCAGAATAAAGTGATCGCCAGCGCGTTTTAGAATGTTTGCTCCTATACTGAATGTCCACAAATTCGTAAACAATTTTCAACGATTCTGCCCTGATGTAAGTAGAAAGAAGTTTAAGTTTTAAAATTATTGATCTATTGTCATCGAATGAAATCCATGCTGTGCGGTTCCACGCGATTTCACTTACCTATCACGTACCTGTGTTTATTCACGTTTTTGGCCTTTGGATATGTAAACAACACACATACACAGTAGAATTCCACCCTAACTACGATTTTACAGTAGTCAGCGTTTTAGCCGATACCGGTGCGGTAAACTGACCAGAAAGAATTTAGCTTTCTAGATTCTTAACCAAAAAAAGTTGCTTTGTAGAAACGCTAATTACTTAATTCCTCGTTCAGTTAAACTTTGGAGAAATAAAAAAATTATATTTACGAACTCCATAATTTACTGAGGCAGCTTTGTTGATGACAAAGTGTTTTAATATTCGAAAGCAGTCTCAAAGTTATAGAAATTGTTAAAAAATATATACATATGTCGGTGGAAATTTTTGATACAATAATCGGTGCTTTAAGCATTTTACAGCGCGAGGTTTTAATTTTTGAAGCACGCCGCGAAACGGAGTGTTTTAAAAAATCGAGCGCTGTAAAATGCAAATTACCGCACGCGTAATGTAAATAACTATTCCTTTGCAACGAGTTTTTGCTTACAACTTAAACTGAAAGTAATTAAAAGTTGGCGAAACTGAAAAGAGAATAATGTGAGTATGTATAAAAAATTATTAAAGAACAAAAGAATTGTTGTTAAAGAACATTTTCGCTTTAAAAGATACTTGTTGGAAACCCTAGCTGACTTCATACATGACATAATCCACAGTATTAACTAAAACAAATGTTGAGACCAAATAAGTATGAACGTGTCAATTTCTAGCTCAATTACTGCAGATTTGCGTGACCGTGTGTACACTGGTGTTTTTATGTGCGGTTAGGAACGACGATACCATGCAGTTCCACCCATTCGCTCAAATAACATAAATTGAAACCCACATTATGCAGAAGCACAGACGCCCATAAAACGGCAGAAATATAGATAGATCCATCTGCATTACAGATTTCAAATATAGGACGAATCTGGCACAGGGTGAGCGACGTGAATTGATAGCTCGAGTTTAATATGTACCGGTATTATGATTAACAACAACTTGAGGATAATAAGGTTAAGTTCGTTGACTTGCGTCTGGTAATCTGGGTTGATGGCTGGTGACGTGTACGTTTGTACGTTCTTGTTGTGTTTCCGCTTGCGGGGACGTAACTTCCACTTATCAATCGCTTTCTGTTCGTCCGCTTCAGATTTATTGTCCATTATGACGATTTATGTCGTTATGTTGAATGAAAATTGCCGCCAAAGTTAAAATTTGTGATAAACTCTGTTGAAGATAAAGATATCATTGTTACTAATCATCTCAATCCGTTATTAGTAATGGGAAAATTAAACGTGTATTCAGAATAAAAAATAAATGAATCAAAATAGGTCGCGTAGTGTACCAGTAATTTTTCGTAACTAGTTAATAAATGAAAAATATTTCAGAACTAGTTATGCATAGTTATTTATATTACGAGCGCGAGGGTTTAATTTTTGAAGGACGAGAAGAGGAGTGCTTTCGGCGCGTATTGTATTAACTTTTTTGGCAGCCATATTTTTTAACATTTTCTATAAATTTCGAGTTTTGCTTCCGAATATGTTGCTATCAAGCAAGCTGCGTTAAGTAAATTTTGTAGTCGGTCCTACATCAAAACGCTTTGAAACGTCGAAGTTAGGGTTACCAACATTGAGTGGATGCTGACCCAAAAAAGATCAAGGTGAAATAGTTTATATTTTTTTAAGTAGCAAATGAAATACGGATTTTTCCCCCTCCGTGGATACATTAAATTTAAACAAGATATCTCGTACTCCTTAATATTTAAATAATTATATGCCCTTTTCTCTCTTGGCTAGCTCAGTGAACATTAAACTCTTTTAATATCTCAGTTAGTGGCGTATGAAAGATCACTATCTGCCAAAACAGCAGTCTGGTTTCCCTGGTAGTGCACTGACACTTAACTTTAAACAATGGACATGAAAAGCCGATTTGTTTATATCATTTATTGACGTCAAAAACAAATAAAATCATAAAAACACAAAAAAAAACGCACAGAAACAAAAAATAAATAAAAGAAAATAGAGTTAAATTCTAAAACAACCTACGTGCGATGTAGCTTGATGCTACTCGCAGCCCTGTTGCAAACTTGAACAACGTAAAACATCATCAAAAATGACGTTGAAATAATTGTGTTTAAAACAACACAAATGTTTAACAAAAATACAATGTTAAAATTGCCTGAAGTCGATACTTATTTGAGTCCGGGCGTGTTTAAATTGAAGTGCACGCCACACACATATTATTCGCTAATAAAATTCATTCAGTAGCGTTTGCAAAAGCTTGCAGTTAAACGCAACCTTATCGCGCCGACCTAAAACTTTTTACCTGGAACTGGCTGCTGTATAGTCTTGGAAATGCCACACTTCGATTGCATCACTCGTTCCTTTCGGATATGATGCTGGGAACCGCCGATTGTGTGCAGGTCTCGAAAGGACAGTAGAGTTGGTGCCTCTCAATATTGACGTTTCAAATGAGCTTTTAAATATAGCACAATGGGTGTACTTACATGTACACTCGATAAATGCGTTTTCGGAATTTATAAACGCTGGTTCGCTGCACTTTAACCCTGTTTACAGTAAACGCTGGCCCGCCAGGCTCTTTCATGCCCCTTAAAATTAACTTATATCGTTCTGAGCGAATTCACGTACTATACTTTCTAGTCGAACAAACCCATGCAGCTATCAAAAGAGGCTGCGTGCGAATTACGTTTTCTTTGTTAAATTTGCATGATTTGAAAATCTCTATATCCCGCGTACAGCGTGTTTTTTGCTGCACTCTCGAAAACTAAAATTCACAATACACATCCAGCGCTATCGACTTTGCGAACATTTTCTTATATAAAATACAATATTAAATCTGATAATAGAACAGGAAATACAACTTGGCTTCTACATTTAAGCATGAAAATAAACATCGGTGGTGGATGCAGCTGGACCGTTACACATAGCCAAATTTTCGGCCTTTGTAAGTCATAGGAATAAAGAACAAAATTATTGTTTTCATTCCATTAAATACAATGTTAAAAATATATCTTAGAAGTTAAGTAAACTATTACGAAACTACATTTTTTTGAAAAAAATTGAAAATATTTTCTAAATATTTTTTTGTCTCCCGAAGTTTTCGGGTCAAAATGACTTGTGTTGGCAACACTAGTCAAAGTCATAGTCGTAACTAAATATCTGTAAAGTGCAAAAGTGTTATACTTTTTTTGAACGAGGAGTTACGTAACTACCGTTTCTGCAAATACCCGTTATTACTACAAAGCAACATTTGTTTTAAGGGTCTTTGAACGCTAAACATTTTCTTGACATTTGCCGCACCGAGTGCGTAAAATAGTAGTTACGGTAGACGTAAACTGTGTATGAATGCGTTGTTTACGTGTTAGGAGGCTAAAAAAGGTTCATTTCAACATCAAATTGACATCCGAAAAAGCAATAGCGCACCTACTTGATTTTCAATACATTGACATTTATTTGACATGGCATTTATAATTTTATTGGTTTAAAGTTTAAAGAACCGTTTTCAAATATAGAAAAATCTGGTATAAATCACATTAGGAAATTCGATTTCCTAGATTTCGCTACGCTCGTCCCGTATAATCCCACGCGTTACATAAAATGGGGCATTACCTAATTGGTTTTATAAATAGCTACTCTGTACATATATTTTTGAAATTTTTATGTTTGTGTTGCTCAATAATATTTTATTTTTACTGAGGTGTAGCACATCTAAACACAAAATAGACTGTTCTAAGTTGATTTCTAGAAATGCTTATTTTATCACACCGATGCACAATCGTGTAAGGTGTACTAAAGTATATATACAGGGTGATTCACGAAGAATACCGCCACTTAAAATTTTTTGTAGGCAACCCAACTTGCACATTATCGGGCATAACAAAATTGGTTGCATAATCAATACAACTAGGGGCGTCATTTTTGGTGGATAACTCGTACATTTTGTATGATTTCACTAAAGTAAAAGTTATATGTACAGGATTAGTCTTTTCATATAATGCAGGTTATCAATTGGTTTAAAATTGTCTTTTGGATTGATGATTTTGTGTGACATTGTAGGTTATTGTTTGTTATTAATTGATGCAGAGTAGTGCACAAATACTGCAGCAGGCTACAACTATACTGTAGTAGGATATAAATTGTTTGTACACATGAATTTAAGCAATCTAATTAATGATGCAAATGCTTAAAGTTGCAGTTTTTTGTCCATCGCCAAGAAGTTCTACTTTTAATGTGTAACTGGATAATTGGCTTTGGCTTTCATTTAGAGATTAGAATAATTGAAATCAAAGTGGTAATATAATTAGTAAAGAGGTGACTATATATCATTTGTTTTACCTTATGTTTATCCTGCTTAATGTTTTGAAAAGGTTGGATTTAAGTAATCTCAAAAGAAAGTTCGTTTTTGATCTCAGACATTTTATAGTCTATAAATAGCTCTGATGAATTCATGCAAATGTTTTTAGCATTCTCGGTTATTACTATGAGATCTATTTCGATATACAGTTTTGACCTTTACTTATTTGAGGGTATCTGAACTGGCAATTGTGTATTTACTGATACAGATAAATGTACATATATAGTAGACAAGTTACCATGACATCTTGTTTTCATTATTGCACCATGAGCTATTTAAATAAATTGAGAGTTATTTCATAATGTAGTGCATTCATTTTTAGTGTGGTCAAGGACATTTAATAGAATTAACGAAGTTCAATTATTGGTCATTAAATGGAATAATCATAAACAGGGAGTTTCAAAAACAGCGTTCCAAACTTAGGAAGGTTATAGGTATACAATTTTTGCGTATCAACTTTTTCTTTAAATTTCTCGCCGCCGAGCTACACCCTTTTAAAGAGGGCGGTTATATTAGAGCTTTTTCACAGACAAGAATATCATTATACTAATATAAGTACTAAAAAGCCTGATTTATTTAAAAATTTGTTGAAGTCTTTTAGTTTTTGTCAAACTTATATTTTTTGTGTAGAAAAATAATAGCTGTTAATGTTAACGAGAATGTTATGCGTATAATATTCGAGGAGATTGTCAGGTAACCAAGCTTGCCCAGTAACCTAGACAACGCCTGAGAGTGTTTAAATTGCAAGTACTGGATGCCGGGACTGGAAACCCCAGTTGCTAATTTCAACTTCTTAATGTAATTTCACAAATAGTCTGCTATTGATAGAATATATCTTCTTTATGTACTGAAGCATGGTGTAAAGAATACCAAGGTGAAACGTTCCCGGAGATGTGCAGTCGTTCAGAAAGTAGAGGGGAGATGTCAACCTATCCTCAATGAGCCTAGTCAGGAAATCCATCATGGCCGCGATCATGGTGTAACCATGGGTGCGATCGTATATTGTTGCTAGCACTGTCAGTCGATGTAAAATTCGAGGTTAGCAGGTTAGGTTTTTCGTCAGTCTGACAACAACTGACGCAGAACCTAACCTCGAATTTGACATAGACAGCGTCTTCAATAATACACTTCAGTACTACCATTCGTTCCATTTGTGGGCTCATTCCTTATTGGTTGAATTTGAGGCTCCGCCCACAATGCATTCTGCGGAATGTTACACCTTGTATTCTATGCACCATGTACTGAAGTACAATAAACAACTCCCGTTGATGTTATGCGTTTGGCAGTACTGAAGTGTATTGTTGGTGGCATTGTAAGTCTATGTGAAATTCGAGGTTAGCAGGTTAGGTTTTGCGTCAGGCTGTGTCAAAACTGACGCAAAACCTAACCTGCTAATTTCGATTATGACATAAGTTGACAGTGCCACCAACAATACACAAGTATTGCCAAACGTAAAATGAATTGGGGTCGCTATGCTGTAATGATTGCTACCTACGATGCAAAATACCACTCCACTCAACGATTATTAATGTAAAAATGTAATATTTGATATTTCTTATGAAATGCGATAAAATTCTACAAGGAACACGTTAGAAAAGTGGTTCTACTGAATTCGTATGGCCGTTTAAGTACTCGCTGATGCTCGTACACAAACCAGCCATACTTGTTCAGTAAAACATCACTTTTATAAACTAGTTTCGTAATGTACTATAACGCCTTTCTGTAGGAGGGTCTAACTCAGCAGGAAGGGTTTTAAAAGGAAAAGTTTATATGCAAAACTTCTGTTTCAACGACCCCTATAACCTCCTTAAGTTTGGCACCATGTGTTTGAGACACCCTGTATAATATTCAAAGATTTCATATCTTCATCTTTCTTTATTCAGCATTTTCGATCCCATTGCGGATATGCGCCTCATCCAAACTTTTCCACATCTCCTGTGTTGCTGTCATCCATCTCTTGTTTGCTATTTTTCTTATGTCGTCATACCATTGTGTTACAGGTCGGCCTTGACTTCTTTTTTAATTCCATCTCTTCTACTCTGTTGTTTTTCGGGTCCATTTATCTTCATTAATTGGTGCTAGTTGTTTTGCCCATCTCCATTTTGCTTTCAGGTAGTTATGCATATGTCTTTCATATTTGTTTTTCGTCTTATCCATTCTATTCTTTGCATATCTTGTCTTGTTATGTTTAATATAGCTCGTTCTGTATTTCTTTGGGTGACCTGCATGTTATGTAAAGTTTAAGCTGTTAGTGCCCATGTTTCTGTTGCGTTTGTTAATACAGGAATGAGACATTGATTTAGGGCATCAAAGTTTAACCTCAGTTAAAAATGTATCAAAATTTAATAGCGTGTGAATAATTTTAACATGATTATTAAAGATGCTTCACCAGCTCAAGTTTATCTATTTATTCATTAAATAGACACGCCGAACATCCCGTGTGCATGTAAATTAGCCTGAATACATTTTGATGATTTTCTGTCAGAGTGCTTCGCTCTGAAGAAGTATATCTTGTAAATTTTCCGCCTCAAAATCCCGAGTGCGTAGTTTTGTTGAGCGGCAAATTTACTTGACAAATTTCTTAGCAAAACATTCAGACAGAAAACTTCAAGATTTATCGGCAAAAACTAAATTAATGATATTTTCAAAAACACCGATTTACGCAGCCATAACAATCAACAGTTGCATTATAGAGCAAGTGACCAATTTTAAATGTCTGGGTGCCCTGGTAAACAAACACTGTGACATGACAAAAGAAATTAAATCGAGAATCGAACAGGCAAGGAAAATATTTGTCACGATCTGAAACTTTGTCAGGCCTGACCTAACCTTAGAATTGAGAACTCGTATGTTAAGATGTGATGTATTCCCACTTCTCTCGTATGGATGCAAGAGCTGGTCGCTTAACCCCTTTATGGAAAAAAGAATTGAAGCCTTCGAAATGTACCTCTACAGGCGTATGTTTAAGATCTCCTGGATGCAAAGAGTGACCAATGTCGAATGAAGAAACAAACAGAACTACTGCTTACAGTTATGGAGAGGAAAACTCATATCTAGGCCATATCATGAGAGGAAATTGATACGAGCTCCTTCAACTCATTAGTGAAGGTAAAATCCAGGAAAAACTATCAGGCAGGAGCCAGAATTCATGGCTAAAAGATCTACTCCGTTGGTTTGGCTGCACATCAGTTGATATCTTCCAGGCAGCGGTGTCTAAAACTACGTTAGCTATTTGGATCATCAACCTCCAAAAAGAGATGGTGTAAGAAGAAGAATTTTAATACACTTAGGATATTACGGTTGCGAAAATTATTGTTCTATATAAATAATATGTGGTTGTTGTTTAATATTTAAGCATCTACTACAATAATTATTATGTTTTGAAAGTTATACATAATAATAATAATAATAATAATAATAATAATATGGTCTTTATTTACACATATAACAGTGGATCACAATTTACATAAAAAGAAAAAAAATGCCTATATTCAATCATTAATAATAAAGAAAAAATATATGGAGGGCGAGATTCAGCTCAAAGCAGAAGCAGTGAGCTGTTCTTCCACCTAACCCTACGTTGCAAAAACAACAAAAACACACAACACTAAAAATATAGTCTGGCTTTGCCTTCACTGTTGCCCGAAAACCACAACTTATTAAAAAAATAATAATAAATATAGGGGAACACGTTAAATTTGTCTTGAATGAAGTGTTTTGCTGAGCTGGCACCTAAACGAGAATAAATATAGTGTTTGTACTTTGAGGTGTACGGGCAAGTCACCAAACCATTTCGCAATGTTATATAGATAACGTTGTTTTCCAAATTCACTGTATCGTAATGGAACAGTGATATTACCCCTAAACCTCAAATTCATAATATGCACATCTGTACAAAATGAGATTTTTTTATATAAGTACGGTGGAGTCTTAAATAGCAGAATTTTATAATACAAAACGTAGCGATGAAAGAGTCGCCTGTTGATCATATTTAACCACCCAGCATCTTTAAGTTTATAAGTTATCCTGTCATATTTACGTATACCATAAATAAGTCGCAAACAGGCATTCTGTGGTTTTTGAATCCTAACTTTATCCTGATAATCAAGACATGAATCGTATACTACGTCGCAATAGTCCATCTGTGATAAAACTAGTGATCGGCCGATACGGATTTTTTTTGCCGATACCGATAATCGGCCGATACCGATATTTTAGTTGCCGATACCGATATAATATCGGTATCGGCACTATATTTTTAAAAGGTCTGTAATTATTTAATATACGTTGATATAAGTAAAAATTGTCAACTCCGCATCGATGCGGACGTGACATGAACCAATTTCGGTAATTCCCCGACAGTGTCGTGGTGATTTTCATTGTTTGCGCCAGTGCACAGTGCTGCTGCAGTTGCTGCTCAGATAACGATTGTGTCGTGCGGTATTATAATCTTTTGGGATTCAAATAAAAATACGATGGGAGAAAATAGCGATAATAGTAAAACAAAAATATCTACATATTTTAAACCAAAAGAACAAAATAGTGCACAAGAAGTTATAAAAAATGTTAATAAGTTTTTACATACAAATAATTAATAAAATGGTTGATCTTAAATTTGCCGATATATATCGGCAAAATTTCGCCGATACCGATTATCGGCAAAATTTGCCGATATTGCCGATACACCGATATTTATATCGGTATCGGCCGATCACTAGATAAAACCAAACTACGGCATAATGCAGCCTTTACCCCGGTGCTCAAAACATGTCGGTTTTGGTATATAGATCGCAGATTGCAATAAGCTTTCTGCAAACATTTAGAGACATGTTGCTTAAAACGTAGCGAGGAATCCAAAATTAATCCCAAGTTCTTTATAGTTTCAACAATTGGTAATAAATTGTCGAAAATTTTGACCTGTACATGAAGTTTCGCAAATTCAATATCTTTTTTCTTTCCAAAATATATTACAGACGATTTATTAGCATTAAGCTTTAATGAATGCTGTTGAGAAATGATAGAGAGACGTTCCAAATCTTTATTAATAAATGAATTTGCTAAATTTGCATTTGCAGCATGAAAAGAAAAATAAATCTGCGAATCGTCAGCATAAAAATAAGAATTACAAGAAACAATCGCAGAAGAAAAATGAGAAACTTAAATCGTAAACAAAAGTGGACCAAGAATTGAACCTTGGGGCACTCCTCTATTATTAACTATAAAGTTGGATATATTGTTGCCAACTCTAACAGCTTGTAACCGCCCACATAAATAATTTGACAATAAGGAAACTGCATCGGGTTTTAGACCAATATAGTGTAAAATCGATAACAAAGTTTTATGCTCAATTGTGTCGAAAGCTTTTGAATAATCTAAGAGAATAAGCACAGTGACTTTGCCAGCATCAGTAGCAGAAACCAGATCATCGATAATATTTAAGAGAGCAGTGGCACAGCTATGTCCTTTTCTGAAACCCGACTGTGTAACAGGTAGTATTTTATTTGAATGTATATGTTCACGGAGTTGTTGCTCAATGATCCTCTCGATAATTTTTGACATTGCTGGTAAAATACTGACTGGCCTCAGATCTTTTAGGACTATTTATTTTAGGGATAGGATTAATAATAGCATATTTCCAGGCTTCTGGAAAAACAGAATTGTTTAAACAATAATTAACGAGATGAGTTATGACAGGCAGAAGAAAATGGACAGAAAATTTAATAACAGCAATACCTATGCCGTCATGACCAATCGCGTTAGTTTTAATGGAAGATATAATTTTTAGTACTTCCAATTCATTTACAGATTTAAAAACAAAATTCAGTTTGGAAATCGAAATATAGTTAAATTTTTATCTTGCAATTCTTGCAATATAGATTATTTTAGTTTTGAATATGATCTTATGCATATATTGTCAATATTTAATACTTCATTGTAGTGAGAATATAATTCTTTGAATTTTGAGCCAATCGCCATCTCTAAAAATGTAGGACATTGGCTAATAGGACCTTCTACCCTACTGAAATATAGTGACTCGTAATTTTCAATTTGATACGGGTTAACCTGCTTTTGTTTCACATGTCAAATGAACTAATTTAGAAATGTCAGTTGATTTTTCTAGGTTAGGTTGTGCGTTTTAAGCATAAAAAGCAATAAGAAGTGTGTTTAGGACAAAGATTGATCAGTAGCATTGATACTTATGTAATAAAATAGTATTGCGCGCTCTCTGGTATATATTTTGAATCATTACATTCTCTTCCTAAATAGAATTCGTAGTACGCCTAATAATCTATAATTTTTTAAGAATATTTTGTTATAATCTCTATGCAAGAAAATACAACTCGTTCATTAGTTCATTATTTTTAAAGCGGTTGTAGCTTTGCTACTTAACTTTTACAGTTCTAAACATGGTTATTACAAAAACATAAAACTGAAGTTTAAATATTATTTCGTTATATGTTTGACATTCATAACTGGTGATTGTTCTAGTAGAAAGTTGGTGAAAAATTTAAATTATTCTTTCAAATGTACACAAATGACAAATACAGATTGCACGCGCATTGTGTAATGTGTACTTTTGATAAACGTTATCTGTCTGGATAAGCTTAATTGAATAGGTTGTATTTATATTTATTCAACTGGGAGTCTTGCATGTAATGTACTTACACATCATATAATACTTCATTCCCCAATGCCTCTTGAGGTTAATGCTTCAATAAAAATTTGTACTATCTTGTGTATTGATAATATTTTGTAATTTAATTAACTAAATCATATATCACACTAACAGGTAATTTCTTTAACTAATTATTGAAATTTGACAATGGATGCATAACGTTTACATGAGTAAGTATATAGTGTTATTTTTGTTGCAGATCTAAAGGGATATGGCAGACACTAGTCAGGCGGACTTGCCGCCTCAGGCTAACGGCATAGATGGAATGGAGGACGATGAACGAACCAAACTAAGGCCTGCCGATATCGATGCAGATGTACGAGAAATGGAAAGAAGAAAACGTGTAGAGGCAATCATGAACAGCAGATTGTTTAGGGAAGAACTCGAGCGCATTATTGAAACACAACTGAAAGAAGGAATTGGCACTACAAATTTGATGCAGCAAATTTCTGACATGATGGGGGTCAACAAGCATGCCGGAAACGTGTTCAAAAATTCCAACTGTGTAGTTCCGATCAATGACATCCGCGGTGTGGAAGCAATGGGTTATGCCAAGGGAGAAAAAATATTGAGGTGTAAATTGGCAGCTGTCTTTCGATTAATTGACTTGTATGGTTGGACCCAAGGGGTAAATTCTCAAATCACTGCCAGGTTAAACCAAGACGAAGAACATTTTTTGGTTAACCCATTCGGAGTACTTTTCCACGAAGTCACAGCGTCTAGTTTGATCAAAGTAGATATGCAAGGTGCCATAGTGGAACAAGGGACCACCAATTTTGGTGTGAATTTATCAGGTTTCTCTTTACATGCTGCCATTCATGCTGCACGACCAGATATCAGATGCATCATTTACATTCACACACCTTCAGTAGTAGCAGTTTCCGCCCTTAAATGTGGTTTACTTCCTCTTAGTCAGGAATCGGTAGTGATCGGGGAAGTAAGCATGCATCCCTACATAGGGGGTCTAAATGATCCTGAAGAGAAGGAAAAGGTTGCTAGGAATTTGGGACCTATTAATAAGGTGCTATTGTTGACAAATCAAGGTGCCGTTTGTTGCGGTGAGACAATAGAAGAAGCTTTTTTCAATGTTCGTAATACCGTCCTGGCTTGCGAGACACAGCTCAAATTGATTAATGTTGGTGTAGAAAACCTATCGTTATTGCCAGACGAAGCTCGGAAGAAGTTATATGATGCTGCCCGCAAGCCACCACAGAGCACTCCTCGACCAGATCATCCATCTATATTGGAAGAGAAAGTAGAACGCAAATGGCGCATAGGAGGCGTAGAGTTTGAAGCTTTAATGCGCATGCTCGATAATGCTGGATTCCGTACTGGATATATTTACAGGCATCCTTTGATCAAGGGAGATCCTCCTCGCCCTAAAAACGATGTTGAACTTCCTCCAGCAGTTTCTTCCCTTGGGTATCTCCTTGAAGAAGAAGAACTCTACAGACAAGGGTAAGATATTTACTATTTTACTAGAATTTAAGAGTCTTGTATTTGTAATTTTTGATTCATATTTTTCTTTGATATAATTTTATGAATTTAATAATTCTGTTTGCACTTGAATATTATCGAAACTGAAGGTAATGAAGATTACCAATATAATTACATAGTACTAATAAATGTGCCAAAGCAAAGTAAAATTTTACAAATTTGATAAACAGTAGTAGTTTACGTAACAAGTCCAGAAAGACCATCTTTACATGACAAGTAGGCAAATTTCAGGCCTCGCCTTGGGCATCGGCCTGAAAGTCTACAAGTCCTGTAAAGGGTATTTCCGGATGACTTACATACATTTTTTAGAACACTACAAAACAAACAAACGTTATATCTTCGTGAAAATCAAGAAATATTTGTGCTTGATTTCTTTAGTAACCACAGTCAACAAATACTGCAAACCAATTAGAACGGCAATTTTCTAAAATCATTCTGTAAAGAAATATTTTCCGGTTTCCGGCCTAAAAGCTGAACAGTAATGCAAGGTTTTCAGGACGGGTGCCTAAAATAGTAATTTACGTTACAAGACCGGAAAGTAGTGTTTTGTAGGTCGAACCAAGTACATGGTTCGCCTGCGGCTCGCCCTGGAAGCTTGGTGAGACCTGCAAAACACCTTCCGGTCATGTATCGTACAATATTTTTTTTACTACATCGGAGTCCATACTTTTAAACTTACAAATTCACTTTCAAAAACTCAAAAAATTATGACATTAGTATCTTTTATTTGACTTATGCAAACAATAACACAAACTTGCTTCCATAGTAACGAAGGAATCAACGTTACTTTCTGGCTAAATAATTATCCAGAAACTGTATATTTTCTTGTTGATCATAAAAAAATATTTGGTAACTTGTATATTTAATGGTAGTTCTTTATCCTGATTGGTACATTTACCAGTGTGTATTACTATTTAAATTACTGTTTCATATTTATCGTAACTTTTGTTTTAAACTATTGCATTCAGACAGAACTTAGCGTGCAAACACCATGTACCGAGTGGGAACTTTCAAGGTTTAACACAGGCAATTTGTGTTGGAAATCATGTTTATAGGTATTGCTTCTCACCGTTTAAACAAAAAAATGATAAAATATCAATTGAACTGAAAAATGTTGTGAATAATATGAATTTAGAAACACTTCATCTATATATTTTTTAGCAACAAGAAAATCTGTCAACTGTTTCAATGTTCTTATTAAATCATGCAATGGTGATATGAAAGGCATTAATCTATTACTGAATGTAAAAAATAAAATTTAAAATTCTGTATGTAGGAAATTCTATTATAAAATTCCTGTCTTCAATAAATATGTACTCAACACATGATGTTGCTGTGGATTAATGTTTGTGCATTATTTTGAATTGACAAATTGAAAATAGGACAAGCTTTATTTCCTTAAAATTTTATTGTTTGTTAAAAATGCCTGGCAACATTTTCAGTTACGTTCTATGCACTTTTTTTGGTTTATTGCTGCCATTTCTGTATGATGAAATCATGTTCCAATAAAGTTGCTTGTTTGATCTAAAAGTTTTCAGTATCTATATGGGTATAATTAATTTAAGAAAAATATTTTAAATATAAAACTGCGTAGGTAATTGTTACAATTATTAATACAATACTGTTTTTGGTGTGAGATATGACAAAGAGATTAATTATTATTAAATCGCTTGGAAACTATTAGTTATTTTGTTGAAACTCTCTTGTGTTTGTGAAAGTATATTTTTTTGCGTAACAAATTCAATTCAATAAATATCAAATTTATAGTAAAATTGATCAGTATTGTAAGACATTATTGATTATGTTTTGAGATTTTTTCTACCGTTTATCTAGTCTTACTGAATCACTCATTTGTAACATCCTATGTTATTACCTATACAGTGATATGTTTATGTGTTATTGTCTGTTAAAGAAAAAACACGGGTTATTGGGGATACAATTTTGTCTACAATCTTAAAAAAAAGGTGACATTCATGAAACGTTATCGATACACAAAGTTTGTCTTTTTTAACGGGGTAAAAATAGATTATTTATTTTACCATTGACGACGTTCTATAAAGTATTTCATGCAGTAGGGCGCAAAACAATATTTGGTGGGTGTAGAAAAAATATTTGTATTTCGTGGGTGAAATCAGTGTTTTTTTTGGGGCATTCAAATGATTTTAGCCTTGACCTGATGGTCTCTACTAAAAGTGACATTCTCATGGCACTGCACTGCAAAAAAACACTCATTTCATGCACTCAAAACAAAAATTACTTCTTTGAGTGGGTGTGCGAAAATGGGGTCTGGAGACGTAGAACAAACAAAGAACTAGAGGAGTGCTATAAAGATACACCAATAGGAACCATAGTAAAACAGAATAGGTTAAGGTGGCTAGGACATGTGGAGAGGATGAATGACACAGACCCGGTTAAAAGAGTGCTTAAAAGTGAAACAGGTGGTAAAAATAAACGTGGTAGACCTAAAAAGACCTGGTGGGACTGCGTAAAAGAAGATTTGAAGAACTACAACATTAAAGAATGGGAGAAGAAAACTAGGGAAAAGAAGGAATGGAGAAAAATAATAGGAACACTAAGCCATAGGCCTTCTGGCCTGTAGTGCTGTTATATATATATATATATATTAGAAAAATAATTTGTTAACAAAAGATGTTCAGAATTATATGCTCTATATTATTGTACATTTATTTCATTTCATGGCCTACTGAGATTTGAGCAGTGACATTCAACTTTTTATTTTAAATGACACCTTGTATATTTTTTACATTTTTTCGGAAGAACTATCTTTTCTCTATACGGTGCTATAAAAATATTGTGGTGTTAGATGGGAAAATTACACCATTAAACACAATTAAAGTTGAAAAATGTCCAAATTTAGCAACTTCATCTAGTAACCTTGTTTCGTGGCAGAAACAGTAAAAAAATTGTTGTAACATTTTTTGTTATGGAGTCAAATGACAAAAATAACACCGTTAAGGTGGTAAAATAATAATGTATCGAAAGCAGCAAGTTTTTATTAATAAACAATTTATTCTATGAATACAAAAGAAAGTATCGAAAGACAACCAAAATGAAAACACCTAAAATCTATTATAATTTGCTAAATTTTCAAAATTACCCCCATTCTGGTCAATACAAGCTTGTAAACGCATAATATGATTGTGTCTAACACTGTTTAATATTTCAGCAGTAATAGTGGAAAACGCATTTCTAATTAATCTGTGAAACTTCTTTGTGGCGTGAATTCATAATTCATATTCTTATTTGGACATTTCTAATTCTTATTTTCATGTCGTCAGGAGTACAAAAAAAATCTAGTGGCGTTAAATCAGGAACCTTAGGGGCCAAGCTACAGGGCTGTCTCTGCCAATCCATTTTGCACCAAACTCGCGATTTAAAAAATTTCGAACCATTCTGCTGTAGTGGGGTGGCGCACCATCGTGCTGATAATAACTTCCCTGCCGTATATTTAAAGGCACATCCTCTATTAACTCAGGAAGGATTTCTTCAAGGAAATTAAAATAGGTCTGACCTATTAAAGCCCTATTAAAGATCTGAAAAATAATAAAGCAGCCGGTAGTGATGGTATATATAATGAATTTTTGAAATACGGGGGACCAACTTTAATTGAAAAAGTCCATAAATTAATAACTAGGATATGGGAAAAAGAAGAAATGCCCGAAGTATGGAAAGAATCAGTTATAATTCCTATTTACAAAAAAGGTGAGAAGGGAAAATGCATAAACTACAGACCTATTAGCTTGCAAAACGTAGTTTATAAAGTGCTAGCAAAATTAATAGATCAGAAGTTGAAAAATGCAACTAATTCACTATTAGGAGATTATCAATGTGGCTTCCGTGCTAATAGATCGACAATTGATAATATCTTTACCATAAAACAAATTCAAGAAAAATGTTGGAGAAAAAATAAAAAGATATATGCATTCTTTATAGACTTCAGGCAAGCATATGATACGATAAAAAGGAACGAGATAGTAAGAACCTTACAACAATTTAACTGTCCTAGCAAGCTACAGAGATTAGTAGAGATGACATTAAAAGAATCCTTCAGCAAAGTAAGAGTAGATAGAGAAGAAACAAGGAAGTTCCCAACAAGTAGAGGACTGAAACAAGGAGACCCACTGTCAAGTACTCTATTTAATCTAGTACTTGAACGCATAATTAGGAAAAGCAATATCAAAAGAAATGCTAATATACATAAAGGTCCACACCAATGTCTAGCTTTTGCCGACGATGTATTGATCCTGACTAGAACAAAATATACACTACAAGAAATGGCGACTGCAATAATAAAAAATGCGAAAGAACTGGGAATGGAAATAAATGATCAAAAATCTAAATTTATAATAATGGGAGAATCAAAGGAAGGTGAACTACTAAATATTAAATTAAATGATAAAGTTGTAAAAATAAAACCGGTGGAAAGTGTAATATACTTAGGAACAGAATTAACGTCAGACGGAAAAATGAATAATGAAATAAAAAGGAGACTTACGCTAGGCTACAGGTGCGTAGGTGTTTTTAAAATCCTATTAACTTCAAAAGTACTTTCTAAGCCGACTAAACTAAAACTGTATAAAACAATTATAAGACCAACAGTTCTATACGCGAGTGAGTGTTGGGTTATGTCACAGCAGGAAGAAAATAAAATTGAGGCATGGGAGAGGAAGATATTAAGGCTAATATATGGAGGAATAAAAGAAAATGACCAATGGAGAAGACGAACAAATAAAGAAATACAGGAACTCTATAATGACACGACAATAATACAAATAATAAAGCAAAACAGAATAAGATGGATTGGGCATCTAACCAGATTACCAAGCACAAGAACGGTGAAAGAAATTTATAAAAGTGAGCCAGAAGGAAGGAATAAGCGAGGTAGACCCAGACTTAGCTGGAAAGAAGAAGTAGAGCAAGATCTGAAAAACCTTGAAGTTATCAACTGGGAATTAACAGCACTGGAAAGAAAGACATGGAAGCAAATAGTAGAAAGAGCCAAGGGCCTATAAGGCCTGTAGCGCTGAAATATATATATATATTAAAGCCCCATCAAAAAAATGTGGCTCTATCGCATGATCGTCGATTATTCCTGCCCAAACGTTCAACGACCAGATATGCTGGTTATCAATATTTCTCATCCAATGAGGGTTTTCGGTTGCATAATAGTGTAGATTGTGTCGATTCACTGAACCGGTATTCTTGAATGTGGCTTCGTCAGTCCAAAAGATTTTTCGTAGAAAGTGCATCTCTGTTCTGAATTTGTTCATTAATCAAATGCAAAAATTTGTCCGACTCACATAATCGTCGTCTGTGAGTTGTTGCGTCAGAAACAAATGGTAAGGATGAAATTTGTGTTTTTTGGTAATACGAACAATTGCGGTTTGGCTAATACCTGTTTCTGATGACAAATATCTCGTACTGGTATGTGGATTGACGTTTATTGCACCTAAGACTTCTATTTCAACGTCTTCATTAATTAAAATCTATTTTACTGACGTTTCTGATATTGAACGGATCCAGTGTCTCGAAATCTTAAAGTTTTTCGAAAAACTTCTCTACTTTGTTGCCTTCTATCAGGAAATTTTTCTAAATACAAACGTTGAGCCCTTTTAATGGCACAATCAATTGGATTCACCGATTACTAGAATCATATCTACCAAGTCGTTTGTTGAAAAATGAACGTGGTTAGCCACTGTAAATGCACTTATTATTTTGGTTTTGAGTTATGGAAATGTCAAAACACAAAAATGTGACAACTAATTTTTTCACTGTTTTGTTTGATGGCTACTAGAAGTTGCTAAATTTGGACATTTTTCAACTTTAATGGTGTTTAACGGTGTAATTTTCCCATCTAACAACACAATATTTTTATAGCACCGTATAGAGAAAAGGTAGTTCTTCCGAAAAAATGTAAAAAATATACAGGGTGTCATTTAAAATAAAAAAGTTGAATGTCACTGCTCAAACCTCAGTAGGCCATGAAATAAAATAAATGTACAATAATATAGAGTATATAATTCGGAACATCTTTTGTTAACAAATTATTTTTCTAATATCAATATTAAATGAACTAACAGGGGGGTGCCGCTATCTTAACTCACCCTGTATACACATAGGGATGTAAAAGATCTGCACATGACATAATTATGTTTCTATCAAAACAAGAAAATTCGGCAAGTACAAAAATTGTTTATTACTATAATCCTGGTTTTTGTTTAGAATGATGTATCACACCATAGATCATCTACAATATGAGGCAGCGCATTGGATCGCAATGCCAGTTTTACACGCTTCATTGATGCAATTATCGAAGTGAATTTATGTAAATAAAAAGTTTGTGAACAGCTATTAAGATTACTTAGTTATACATACAAATTTTGCACAAGATATTGCATGAAAAGTATTTGTAGTAATTTTAACTCTTTCACTGCGGGAACAGTAAAAATATGCAAGAAGTGGTGTCTGTATATTGGAATCGAAAAATTACACGAAGTCAGAGGCATACTTAAATGCAGGAGTCGGATACATCTGTCTTGAAATATATTTCTAATAAATCCAAATTTGCAGTTTGACACATTCTGAAAGTTGGTGGAACTGGTAAAATTACAAATCACTGAGAAGCTAGGGGATGCTGTGTTCAATGCTGTGCAAGGTTTTTTTATGCATTTTTAGTGTGCATCAAATCTTTATAATTTAGTTAAATAAATGATTGTAAAATATCATTCATTTGCAATATTTACTTGTAAAATTTTGAATAAAAGGAAAACGCTCCAATGCAGGAAACGTATAAATACGTCAACATGAGCAACGTGTAAATTGCAGAAATCATACAGATACGCAGAATCGTACTGCAACCGTACTACTGCGCAAGTGCCATTAAAAAACGGGAGCCGCAATGAACGGGTTACGTGGTATTTGTATTTTATATTTGAAAAGCAAATTATCATCAATATTGTCTTACTGACTCAGTGTGATGGAAAATATGAAAATGATGTTTAACAATCACTCATATGAACAGTTTATTTTAATAATTGATTTAACCGCCCAAGGTCAACATAGAGAAATTGTAAAGTAAAACTTCATTTATGCAAATATATTTTCTGTAATTTTGACCTAATATAATAACAAATGCAATAGGAGATTTCATATTGACACTAGTGCTAATATGAAAATTTAGAACAACTTTGTAGATTTAAGTAAATTTATTTACTATAAAAATTAATATGACTCAAAACTACAGAAAATCTTGTTTTAACGCGTTGCAAAATTAGTGATTTTTATGGCACAACTTCACGTCTAGTGTGAAAGACACTTTCATTTTGCAACTCGATACATAAATAGCTATTTGGTCATTATGTGATAGATAGTGTTTTGTTAATTTTAAATTCTTTTCTTTCATAATTTAGTAAACATTATAGAGTAACAAAAACAGTAAGTGTAATTTTTAGAAAGCCGTTTATATTTTTGTACGAACAGCGATATATAATTTATATATTTCTTTTTACATTCGTATTACATTGACAGTTTTTCAAGTTAAAAATGTCCTTTTTAGACACTAAACATTCAAAATGATGAAAAATGATATTGGTGAAGCTATTTTATTTTTTATACAAGGCGTTTAAAAAATATGTTCGCATATTTTATCCACTTATAGATCTCATCAATACAAACAAAAAAGTTCTAATAAAACATGGGTTCAAAAATCAACCGTTTTCGAGGTATGGAGTTTTTAAGAAAATAAATATTGTCTGTTATTTCAATAAGATCTCCACCCATTAAAAAAATACCTGTGTAAATAAAACATTTTAATTACAAAGAAGTAAAGTAAATGTTCAACATGTTCTTCCATTTGTACACCCCCTTCCATTTGTACACACTCTTCCATTTGTACACACCCTCCCGTAAAAATGAACGCCTCATTCTTTCAAAGATACTCGGATTCATACGAACAGTCTGGCTGGCATGTTCTATTCGTTCCCACAATTTGTTTAAATTATTAATAGGGCTTGAATAAAGTAACGACTTTAAATACCCCCAAATACAAAAGTCGAGCGGATTGAGGTCAGGAGATCTAGGTGACCACACAACTGGACCTTCTCGCCCTATCCATCTGCTGTGGTTAAACTATTTTTGACACCACTTGGTTCCTAATAATTTAAAGACACTTTGTTTCCTAAAAAAAAACCTTAATCACAGAAATAAAAACATTTAATGCTTCTAATGGTTATATGTACTACTTTATATTACAAGTATATTCAAGCTCTTGGTAATAGAAAACGATTAATTGGAATCGTACGATTATTGTTTTAATAATTTTAATCGCAATCATCATTGTAAAAGTACTAATCGTTTTATCGCTAAAAAAAAGGTCCTATCATATAGTCTTCAAAAACACCAAGCCAAACGTAGATTCAAAACGTTGATGATTCGATTCAATAATAGCATGAGGGTTTTCATCTGACCAAACATGGCTGTTGTGGAAATTATGCCATTTCTTGTGAAACTAACTTCGTCACTAACAAAGTTTGCGTTTTCCGCAACTCTTGTCAGTGCCCATCGGCAAAACACCAGACCAGCAGCATAATCAGGCACAGTAAGAGCCTGTACTCTTTGTATATGGTATGGGTACAATTGCTCCTCATATAACATTCTCCAAACTAGGGAAGGAAGCATTAATATTTGTTTTTCGGCAGAAATTCTTCTAGTACCGGTACCCGGATTTTCTTCAATCCTCCTTAAAATGTTAAGTTCTGCTTCAGGAATAGCAACTGATCTAGGCCAACAACCACCGCCGTTTTTTTATTTAAATGCGCCAATTTCAGGTAAACGTTGATGCAAATTTGTAAAAAATTTGTCATACGAAAGTGCCCGGTTCGGAAATGCTTTGGCATGCAAGTGACGTGCCTCATAAGAATTACCATTGGCCTTCCATACATGAAATACATATCTCCCATTTCCGCATTGGTATACATATTCTAAAATATTACGTAAATACAAATTTGAAAATTTCAACAATGAGCAACAGCAACGACTTTAATAGCAAAAATAATACAAACCATGACAGCAAAAACTGACAAGAACAATAGGAATATTGACAAAACAAATGTTGTTTTATCCACTTCCACAGCAGACGTGATAAATACGATTCTGCACTTCCACTCTGCGTAAATAATTTGGCTGTTGTTCTGGCATAATAGGAGGCCATGATTTACTTTTTTAATGTTGAACACACTGTTCTACGTGACTCAATTTTGCGTGACTGAAGTGCCTGACATGCAAACATATTTACCGTGTTGCTGAATTTTCCGCGACCATACACGACGTTAAAACGAGATGGTATTGCTTGATCAAGTCTGCTAAAAATTATCAAAATTGTGTGATTCATTGTGTTATTTCTGCTTTGGGCAAGGCTTGTGCTAAATTAGATTAAAAATGTGCGAGGATTTTTCTATTGCAAACTAGTAAAACTGACAATAATGTACTAGACATTGACGCTATGTATAACCTCAAACTTAGAAAAACATAACCTAATTAAACAGACAGCTTTACTGCCAACTTAAATGTCAAATTTCCATAGCCTCATATTATGCCAAAACAACGTGTGCGGTATCTCAAAAATGGTTGATTTTTGAACCCATATTTATTAGGACTTTCTTGTTTGTATTGATGAGATCTATAAGTGGGTAATATATCCGAACGTTGTTTTTTAAACACCCTGTATATTGCTCTAATGCGTAACAGTAGCACATTTTGAATACTAACACGTATCAAATTTTGTATGTAGCCCTTTGCTACTGTTTGACTCAACGTTGTTATTTACCATTGAGCGTTTAGGTTGGTTTACCAATTTATCAATATAGTTTACATTTTTTTTAATAAATCTAGTTACCGGTTTAAATTTTTGCATACTATAATGTGGTTTTTGATGTCGATGTATTTTCAATACAGTTTAATATGTGCTTCTTTTGTGTTCATCGTTGAAATAATTTTGAGGCATTTCAAGTGAACTTATGTATGTCCTTTTCAAACTTTTTGACATTTAGTATCTGTCAAAGTGTAAACTGGGCGTTTGTAGATCGCTAGACAGTTGGTAACTTCTTTAATAATAGAGAAAACTTTTTTTCTAAATGCCAGTGTACATACAAATTGACTTAAACCAATTTAAGCCATGGCCTCCCTATTTTTACAAAGTGATGAATGACTTTAGGTTTTTAAATGGAACATCCTGTATATTATTCGATATTTGAAGTCAGCACTAAGAGTGGTTTATGATAATTAAATTTTTTTAAATAAAAAAAAGATATTTATCTAAAGCAGGCCATGACTTCAACAAAATCACTAACAATCGAACAATAAATGCAAAACAAATTCCACTTAGCTCTAAAACTTGCTCATGACCGAATTATTGCACCAAACGTACCAAAACATTTGAAAACTATGTTTTTAAATGGAACAATATGAGTTTCATCAAAATTAATGTTCCATTTGAATTGTTTTAGTACGTTTGGTGCGGTAATTTCGTCATGAAGAGCTTTTAGAGCCAAGTGGATTTTTGTTTCGATTGTCAATGATTTTGTGTAAGTCATGGCATACGTCAAGTAAACAATTTTATTAATTAAAAAAAATAAGGAGTTTAAAAATTTTAGTTTTTGCACGCTGTTATAAACCATTTTTAGTGCTGATTTCAAATATCTAAAAATATACTGGATGTTCTCCATTTAAAAAACCAAAGACAGTTTATAGGCTGTATACTGACGTTTAAAACGAATATAAGTGTTTCTCGATATCTCAATTATTAACGAAGTTATAAGCTGGCTAGCGATTTCCAAACACCCTGTATCCCACACGTAATGCAAAAAGATTGCGTTTTTCCAAATCGAATATAGGTAATCACATGGACCTTTAAGGGTCTCTAGGTAACCACTGTTGTCATTTAGCAACCCAATTGTTAGTTTTTCCTTAATGTTCGGTTTGAAAAAACTTTCACTGTACTAATTCCGTGACTGTACATTTTCTGCCAGCTTTTGTTTGCTTTCACACTATTCCTTGAAGCAATTGTAAGTCAACTCCTACACTTAGCTCAATTTTATTGACAAGAAAATATGTTCTCTAATTTTTTGAAATAAAAGAAATAGCATAGTGAACACGTGCTAGGAGCCATTTTTGCACTTATACTATTCTTTCGTGCCCATTGGCATCCCTTACATATCATATTAATAAACTATTGAGAAAGCTATTAGAATAAGTAATAAAGATGTATTTGCAAATTTGTGTTTAGTTTTATATAACTCTTATAGTGATCAAAATATTTTGTTTTATAGGCTTTGGAAGAAATTGGAAGGACGCAAAGGCTTCGATCGCACACGGTGGTTGAACTCGCCAAATGTATACCAGAAGGTTGAAATTCTCGAAACAGGCACTCCAGACCCCAAGAAAATAACAAAGGTAGAATACATAAAATTTGAAGATAAGGAGTAAATTTTTTTTATTGAATTATGTAGGCAGCATGAATTTATATATTGTAAAGTTTTTTTTTGTGTTAATAATTTCAAATGCAATAATTGTGCAATGACAGCTTAGAAGTATTAATCTTATATGCGACGATGATACAGTGAGACTAAAATATAACAGCAATAAGAATGATTAAGCAGAAACATACAGCTATTATTATTTTTTAAATCTTCTAGATTGATTTAAATACATTGGGCCGTATTCTCATGTCATATAGGGTTTCATATAGTAACTGATGGAACTGCGAAGATTATAAGTTTGTTTTTTATTCATATAATTGACTATTTTAAAATTATGTTTAATATATTGACTTGTTATTAAAAGCATGGCCGAGCGGTTAGGGCGTTAGGCTGCGGAGCCATGGTATGGGATTCAATCGTGACATCTGGGCGGGCGGCCTACCCAGTCGCTTTAAAAATTGGGTATCGAAACCACAGCTGTGGAAGTAGGGAAAGTAAGGCAGTCGTTGAAGGCGTGATGCTAACCACATCACCCAGTACGCCGTTAACGGTGTGCCAGATTGACTGGGTTTCAGAAAGAGATATTTTGGCGACCCTGACTCGCCTTGTTCAGGCCATGTTCCTACATGGAATGAAGTGCCCGAACTTTACTTATATTGACTTGTTGCTCTTATGTGGAATATTATTTGCATTATTCCAAAGATTATTCGCGTTTTTTATTAAAATTTAAATATAAAACTACCTAATTGTAATAATTGAATACACATGTGCATCTTGAGATTTTTTTTATCTTAGTGTTTTATATTTGTTGTAATAATGGGTGCTAACATTCTAAAAATTATGTATATTAGTTTTGTAATTACAAAACTTGTAATGCAGCTGTTGTCTAGATAGTAATAAATAACATATATAATTCAGTTTGGTTATTATATTTAACTCTCACTGTCATTGAATATATTTTTGCATCGACTTTGATTGTAGAATGATGGATTTTTAATTGTTGTAGAACTCTGTAGGGGAGAGTTATGGAATCACTTTCTTGTAATAAAAATATTAGCTTAAAATTGTCAGTTTGGTAAAAAATAATATCTACACATAATTCACAAATACTGTTTAGAGTAATTGAAATTTTATAAACAATAATCCTCGGCAGAGTTCTCAGGGTCCATAACTTTAGGTTCAAGTTAGGTATTAATGTATGTAATTGCCTATAAAAAAAAAATAATCGAAGTACTCCTTATGCTTCTTGTAGGCTGTAATTAATATTACAGTGTGTAGTTGCTTATTTACAAATTAATATTAACTGCTTGATATTAAGTATATAATGCTCTTTATATATAATCCATTTATTTAATATGCTTTTGTGCCAATAATTCATATACAGACAAACTAATCTGTTGCCGAATTTCGTTTTAAATTTTATACATAAATTGGTTACAATCCACATATGTAGTGCGAATTCTAAAAACAAAACAATTACATTTACGATAAATTGTAAATAGTTCAGTTTTCAGTTATAAAACTTATATTTTGCACGATAAAATTGCCGATTGCCGACTTGATTTAGACAAACATTATTTGTAGTATCAACTGTATTTATATTTTTATAAGTTGATAACGCATAAAATTTTATACGACACTTGGTCATTAAGTGCCTTATTGGAACAGGCCTCAATAAGTAGAAAAACTCGGCCTTTTGGGCGTCGTATTTCGAACGTTTTTTCAGCCTGTTCTAAGGCACTGACTGATCTTGCAATGTAATATACTGTAGTTCTGCAAATCAATTACATTTCGGTTACTGTTACTGCTCATAAGTTGTAAACATTGTTTTATCGTATGCATTGTTTTGGAAATGTCTTTAATACATTTTGGGTGACATCAACCTCGGAATTTAAATTTAATTAAAAAAGAAAGTATCAAACACTGAATATTTTGATTAAAATTCACACATTCTAAATATTAAATGCTTTTAATGAAAGAATTTGAAATCAAATAGCTATAAAAGTATTTTGAATAATTTAATATTCCAATATTGCTCTCCAGGTTTAATTGATAGATACGTTGAGAAATTGATTTTAAAAAGTGAAAAATGTTATTTGGTATACTTGTCGTAATTTCTAGAATCAGTTAAATTTGTTATTACGCATTCAGGCCAATTAGTTAATTTTGTGCAATCTTGTAATTTTGATGGTATGAACGATACAAAGGTTTAATTTAAAGATCCTTATAGATGTATATTAGATCGATAGTATTTACTTGTCATTAAAATTCTTACATGCAAAGTGCACACACGTATAAAATAAGTAATAGCATGTGGACAGATTATACATCTAATTATTGCATTTACAATAGGTTATAAATGCTTCATAAGTCGTCAATATGGATAATATCAACAGTTTTTGTGACGCACAGTATCTCGAATTCCATATACATATAATCTAGTCTTAAAAGTGTCATGTTTAAAATAGCAAATTTAAAAAAACTAATGTTTTACAATGTAGCATGTCATCGGGTGAAATTACTATTTTTATGTGTTACACATAGATATTATTGATTGCCTGTGAATGGAGAACGTTTTGATTAATAAACATTCCGTTTATTGCGTGTATTTTTCAACCCTTCTCTAATATTAACTTCCTCATTTTTAGTTGTAAATTCTCCTAAATGGTGTTATAAAATTGAAGAAATATATTGGCGTCATCTATTTGGTAATTAATACTACTAACACCAACAGTTTTGATTTATTAATGTCTGTATTTTTGAAGTGCTTTAAGTAACAATTAACAAAGAAAATTCAGTCTCTGTGCTAGTGTGCCCGAAATTTAGTGTATTTGTCGTTGTCCCGTAGTTATGTCGCAAAACCAGTACATTAGAGACTACTGACAGTGCACAAAGGGCAGGCACACATAGCTTAATTTGACTTACATTTAATTCTAGTCACTAATGTGCTGGTTTTGTCTTGCAGTGGGTTGCGGATAGTTCTCCTACACACTCGACTCCAGTGAAGATAGACTCCGCACTTCAGTTTGTACCGAAGAATACAAATCCGAAGGAGTTCAAACAACTGCAGCAACAGGTAATAAATCTTGTCAATAATTTGTGCAGGAATTGCATTAAATTCTATTTTGATACAACACACATTAATTTGTCTGCGAAACATTAGCAAACTTCATATTTCAAAAATATGTGTAAAGAGGTATACAGGGTGTCTTAAAAGGTTTGACGCAAGCTGTATCTGTGTATTGGGGGGATGGAACCAGTTCAACAATTTTTTAATAGGAAACTTAAACGAAAAACAAGACTGAGCGATATTTAAAAACCGTATTGTTTAAATTTGGGGCTAAGGTTTGAACAGCATTTGCAGGCATGACAAGGTTACACAGTAGTTGCATGTAAATATATCGAGTACCATCACGAAACACAAATAATCACTGAAAATAGTGAAAATGCCACTTAGAACATTTTCTCTAAGTTTGTATTAAATAAATCTAATATTTCATAAATGTTAAAATTTTCTTACCCTTTGAAATCTACTAAATAGTCACTTATAATACCATGAGTAGTCAAAGTTATGTCGACTATTTTTGCGATGGTATCACAAATGTTCATTGCGCTTTGATACGATTAGAATGAGTGCTTTAGCACGAGTCCTAAACCGAAGCGCAATGTACATGAGTAGTGATACCACCGCAAAAATAATCTACTTAACTTTGACTAAGAATGGTATTCAAGGGAGTATTCATTGAACTGAAACCATTTTTTAAAATTTGTTTATAAATTGAGTTATGCACGATAATTTCAATAACAACAGTAAACAAACTTTAAAACAACTATAGTTCATTCAAATTCAAGATGGAGCAAAATCTGCAACCCAAGTTACAAATATCAGCAGTCAGTTGATTACTAATTTGACTTTATTAAAATGTAGATCATGGGATGTACATAGTAACAGGTGACCATAAATGGTTGTGATTTTTTTTCTTAAGTTGTCACTATTTATGTTAGTGGTACTGTAAGTCTATGACAAATTCGAGGTTAGTAGGTTAGGTTTTGCGTCAGCTTGTGTCAAAACTGACGGAAATCCTAACCTGCTAACCTCGAATTTGACATAGACTTACAATACCACCAACATAAACAGTGCCAAATTAAAAAAAAAATCACAACCATTTATGGCCACCCGGTATAATACAGAGGTTATAGTTTCTGGAAAATTTGCAAAGCTTAAAATTGAAAAATTGTGCGATGGATACCTAAATGAAATCTGCTGAATGTGATCCGAGAATAAATTCATCCCCTAAAAAAATGTTGCAAATGCCTTCGTTAAGCAAAGATTCATATTAAAAACATTACACATTGATTTTGACACTCATCAACACAGCAACAAAGCCATATCTCTCTGATTTAAATTTTAATAAAATCATATTAGTAATCAACTTACTGCTGATATTTGTAATTTGGGTTGCAGATTTTGCTCTATCTTGAATCTGAATGAACTATAGTAAAAATTGTCGATATAGTTAATTTTTATTGGTTCGAAGACATCAAATTCTGTATGTTTATTGGTCAGTTCTTGACAGATGACAAGTGAGTTGAATAGTCACAATAATATAAAACTAATTCTCTGAGATAATTTGGCAGCAATATCATCAATCATCATATTTAAATATAGTAAAGCTGAACTAGATTATTTTATGTCTTGTATGATAGTCATTCAAATAACCAACTTCAAGGCCCTGCAGCATCTGTCATAATTTGGTCATGGTGGACGTGGTTTTTAAAAAAAGTTGTACTGAGGGGGTGGGGGTGTCCGGGAAGTATAGTCTCCACTGCATTTTAATTTTTTATACAATAACAAAACATTGAGTAATGCTGTAATTACATTTCATGATGGCGTATGCCACATTGTTCAATTATTTAGCAGTTGTTTTGTGACATCAGTCTGTCAGACCTGCATGAAATGTGCACGTAAAATTTTTATAAATTAGAAATTATAATACGATGAAACTTATACTAAATGTCAAATAAGAATGCAGTAGGTGGCGCTCTAAACTCAAACTCGGTTTTACACTAGAAACATATAAGTTTATTTTTGACTGCTCATATTTTAGAATAATTTTGTCCTATACAAATAAATAAACATTGTAGGCTAACCTTTCTTATTCACTATTTATTGATTTTTTTTTACAATTTTAGGATTCTCACCGAATGTCAAATCGACAATTTTGAAAAAATATTTGATTTTCTGTTGTAATTAATGATTACTTCGTTTTCACCAATCATGGCCATAAGGCCGTGATTACTACTTATACTTGAGCCGTCGAACAGATAAAGTGGAACAGGCAACCCAAATAACATATTACAAAGGTCACTCGATAATATTTTAATTATAATTACTAAAAGGATCAGAGATAGCGACCCTTATAATTAGAACTAATTTCAATTGACATTAAATAGTTTATTGAGGTTATGATGAACTTAAAATGCAAGCGTGACATTTGTGCACTTGTAATTGAAAATGTTTAGGCCTGTGGCCTGGCTCTTCCTAAATCTCATTATTGACTGTTGAAGTTTACTTCATTTACATTTACTTAATAGTTTTCTGAAAAACTAATTTTTTAGTGCCCAAGTTTTCTATTTTATTTTTTGTGTTACATTTAAAGTTTTTCTATGAATAATTGTGTTTGCATTTAATTTTGTTAGTGTCGCATTACAAACTTTTTTCTCAGAATTATGGTTATTAGTTAAGTAGGTACAATGAATAATAGCTATTTTTAATACTAGTGAGTGATTAAATGCACTTTTGCTCACAAGTGTAAAATCCGATTTTTTCCACAATCAAAATACAAAACATCAAACACAAAATATTTATTAATTTCAAAAATGTATGATTTAACATTTTTTATTTGGGTGGATACAAATTAATTGTACAGTTATTAAGTGTAACAAAATGTACATCAGGAATATTTGTTGTGATATGCTTGTTTTCCTGATTCCACACCTGGTTGCATTACTACGTTGCATTTTGTTACTGAGCTGAATAGCATTTACACTTTTTATTCATTTCACATATAGCTATATTACTACCTTCATCTTCTTCATTCAAGTTAACAGCATTTGCATGTGTAGAAGTTGAACTATTAGACCTGAGCTCATTCAATGGATTGGTATGGATTTCTCCAAGAATTTTGTTGGCAACATTTATTTTGTTAGATATAGCATCATCGACATAACCTTCAGCGACGGAACTTGAACACAATCCTCCATGGCGCTTTAAACTTAGTGTGTCACCTCCTTCATTTACCAAAATTGAAGCTGATGTTCTCTCTTGCAAGTATTTAGCAATAAAGCTGGGTAATTTTGAAAATGTGATGCCCACAGGTTGGATTGTACATTTTCTTGATTTATAGTTAACAAATAAACGATTATGTGGCGTTAAAAGTGGCCGTAACTTCAAATATTTTCGGTAGATACCAATATTATTTGTGGTTCCATTGGTAATTGTAAAGATCCTTTCTTTTTTGGTTTTTGTGTCAGGAAGTTTAACAATGATTACAGAATCTTTATCTTCAATGTCAAGTGTCATGTTGCATAGTTCTATACATCGACATGTACCACTGATTCCAATAATCAGGTCAACCTAAAAATTAAACAAATAATTATCAAACCATCAAATATTTGTCGTCAGGGGCATTTAGAAGGAACTTTTCTACTTCACTTTTTGTTAACGTCTTTGACTTTTTTGATCTAACCCCTGCAGATTTTTGTTTTAAAAAAGCTATTAATTTTGCAAACGTGTTAATATGAACGTTTTGCTTTATTGCTAAAGCTGCCTGGAGCATCAAATACTGCAACCAGAGTGTCGAGGGTTTTAATAATCTTTCTTTTTCTGCGAAATATGCAAGTAGAACGTTTTCGCTAATTTTACCAACTTTGTGGCTTTTCATCCATTGCATAAAAACGGTGTATTGTTTTTCATATTGCACTCTGGACTTGCTAGGTAGAAGATCCAAACTTGCATTTTTTTGCAGGTTCCAAAAGGTCAGGTGGGGTATTTTTTTCATATTCTAAGTCTGTATCACTATTTTCCATTATTTTATTATTAAACTCAACACAATAATAATTTGTAGCAAATTAACGCAACAGGAGCAAAACAACACAGGGTAACAGTTTTAAGTGAAGCCGGAGAGGTTAAACACAGTTAAATACCATAATATTGACAGCAGAGAATGAGATATTATTGTGATAGGTTCAATAGTTCAGTATACTCTATTCACTATAGTCCCCGATTGTCAATGTCAAAATCCAATTAAAAACAATTCTTTATGCCATGGTTATAGTTATTTAACCAACAAGTGTGTTAATGAAGACGATTAATAATCGAAACTGTTTAAAACACGAACGAGCGATAGCGAGTGAGTGCCTTTAATAGTTGAGATTATTAATCGCCCATTAACAAACGAGTTGATTAAAAAATTTTTTCGTTGACCACAAAATCTTTTTTTGTGGCAAAAAATTTGATTAATACAACTAACCTCCATGCAAAATATCATCAAAACGTCAAAATCACCAAAACAGTTAATTAATGAAAAAGAGTGTATTAATCAAAAACAGTGTATTAATAGATCTATTAATCCATCCTTTTTTAAAATACAGTTAATTAATGAAAAAGAGTGTATTAATCAAAAACAGTGTATTAATGACGTCTATTAATCCATTCTTTTTTAGGAAAAATTAATTCATTAATATTGAAATTAACAAGCGGTCAACGAATAGATATTTATGTATTTAGTGTGTAAAGAGAGCCATTTTGGTATGAGGATGCGAGTTTCGTGCCGAGCGGTAGCGAGGCGCGAAAAAGCAACCGAATACCAAAATGGCTCTTTACACTCGAAATACATACAACATTTTTTCTACGGTCCTAGATAAATAACAAAGTTGTTAAATAATTGAAATTTCGATACACACCATTTGATGAAGTCGTTGTACCGCCGTTCATAAAGGCCGCGCGATTTGGCCGGCAACAACACTCGTTGGTTGCTGTCTGGGTCGCTTCAAATACTTCAGGCGGGGTGAAAATTACCTTCAGATTCCATCTTCAACTTCACAAAAACTCACAAACTCAATAAATCTGTTGCGTGATGATGGATGCACCGTGATGCAATTGTTAATAATTTTAGCCAGTTCCAGAAAAATGACGAATTAAATTAATAATCAGGTTAGCCATGGCGATGCGTAAAGTAAAATGAAGTGACGCGATTATTTCATTAAGACATTGTTTACGTGGTTGCGATGCTAAAATGGTTACTAGGGAAAAAATGTGTGAATCGCTAACTTTTCGTATTGACAGTGAGCGCTTAATAGTCAGTTTTAAAGGTGACCGTAGAAAAAAATATTTTTAAATCAAGCTATGAGTAACTAGAAACAATTAATAAAGCTACTAATGTCAAAACTATAAATTATAGGTTATATTTTGAACTGACTTAAGCCAAAATAAATAAAAGTTGCCAGGTAACAAAACCCTGTCCAACCTAACAGTAACAAAAAAACCAATAGAAATTCTACAGTGCTACCATAAAACGTCATTTTTGACAATTCGGGACCATAGTGAACAGAGTATACCAACACACGATCGGTTTAGCATGAATTTCCTCAATATTTCTAACTTTTCAAGAAACAATAATTTTTAGTTTTTTCGTGAAATAAAATGTTACATGACGAGTTATTACACTTTATGAAGTCGTAAATTCGTCAATGCAATTATTTTAACGCCGCAAAGTAGTTTAAAATCAAATTACGGAATACATTTTTTGGCACCCTCTATTGACGATTTTTAAAAGAAGAGTGAGCAAAATAGTTTATCTACTCCTAGTGTATTATGGCCATGAATTATGATTCATGATTCACGGTTTGCAGCCAATCATAAAATTCTATTTTCATAATTCACTAGTTTGCAAGTTGCAACCAATCAGAAAATTCTATTTTCATTATTCAATAGGTTGTAGCCAATCACAAAATTCATTCTTATTATTAAATGAGTTGCAATTGTCATAATTCGGAAATATGAACACAAAACTCCTATTGCATAGGAGTAGATAAAATATCATACTACATTTGTGATTATGGCCATTATTCAGTCAGATGACTTGCGCCATGCGCCTTTGGTTTGTGGCTCAAATGTCATCTTCGTGAATAATGGCTGTCATAATCGCTCATAATAATATACTCGTTTTTTTTATTTATGACGTTTTTTTATGAATTATGCTTAAATTAACGCTTTTTTTAAACATTTTTGAGGCATTTAAGCGCTTTTTAAAAAAACTTGTGCCTATAGTTCCACTCTCATAAGGTATTAAGAGATATTGCTTTTTATACTCTCGGATCAATGGAATGTTATAATGGCTGCAGGCTGTTTTAGAATATGTTTGCCCTAGTTTACAATTTCACACATTCGTCATGATTTTGTTATAATTTATTGCCCTCCAATAATTGGAAGCAAGTGGCCATAAATGATAAAAATTAGAAACATAATGATAGTAGCAACATAATTTGTTGTCTCTGAAATAGTGTATATTTAACATAATTTTTCTGTTGGAAAATATTCAATATATCTTTGTGTGAAGCTATTTGTAAAACTATTGGAGTTATATAAAACTTCGACATGTAAAAGTTGTATATAGGAAGGTGGTGCACATTAGTAAAATATTTTTGATTATACAGGGTGGCTCAAGGAAGTGTGGCAAAACAAACTTAATTCTTTTAATAATAAGAAAGCCCTATATTTTTAGATAGCTTAAATGTTTTCCATCAAAATGTCAATCATTAGAACATAAAGTTGTATGAATCTAACATTGTCTGTATGCTGAATTTCAGATGGCTGCCGTAACATCATTTAATTAAATGAAAGAAAACTTTGCCAAAACATTATGCTTTTTATGAGTGTAAAATAGTGGTTCTGGGTATTAATGCTATATAGGATGCTCAAAATGTGCAAATTTAATAATTTCGGATTTTATTCATTCATTTTTACCTTTCGGTGTCGAGGCCCATTCATAAAAGTTGAAAAATAGATGCAGATTAATCATGAATAACTATGTACTGGCATACCCCAGAGTTAGATCTCTTTTAATTGGAGGCTGGTGCCAAACTCGAAAATGTTGTCAAGTCTTTTTTCATTTACCAGTGCATGTACTGCAATAGAATTGTTATATTTCCATAAAACTGATATAATAAAAGCCTAGGTATAATAGGCAAATTTCAAGGGAAACCTAAAAAAATAATGGTAGCCTTGATTTTTGGCACAAATATTCTTTAGTGCCCTAGGAGCAACCCTTTAAAGTCCCAGTCGCCCTATCGGGGTGTCGGCATTGTAGTTTTTTGAAGCAAGAAGCACAAGAAGAAATTGTGCCATTAAAAAATAGTTGGTTAGAATACAAAGTTATAGCCCTCTGCAAAATTTCAGAAATTGACGTATTTTTTGAAACAGTGTGTATTAGATCATGAAAAAGACATTAGATATTTCTGATATTTTGCTTATGGCCATAATTTAATATTCTAACAACTTTTCTTAATAATGTTTTGCCGTGTTCAAAACAGAAAAGATACTTTACCTGAACAAAGAAAGTTTTTTAACATCCCAAAACTTCCTTAATAAAATGACAGTACCTCAGAGATACCTATTATACCTGTTCTAAAAGGATTTGTATTGTCCATGACATTATTTTATGTCTAGTAGGGACAATAGAAATCCTTTATTTTATGTCCACAAGGACGCTAAAGAGTTGTGGCTCTAAAGCAAAAACCATAACTTCATTAGCAGTTCAAAATGTATGATGGTATGTGTAATTCTTGTAATATTCTCAGCAGATGATTATGTAGAACTAAAGTTTTAAGAGTAAAATAGTGGATTTTTTAAAATTTATTTAACAACTCTATACAGCTTCTGGTAATGTTTTATATAATAACAAAACATTTTGGACAGTAAAAAGAGATGACTCTATTGCCACTGCTATTTATCAGATTGATTGGTTTCATCATCTAGCATGAGGTAGTTTTATGAATTTCAGGTTATTATTTTATTAAATCATAACGAATATTAATATGTAATATTAACAAGAAAAATATCAGTGGTGGCCTTGAAAAGATAGGCAAATGTTATCAATAAGGTCCAGACCGATTTAATGATAAGCATTTTCAAGCAAGTACTCTGTGGCGTACGCTGAATGTTTTTGAGAAGATCAAAATTTAGTAAAGATTTTCGTCACTAACATTAATTGTCCTTTGACTTTTTAATTTTTAGAGTAATTGTAATAAATACATATGCTTTCTTTATATAAAAAATGTATGCAGTGATTTTTTCAAAATAATTTATAAAATTACCCCGAGTTGCCTGTATGTAATACTTAATAGTGCATGAGTAATAGAATAATTATTCTTTTCTCGCTGTACTGTAATTTATATTTATTTCTGTGAGACCCTTACGAATAATAAAACCCCCTTTTGCACACCTCGTAATTATTATCTTAGTTTAAAAGTCACGCTTCACCTGGTCAACAGCACAGGTGGAAATGTGTTCGAAAATTCTGTAATTATCTCTGGAGATATTCAAATTTTAGAGAAATGTTAGTTTACATATGTTTTATACTTTTTAATTCAAAATTTGGTTTAGATTTAGACAACCATTGCAGTTTTGTGAATTTATAGTGTTACCATGTTATATAACTCTTTTTCGAACGGTTATTACAATTAGTAAATTGGATATCTACCCTATTGCTTAGTTAACAGAAGTAGTATCGAGAATGATGTATTAAACACTTACCTTGTTGCTTTTGAATTACTTTCAAAATTGACATATCTCACTTATGAAAATATATGATTGAAATTATGTCACTTGACTATTATTTAAAATTACCTCGGCTAGTCAGTTTATTGAGCAAATAAGAATCTATCTTCCTCAGCTGAATGAGTAAAGGTTATAATAATGAATCTCTTTATAATTGAATACTGAATTACAAAATTATTATTGTATTGACTTCTTTTTCAATCACACTCCTTGGTACTTTTAATAGAACCTTCTTTTAAGTTAGATTGTATTACCTATTTTGCTTGGTTTGACATTACAATCAATCAAAACTAAGTGTTGTCAAATTATTTAATCAAATTACTTTTTACAACTTGAGGTTAAAATTAATTACAGATACCTAAACCAAAATGATATAATTTCTACTTATAATGGCCAAAAACGTCGAGTACCCGAATCAGAGCAAATTTAGAAAACTTAATATTCTAAATTGCTCTCTAAACCTAAATTACAATGCTTTCCACTAATTTTGTCGTACCACACTTGTTAATATAAATACACTAACCTTCACGAAGGCTTACTTGTACCTTGAGTATATTTTCTATCAGCTCCTAACTGATTGGTAGTCGTCAAACACCTCCCTTGAGTAGTTGAAGACCCAAAATAGCTCGTTGTAGCTCTCGTACCTCTTAATACCTTGATAAACGGTAGTACAGCATGCCACAATCACTCTCACTTTCACTTACTGATGGTTTAAGTACCAATTACCACTTCAAATGATTTCAAACAATCTTGAAATTATAATATGAATAATAATTGTGACCTTTGGTAAAATTTGATCGTGAAGAAGGCTATCTTGCTATCACGTACCAAATATACAATATTACTCTCACAATCAAAGGAAAGTTAGCCCTTTAACGTGACTTATTAAACGTAGATTATTCAAAATTTAAGAAGTTTTTTTTCACTTGCAGTAAACAACCCCCTGGGGGCCTATTGCTACTACCACCAGTAATCTATCACCAACTGTTATCACATGATACCCTTTTGATATCTGGATATTAATATTGAATTAATTAAGCATGCTACATTACATCATTAAATCTGTCCGGACCCTAGTTATCAATCATAATTTTTAATGTATTCTTTTTAATGAAAGATAAAAGACTACCGACGAGCAGATAAGATCTCAGCAGGACCTCAGTCTCACATCCTAGAAGGTGTGACATGGGAGGAAGCCAAGAAAATGCAAGATGCTGGTGTTACTCAAACGGGCGATCATGTGGTACTCATGGGTGCTGCTTCCAAAGGTATTATTCAACGAGGATTTCAGCACAATGCCATGATGTACAAGTCACCGTATGCCAAGAATCCATTTGATTCAGTCACAGATGAAGAGCTCGATGAGTATAAAAAAGTAATTGAGAAGAAAGCTAAAGGTGAATGTAAGTATTTAACATTGTCATTAGATTAAACTCCCGTTTTCCAATTGTTGGTAATATATTTTGCAAACAACTTCAGTTGGCTGCTGTGATGCATGAAGTTAGTTACTTCATTTGATATTATTTATTAATGCATGCCCTAATTTTCTTTGGTTCAAATTCAAGTAATAGACTTCCCCTTATTTTAAGAGCATGAGCATTCTGTGGTTAGAATCTACTGTGATTTAGAGATAAGTCTTTTTCTTTTCTTTAGATGACACAGACTTTAGTGAATCTGAAGGTTTGTCATCTGCCCACATTAATAAAAGAATCGATGGTAGTAATATTCGATCTCCAACTTCTGTAACCAGTGAAACTGAGGAGGAAAGTAAAGATGGTAAGTGTATTACTAGTGGATTAACAGGATCAAAGTGTTAACAATTTCCATTTTACTTTAGAACCTCAAGTATTACGGATAGAAACCAAACAGGTACCAACACGAACCCATCCAGAAGTTGTTTTAAGTGACGGTAAGTTTCTTATTATTTGACATAGTAAATGTTAGGGTAAATTAGGGATCATAAAGTAATGTGTAATAATGCCCTTTTTACAAGAGTATGAAAAACGAAAGTGATGGACAGGGGGTAAGTGTTCGTCACTTGAGAAAAATCATTTGCATCTATAGACTATAGACGTATGAGGGCATTAGAACTTGCACACTCTAGTTCATTGTTCATCAGTTTTGTTTTTTACAAAATCATGAATGCGTTTGGGTTTTAATGAACAAAGAGGTGTTTTAGGTAGGATAAATATTTATATACAACGGAGGTGTTTATATATATAAAATGTGCATGTTTACATGCTAATGTTTTTTATTTTGCAGAATGTAATTTATATGTTTGTTGCATGTTTGCATGTTGGGTGAAATTGCAGTTCATGTAATCTCTTTAAAGCGATATAAAATACGAATATTAGCTTCAGGTCAATAAATCTATTCAATCTTACTAGTTGCATGTATGCTATTAGAATGCAGTACTATAGTAGATATAATGGCACTACTTGCTTTGTAATGGTTGTTATGTTATGCAAGTAGTACATTGTGTATTAAGAGCGGAAATAGATACTTTTGTGCTTTTTGACAGAGTTGTATTAATAATTTTTTTAAATGTCTAGGAAGTATTCAGTTTTTGTAGTTTTTGGTGCTATTAACGGATGCACACAAAAAGAACGTTGCCTACTTGCTGTCAAACTTATGATCAATGCGCAATGTGCAAAATAACATCATATTATTGGCAGTTGATAATCAACCCTAGGTACTTACCCGTATTTTTCACTCGTTTGTACGAGGGGTGTTCAAAGTGTGTTGCAATTTGGGGGTATCTAGCAAAGTTTAGATTTTCGTGCAAATTTTGTTTGATACATTAGATCTAGTTACCCTTGCCTGCAAAAATTGGTTGTCCTATCTGCTTTTGTTTTCCTTCTGTCAGTTGTGAAATATGGCTGAGTGTAGTTTAAAGAAGTTAGAGTATCGAAGCGTCATCAAGTTTTTGTGTAAAGAGGGTGTAAATGCAAAGGAAATTTTTGATCGCTTATTGAAAGTGTACAGATCGGATTCGCCTTCGTATGCTATGGTCACTAGATGGTCTAAAGAATTCAAACACGGCCGTCAGAGCATTGAAGATGATCCAAAGTGCGGAGGACCAAAAACTGCAGCCGATGATGAACATGTGTCTCGGGTTGAGTCACTGGTACTCGCAAATAGGCATATAAAGGTATCAGAAATTGCCCAAGAGATTGGTGTTTCACAAGGGAGTGTTCACAACATCATCGATGCCACTCTGCACATGTCGAAAGTGTCAGCCAGGTGGGTGCCCAGAAATCTTTGTATTCAGGATAAGCACTGCAAAATGGAAGCATCACGCGAGCTCCTCGACCTCTTTAATTCCAATCCAGATGACTTTATGGCTCGACTTGTGACTGGAGATGAAACATGGCTTCACCACTGGGACCCCGAAACGAAGCAAGAGTCGATGCAATGGAAGCATGCGGAATCTCCAGCTCCGAAAAAATTCAAGACACAGGCCTCTGCTGGGAAGATCATGGCGTCTGTTTTTTGGGATTGCCAAGGGCTGCTCTTAATCGATTATATGCCACACAAAACTACAATTAATGCAGAATATTATGCACAACTTTTGAAAAAATTGAGCAGCGTAATTAAAGAATAGAGACGTGGAAAACTGTCCAAAGGGATCTTTCTACTGCATGACAATGCTCCAGTCCACAAGGCCAGAGTTGCACAGGCTGCCCTGAAGGACTGCGGGTTCGAACAACTTAACCACCCACCTTACAGTCCGGACCTGGCTCCTAGCGACTTTTACTTATTCCGAAACCTCAAGAAATATCTTCGGGGGGCGCCGGTTTTCGGACGACGAAAGCCTTAACGCGGAGACGGAAGCGTGGTTTGCAGGACAAGAGGAAACTTTTTTTCGGGGGATTGCGTCGCTAAAGGAGAAGTGGGGCAAATGTATTGAACTTAGAGAGGACTACATTGAGAAGTAATAAATGAATTTAATTGCTATTAGTCGTTTCAATGCCCGAATTGCAATACACTTTGAACGCCCCTCATATGTGTAGTTATTAATAAATATTACTGAAAAATATTAACTAGTAGTAATTGAAATTTATTTAGAATTGCGTCCTGTAGTGTTTCTCACATAAACAAATTAAATTAATTATTTTCAAAAAAGTGCATTGTTACTGAAAAGACTGGCAATAAGTCTGTAACTAAAACTGATCTCGATCAGTTGCAGTTGTCAGTCAGCAGGTAGTCTGCTTTCTTGGTGTATGTACCCTAAAAACGATTGTTAGTGCCAGTAGTATGCATTTGTATCTAAAGAATTACAATTCACTGATAGAGATTGACTGACAATCCTGTGTATGAGTTGTATGTTAGATTGAGTAGAGCATAAGCAAGCACCAGTAAATAATGTTCTGCATGCCCACTTGTAAAATGCACGACTTGCAATAATTAAATTGTACTTACATATATATTTTTCTCATGAGGCACATGATAAATGATAATGCATGTAATTTATTGCATGGTATAGCCGATACACCTGTGCAGCAACGCAAGGCAGAAAGAATTTCGGTGGATAGTAATAAAAGTAAGTCCATAGAGGTGAAGGTTTGCTGGTAATTTCATAGCAAGATGGGTTTTTTTTTGTTGTTTTTGCTTAATTAATGTGTTTGTTTAGTTTTATTTGGTTTTGTTCTGTTATGTTGTGTTGGGGTAAACATATGAAGGTTAAACTTTTCCTTCTAATAAATTAGCCAATAAGATTTTATTTGTAAAACTTGTCTTCAGGCTTCTTAGTAGGAGGTATGTGATAAATATGAACGATTTTTATTACCAATAACTTTTGCGATTGAACCGTGTCACTGTTGTGATAGAAGAACTCAACATTTCGTCGACCTGCAAAAGAGGCTCTATCAAGAATGGTATAGAAGAGCACAGTAACTCAGTGTGTAAATCACCCACAGTCGAAACTTTCAGTCAACCACAACAGAAGCAAAACTTTTCAGAAGAATTTCCTCTCTACCATGATTGACACATTGAGTTATCATTCTCTTTTGTTCTATTCCTGATGAAGCCCCTTATGAAAGTGGATAAAACGTTCAGTCCTTTTGTCTCATGATGGTGCAATACCAGAAGTTGTTTGTTACTGTGAAATCATTTTTAATTACCAGTTGTAATTTTTTAGAGGTGGAAAACTTTAAATTGAAATAAAACACAGAATAGTATATTAAAGTATGAGTGTATAACAAGGTCTTTAAAACACGCGCGAGTTTTCGAGCACGACGGCGTAGCCGGAGTGCTCGAATTAGAGCAAGTGTTTTAAAGACCAGTTATCCACGAATACTTTACGCTATTTTTTATTATATAAATAAATTACGCACTAAAAACTTAAAAATAATTTTTGTCGTGATAAATCGAGAGGGCATAATAATATTGCTACTATAGTTACGAGAATTATTTACGTTATTGTCGCGTCCATGACCGTTGTTGCATTGAGTCGTTTCCTTGACAACCTTTAAAGCTCGGCGAGCTTTAATCGCCTGTATTCGCACGCTCAGGCGTGCTTTAAACGGCGATTCTGATGCAGGTATAATAAAAAAATGTTTTTAATATCCATGAAATTGGCTTTATTTGAAAGATAATTTTTTGGCATTACTGTTTGAATATGATTTCGGGTATCTGACCGTCACGGCTGGCGTGTACATGGCGAAATCTGGAGGTCCAATTCTCCACACACTCTTCGCAGTAAATCAGGCAAGTGCTCAATTGTTTCTGGTTTATCGGCGTAGATATGCGACTTTACATATCCTCAAAGAAAAATGGAAGCCAACATTCAACGCGTTATTGCCGAAATACAGCCCGATTTATTGCGACCTTCAGATTATGCCAGCCGCGGCGGTAACATGCCTGAAATCATATTCAAACAGTAATGCCAAAAAATTATCTTTCAAATAAAGCCAATTTCATGGATATTAAAAACATTTTTCTGTGTTTTATTTCAATTTCAAGTTTTCCGCCTCTAGAAAAAAACACCCATTAGAATAGGAAACCTCTCAAATAACCTTGAAAAGTTATATAGCAACTTTTATATCATCTGGTTATATATATTATCAAGCTCATTTTAAACTCAATTTTTGTTGGATTCCGCAACATCACAATTCAGCTACTTTTACTTTTACATGACATTTTTATTTAAGAGTCCTATCTAGTTAGATCGTACTTCACAAGCGATAGAGAAGTAAGTGAAATAGCTAGTGCAATGGGAGGAGACTAAACTGTAACGTATAGCAGAGATAAGGGTGCTGAGACATATCCGTTCATCAGTTATGGTCACTGAACTCTTTGTTACAAAACAATATTTTGTGTTTATCTTGATACTCAAAACCTGATCTTTTATTCTACTGATGTTTGAAAGAAATACTTTAGAACTACTTACATTAAATAATTAATAATTGTGAAATACAGTTTAAATGTAACGACACCATGCTATTAATACTTTATTACACAAAAGGAAAAAGTTTTTATCAAGTAACAAACTAAAAATCTTAAAATGTCAAATACAAAATTAAGATGTTAGACTGTCAGTAAAATTAGTTGAAAAAATTAATTATAATAACGTGTCTATTAAACAATAAGATACTTATATAATGGGTGATCAAAAAGTTTTTCAGCCCTGAGCGGCTAAGGTTTGCAAAACATGTACGGTTGTTTTCACATACCGAGAATCTATGACAACTAAATCATAACATGTATGAATTTTAAAGTTTTGAAAAGTAATTATGAATTACTACTATACAGGGTATCCCAAAAGGTGCGGAAAAAAATTAACCACTTATACTACAGCTCAAAATAAGCTGATTTTATCCAAATTACTTATATGAAAAAGTCCACCCCTGAGGAGTTTATGTCCTCTAAAGATTATAAAAAATGTTTTACCGTGTCTCTTATATGAAATGAAAAAAACAGGTAGGCTTTGAAAACACAATAAATTGTATTTTAAAACTTCTCACTAAACGATACAAGTGAAAAATCATAAGAAATGTTCAAAATGCTCCCCATTTTCACTAATGATGAATTGCCATTGCAACTACTTTTACTCTTTTTTTAACGACGATAATACTTTAAGAAACAAACTAACATGTATTTTTGATGTTTAACAAATATGAAATTAACCGTTCAAAAGGCATATCTGTTGTTTTAATTACATGCAGTAAATAATATCTGTGCAACTGTTAGAATATTTGAGGGTGCCAGACACTGTAGTTAGTGCAAGTGGAGGCCATCCTGAAACTTTGCCCTGGTGGCCTAGTGGTTAGAGTGGCAGACCAGCGATCAGCGGTCCCGGGTTCAAACCCCAGGGGAGGCACAAATTTACGTAGAAAAACGTATACTATCAGTCCTCACGACTAACCAAGAACACCTGAAGACGGGAGTAGATCAAAACTCCCGAAACGTTGTGTGATTTACACCCTAGACAGTGGAAAAAGTCCGAAAAACATATCATAATAGACCACTGCCAAAAAATGACATTCAGAGAACAATATTCATATTGTTGTTTTGGTTAGTGTGTAAATTTTAAATACAATTTAGTGTGTTTTCAAAGCCTTTTCTTTCTTGATTGAAGGCGAGGTAAACTTCTAAAGACACTCGGATAGTCCGGGCGTGTCGGATTCAGCTTTCTAGCCCCTTCTCTCCTGCTCCTCTTTGGCTTTGATTATTTCCATCACTGCCCGCTCAATAGTTCTCCATTTCTGTCTACTCTCCAGCATATGTTTGATAACGTTATCAGGGATCAGTTCGGAAGTCTTCCACCGTTCGCAGTGGAAAATGATGTGTTTCTCTGTATCTGTTTGCCCACAATATACGCAATTGTCATCTTCCTTAATACCCATCCCTTTTAAGGTAGTAGGCAAAGCATCCGTGGCCGGTCAGAAATTGCGTAATATGGTACCCCACATCTCCATGGGTTCTATGGACCCATGGTCTTACCCGTCTTATCAAACGCTTTGTCCACCTGGTTGTCTCAGTATAGTGGGACCACTCTTCTTCCCAGCTATTCAGGGATTCTTCTTTTGTGCTCTGGTGTTCCCTCCTAAATTATACGTCCTTTCTTGAGCCATCAGGTGAATAGGAATTACCCCTGCTACTACTAGCACCGCGAGGGTCGATATCGTTCAATAAGTAGAGGTGATTCTTATCGCTGCTCTTCACTAAACGCTCTCCAGCTTCTTTCTGTGTTTATTCACCTGCAGTTAGTGCTGTCATACTGGAGCGCCATATAATATAATTGAATTAGTTATGGAGCACAGCACCCTCCTTCGTGTGGGTTTTGCATCTCCCACATTTGGTAGTAGTCGGCTCAGGGCGGCTACAGCTCTCTCTGCCTTATTAGCAACTTGCTTGATGTGGTAGCCCATGTTGAGATTATTAATGACCCCTAGACATTTGAGGTTCTTATTGCTCCTGATCTGGTTATGGTTCCTCTTTCCAGCTAGTATCACTACTTCCGTTTTATGCGGCGTAAACCTTAGTCTTCTCCTGTTCAGCCATGCTCTGACCCTATTTGCTGACCACTTTATGTTGTCTTCAATTTCTTGTCGACTCTCTCCTATGACCAACATGGCAAGGCCGTCCGCATACCCTACCAATGAGACTCCTGTGAGCAGCTCCAGTTCGAAGACTCCATCGTAATATAGGTTCCACAAGGAGAGGCCAACAATTGAACCTTGTGGGACCCCACTAGTTACATCCATTGTGATGGCTGCACATAATAATTTATAAACTCTTGTTAGGTAATTTCAGCAGTCATTCACGTTACAGGAAAAAAATTTACAAATTTCATAAACAATATATATTCGGCTTCTATTGTAAGCCTTCTTCAGTGTTAAGTGTAGGTTTACATGTGGTTTACATATTAAAATGTTGAATTTTAATCTGAAATAAACATTTTGGTTAGGTTTGCGATAATACATCCTATTGTGAAAGTTTAGTTATCTTACCAATTAGGAAGTACTTTTAATTAATTATTTGATTTTTGTAAATTGTTTAAAGCTTAACTATTACATCTTAGAAATTACAATATATCTGACATTAAATTATTTTATTAGGTTTGTGAGCATTCATATTTTGAGGTTAACTTACTGTTTTAGAAAAATTTTATTTTATTTTATGTCCATTGTGTTTCAAATAGATGTCATTACAACGAAGATAAAGTTATAGCCGGTCTTATAAAGGCCACTAATCTGAGGTTAACTTTAATTTGATGTTAAAATAAACAAAAGCGAATCAAAATTTGTTTACTAATGAATAAAATGTCATAAGCACTAACGTTTTGATGCACTTTTGTTTATTTTAACAACGAATTAAAGTTAACCTCAGATTAATGGCCTTTATAAGACTGGCCGTTAGAGTGATAAAGTGGTGTGTAAATTCCACCACAATCAAACACAATGGACATAAAATAAAATAAAATTTTTCTAAAACAGTAAGTTAACCTCAAAATATGAATGCTCACAAACCTAATAAAATAATTTTATGTCAGATATATTGTAATTTCTAAGATGTAATAGTTAAGCTTTAAACAATTTACAAAAATCAAATAATTAATTAAAAGTACTTCCTAATTGGTAAGATAACTAAACTTTCACAATATGTATTATCGCAAACCTAACCAAAATGTTTATTTCAGATTAAAATTTTAATATGTAAACCTACACCTAACACTGAAGAAGGCTTACAATAGAAGCCGAATATATATTGTTTATGAAATTTCTAAAATTTTTTCCTGTAACGTGAATGACTAAAATTACTATAATAATAATTTATTATATCGTGTGTTTAAAAAAAAACTCATTCGTAGCATGCCATGATCAAATGGAAGTTTGCCGTAACTTGAGATATACCAATTGATGCAAATGAACTACCAAGTCAGAGAACTAAATTACACCTTGATCTTGAAATATTTTCCTAAATAGTATATTATATCATGAGGGACTAAAGTGCACCATTTAATCCCCCGAGTGGAGTTTGTTGCCTCGAGGGTGAAGCCCGAGGGCAACAACCACTCAAGGGATTTAGGCACTTTAGTCCCGAGGTATATAAGCTATTTTTTGCACTTTTGGGAACATTATCATCAAACATTTCCAAAATTTGGAATCTTGTCAATTTGGAAACTGACAATTACAATTTATTAAAATCTGAATTGCAGCAGGTCCTGGATAGCCTGAATCAGTTGGCAGTACTGAAGTGTATATATCTTTATTGACTGTTACGATTGATACACTCGTGGTTGTTGTGTAAATGCCATCTTATTTTCCATTTTGCTTGATACAATTAAACTTAATGCAGTGTAAATTTTTACCTGTCACAGTGACAGATGTGTTCATAAACAAATTGCAATCTGACATTCACCTACAGACTTAAGTTAAGACACGACTAGTAGATTTTCTATCTTTCATTCCAAGGCCTACCCTAAATGAATTTTTTTTTGAACATATGACATATTCAATACATAGAAAGTTACTAAATGTATGATTGTATTACTCGCTTAACTTTCAAAGCGTCAAGTTGCTATATCGAGAGTGCAAGCGGTACAGTGCGTTTATCTTGACCGTAAGGTCAGCGATACTATAATCTCGAGTGTCGTGCATTAGCCTTAAAGCTAAGTGATAAATTTGGTAAGAATGTTTCCTACGGGAAACGGACCTGGTTTTATAAACAATATGCCTCAAATAACGTCAACACCAAGCCTTATGCAATATCAGCCAGTTATGACCACGCAAATATCGCAAATGGATCCATCACAGTCACAACTATTCCCACCAAACCAAGAACAATTAATTCAACACATGCAAATCCAAAATCAAAATTGTCCACAATCCCAATATTTCCATCAACCACAACATACCTCACAACAATATTTTCATCAACAATCACAGCAAATTGTTAACACACCCCTAGAAAGAATGCTTTCAACCACCGACGAAGAACTTGAAAATCCGCCCAGCGAAAATCCTTGGCAAGTAGTCAAGAGCGTCAAAAGAAGGAAAACCTTCACAAATCAAGAACCAACAACGGATAACATACAATTGACCAACAAATATATTCTCTTAACACCCAACACTGAAAAAACTACAGCTGCAAACCAAACGGAAAATAATATCCCAAGACCTCCTCCTATATTCGTATATGGTGTAGCCAACTTCGCAGATATGAAAAAAAAACTGACGGAGATTGTAGAAGAAGAACAGTACACCACTAGAAGTATGGCCAACGATACAGTAAAAATTAACTGTAAAATCCCAGACACCTTCAGAAAACTATCTAAGTTCATGAAAGACAATAATATTATCCATCACACGTATCAACCTAAAGAGGAAAGGGCTCTCAGAGTAGTAATAAAATACCTACATCATTCAATGAACACTCAAGAAATTAAAAAAGAACTTGAAACTCAGGGACACAAAGTTAGGAATATCGTCAATGCACTAAGTAGAAAGGATAAAATACCACTGAACATGTTCTTTGCAGACATAGAACCAGCCGACAATAACAAAAAGATTTATGATATCCGCACACTACTACATTGCGTAGTACAAATTGAACCTCCCAGAAAACAGAACAATGCAATACAATGCACTAGATGTCAACTGTACGGACATACTAAAAAATACTGCAACAGACCGTTTACGTGCGTAAAATGTGGCAGACTGCACAACACCGCAAGCTGCACAAAAAGCAAAGATACTCCAGCGACATGCGCACTATGTGGAGGCCCACACCCTGCAAACTACAGAGGTTGCGAATACTACCATCGATTATACAAAAACAATTCAATCGCTAAAAATAATCCCAATCTCCAACCTGTTCCAGCAGTACCTAATTATAACCACCAGATATTAGCACCCACAACAAATAACCCACTCCAAAGATATAACTACACCAGAATAGCCAACAACAACGTGAACAATAGCACGCCACATACACAGAACAACAATAATGAAAACAACATCAGCCAACTGCTCAACAAGTTCCTAGAAGAGTTCAAAAATATGTTTAATCAACTCATTCAGCAGAATAGCATGGTCCTAAACATGCTATCCAAGTTGATAGGGCAAAGATAATGGCTAAATTCCTTCGCATAGCATTATGGAATGCCAATGGCATAATCCAACACAAAGAAGAAATAAAAACTTTCCTTCATCACAACTACATTGACATCCTATTAATCAGCGAAACTCACCTTACTAATATGTCTTACTTTAAGATACCAGGATACAAATTCTATCATACTGATCACCCAGACAATACCGCCCACGCAGGAAGTGCAATATTAATAAAATATACTATAGACCATTATGAATTATTGGAATACGCAAAAGACCATCTACAAGCCACATCAATAAAGGTTAAAGCATTACCTTATGACATAACCTTATCTGCTGTTTACTGTCCACCTCGTCACAACCTAAAAAAAGAAAATTTCGAAGAATTTTTTCTAACTCTTGGCCCCAAATTTATTGCTGGAGGCGATTACAACAGTAAAAACACTCTTTGGGGATCCCGACTTACTACCACGAAAGGCAGAGAATTGGCTAAGGTACTACAAGGAAAAAAATACAGCTTTCTATCAACAGGCACTCCCACTTACTGGCCGACCGATACCAGAAAAACTCCAGATCTACTGGACTTTTTTGTTACTAATGGCGTCTCAAACTCCTACATGGACGCAGTACCTAACTTTGACCTATCATCTGATCATTCACCAGTAATAGCTACAATCAGTACAACTATAATAAACATCAAGAAGGTACCTAAGATACATAACTCAAAAACTGACTGGGAAGAATACAGAAATGTAATCAACGAAAACATAAACCTAAAAGTAAGACTCAAAGATCCTGATGAGCTAGAAGATGCTACGAACAACCTAATTACAATTCTCCTTCAAGCAGCCCACCAAGCTACGCCGCTATTGAATGCCCACGACAGAAGCAGAAATATCCCGCTAGAAATCAAGAGGCTAATTGCGGAAAAAAGAAAAGCCCGAGCAAGATGGCATCGTAGTCACGCTCCAGCAGACAAAACCGTTTACAACCAAATAACCAACAAACTTAAAACTAAACTAAAGGAAGCACAACACACGTCATTCGAAGATTACATCTCAAACCTTAGTCGATACGATAATTCAATATGGCGACCGGTTAAAGCAGCACTTAAACCATTACAAGCTAACCCACCGATTCGCAAGCAAGACCCCACACCCGGACCATGGGCAAGAAGTAACAAGGAAAAGGCGGATCTTTTTGCCAGACATCTCTCTGAAGTATTTACACCATATGATGACGCACCAAATCAAGAAATATCCGACTTTCTAAACGACAACCTACCACCTACAGAACCTATAAAACCAATCACTCCTACAGAAATCAAAGAAGAAATAGCCCGATTAAACAATAGGAAATCTCCAGGCCCCGATCGAATTACATCAAAACTGTTGAAAGAACTTCCAAAAAAAGGCATCGTACTGTTAACGTATATCTTCAATGCAATTTTAAGGCTACAGTATTGGCCAAAACAACTAAAGATAGCGGATATAATCATGATCAACAAACCTGGCAAAAATCCAACTATTGTATCTTCGTATAGACCCATAAGTCTATTACCAACCATCGCCAAACTACTGGAAAAACTACTGCTTAGCAGAATGAGCTCTCTACTGGACGAAATTCCGAATCACCAATTCGGATTCCGGCACCATCACTCAACGATCCAGCAATGTCACCGTGTCGTTCATGAAATCAATAAATCTTTGGAAAGCAAAAAATACTGTACATCTGTTTTTTTGGATATAAGTCAAGCTTTTGACAAGGTCTGGCACGATGGTCTTCTATATAAAATCAAGCTCCTTCTCCCTTCGCACTTCAATCTACTCAAATCTTACCTACGCGATCGCCAGTTTAGAATCAAAGTAAATGGTGAAGTTTCTGATTCATTCCCAATAAAGTCTGGAGTGCCGCAAGGCAGTGTGTTGGGCCCTCTGCTTTATGTACTATATACAGCAGACCTTCCTACTACACCCAATACCGTGATTGGTACCTTCGCTGATGACACAGCTATTCTTGCAAGCCATGAAAATCCTGAAATTGCTACTTCTTACCTACAAGACCATCTCAACATAATACAAAACTGGACCAACAAATGGAAAATTAAAATCAACGAAACAAAATCGACACAGGTAACATTCACCTTAAGAAAGGGTCGATGTCCTCCAGTCACCATCAATGACGCCGTCATCACACAATCGTCCTCAGTGCGATATCTAGGGCTACACCTAGACGAAAAACTTACCTGGAGGGAACACATAACAAAAAAGAGAAAGCAGATAGATCTCAGATTCAAGGAGTTATACTGGCTACTCGGAAGAAGATCACGCCTATCACTCGAAGACAAAATTCTACTATACAAAGTAATAATAAAACCAATATGGACGTACGGCATTGAATTGTGGGGTTGTGCCAGCAAATCAAATATTTCCATCCTTCAAAGATCCCAATCCAAAATCCTACGTGAACTAACAAACGCTCCCTGGTATGTGTCCAATCAAACGCTACATGACGACCTTCGCATTCCATTTATCACTGAGGTCATACAAGAAAGAAGCAACAAACATCATGACAGACTGACAACACACAGAAATCCTCTTATACGTCCGCTTTTACATCCCCAAGGCAACAGAAGGTTGAAGCGTCATTGGCCAAACGACAACAGATGAAAAACATGAGGACTCCTCACTGGAAGAGGCCTCATCCTGACATACAAGGATTTTAGTTTAAGGTCCTATGTTAGCACATTAGCCTATAGAATAACTTGTTCTGATTGCTAATTAAAGTACAATAAAAAAAAAAAAAAAAAAAAAAAAAAAAATGTATGATTAATGATGATAAGACTGTGAAAAAGGATTATTTACAGGCACAGACTTCTTTTAAACATTTGACGGTGGCTCTGAGTGAGTACTGTGAACAGATACCTACTAGTGTAACAATCTTCTATGTGGAATAGATAACATAGCATTTTACAGACAATTGAATTTTTGACATTTTTGCTTCAATCATACCTTGTACATAACGACTACTAGGTTGTACGAATAATTATTGGCTATTTTATTAGGAACTGGAAAAGTTTTAATAACCTTAAAATTTAACAAATATGAGAGGTATTTTTTTTAATTTGTTGTTTTAGTTATTATATTTTAGTAGGTTGTGGTTCTTTATTTAAATAATTAAAAACATGTTGACAATACTTACAGAAATCAGTGGTCAAGTAATTGTACACGGTAGATAATATACTAAACAATTGGATTCTTCCTTTCAGGTGTGAATGTGATTCCTGCTTTTGCTGGCGCAGCAATGAACGATAATATTAAATATCGCTCCAACAGTCATGCCGGCTTTCCTAAAGGAGCTTATACCATGCCTAATCCCACCCATTTTCACAAAGTGCATTATCGAGAAACTGCTAGGTGCATGCGTCCAGTTTTAGTTAAGCTTGGGCCACATGGGCGCCCTACACGCTATTCTTTCAACACTCATTCCTTGCACCAAGGCGTGCAGCGGCCTATGGTTACAATTAATATTGGAAATACACGCACGATTACACTGGACATTTCAATGCAGACACTTAGAGAGTTTATTTATCCATTCGCTAGTGCACTTAATTTTACTAACGTTCAAGAATCGCAGAGTACAGCTTCTCAGACTACCTTCGTAGCACCTTCGTTTGTGAACGTTACTGAATTGTGCTACTCAAATAAGGTTTTGATTCCTAAACCCAACACTCCACAACAGAGCGTAGGCACTCAAGTATCCGCTTCGAGTAGTGAATCCTCAACTTCTGAATATGAAAAGCAAATTATGCAGAATTTGCATGATAATTTAGTGTGCGACGTGTCGGGTGAAACTACTGTTGAAGAAATGGAAGTCTGTCAATCCCTGACTACAGCAAATATAGAAATGAAAACTTTAGCTGAACAAGTCGTAGCACATGCGCTAAATATGAATGGAGATTTGAGTTTATTGCAAGATGTAGTTCATGATGCACTGTTGATTCTCCGGCAACTGCCGTTTAGTGAAGCTACTACAGATGAAATATTAGAAAATGGAACTAATGAGTCTTTAGCGTCGTATGATCCAAAAGAAGAGTTTTCAAATGATGAGTCTATAGACAGTAACGGTAATTGTGATGATATAAATTACAATATTGAACTGGAATCTGAAACTTTGGACGTAAATTTTGGAGGTTATGATGAAATTCTAAATGAACATAAATCAGACGATCAGAATCACAAGGATTTAAAAAATAGTGTAGATGAAGGAATTGGCTTAAATATTTCATCAAGTATTGATGTTAGTAAAGGTAACCATCAAATCATTGAAGAAGTCGATGAAAAGGTTCAAAATATGGCAGATACTATTTATGATTATTTAGTACAACAATGTTTCGAGATAAAGGAACTTATTCTGTTTCCAGAAGTGTTTTATGATGAAAACATTAACAAGCTATTTACATCGTTGCAGAATCTGTATCTTAAATATTGTGGGTCTTCATTTCCCGATGAGAAAAAGAACGAATTGAGGTTAGATATAGCCAATCAAATAATGAAAAGATTAGAAATAGACGAGAGATTGCTGGAAAACGATGCAACTATAGATTCCTTAAATAATTCTGACGTCGTGTCCGATAAGGTTTTCAGTATCTCAGAATTTGTTTCTGATATTCTTGACATGTTTTTTGGATCGTACGTTGAGCATTTTTACAGCCCTCCAAGAGTTGGATCTCAGCTTGATAGCTCAGAAAAATTCTATCATTTCACTGAAAATTTGCAAGGAAACGGTCATTCAACTCCAGAATTACATTCAAAACCAAGTAATGAAAACCGCGAATTACCAATTCCTAAGGTTTCAGATGAAATTGTAACAAGCTTTAAAACTAAGCAATCGAAAAACTTGAATGAAAAGTACTGGATTGCTATTACGAAGTCTCCCGATTATGGAAAGGTTGCTGCTTCATCAAATCGCCCAGTAATCAATGTTGATGATATTCCATTGCGACCGCCTGCAGATTTAGACACTAAACACAGTTCACCCTTTTCCATTAGCCGCAGGAGCTCCTTATCGCCTATTGCAGAAGAACCTGTATGCAATTTGTTTTCTTCGTATGATGTGAGTTCTGAGGATGAAGTCGAGTTACAAGACGTTCCCAAAATGACACAAAGATTAGATGTATCTATGGAAGAAAATATTTCTGATTGCACTGATGCTTTGGCTGGAGGAGATGGAAGTTATATAGTTTTTGAGCGCCCCGAGGTGAATGTAGTTGTTTGTAACGAAGTTGCATTTTACCGTGCAAACACTATTAACTCACTTTCTTATGTTCACTCTTCTGAAGTTAATTTCATTCCTTCTACACAAAATCGTGAGGTAGAATGTGATGATGGTGCTGATATTGAAAATGATGAAAATGTGAAAGAATCCGATTCTGATGGAGATTGGATGGGTTATGAAGGTGCTAAATTTTAGAAAGATGTGTAATAATTTTTTTAAATAAAAAATTATATTTTCAAGATATGATAGGTACTACATGTAAGATTTATTTATGAAAATGGTTGACGATAGTGAGCTTGCAGTTGTTATTTAAGTTGTAAATTTTCACGATTAAGTTTTTCAAATTATAAATGTTGAAGGTTTGTAAGTTACTAGTTTATAGTGGACAGTGAAGTAGAGAAGAAGATGGGGATATGAAATGTAATGCAAATTATTAGTGTTGGTTTCACAGGACTACGTATATATATGTTGTGGATAATAACGGATAAATCAATAAAATAAAATAAAATTGCTGCACAGCTATACTTGATAATCCACCATGTTCTGGAGAAAACAGTTGAAATAAACATAGCTCTGTTATTTTTTAAAAATATTGAATTAACTTAAAATGATTCAGTAAAGGTTTATAACATACATTGATATAATACCGGGTGATTATAAATGTTTTTTCATCAAGTTCCCTTTGAAATATTTGTTAAATTTAAATATGTTGGTGGCACTGTTAAGTCTCTGCAAATTCGAGGTTAGCAGGTTAGGTTTTGCGTCAGTCTTGTGTCAAAACTGACGGAAAACCTAACCTGATAACCTCGAATTTGACATAGACGTACAGTGTCGCCAACATATTCAAATTTAGCAAATATTTCAAAGGGAACTTGATGAAGAACTTTTTGTCATTCGTATTAAAAAGGTGGGTGGTCATTTGCAATTTCCGAAAAAATAGTAATATACAAATCTGATGTTTAATGCATTTTAAACAATTGCTTAAATCAACAAATTTATTCCAATTAATTTTATTTATTTCTAGTTCAAATAATTTATTTTTTAAATATTTTGTGTAAAAAGATCTTGTTATTAGGAAACGACTACTAACATTTACATTTTTATGCTGTTATTATTAACAAAATATTTTCGTGGTCCTGTAAAATTGTTTTTTTAGCGTGGTTACATCGGAGGATGTATGTTTTAAACAAATATTACTTTTTTAAATATTAGATTATAAGTGAACTTCATTTGTTTTTCTTAGGGAATAATTTTGTTTGTTAGCGTTTATTAGCAAATGTTTGCTATTTATATAAGGTTGTAGTTAGTTTATATAAGTTTGTGTTTAAGTTGATGTGCATTTTCATTTTTTATATTTGTTCAATGTTTATTTTGTGATAGTAAAGATAATTTTTGCATCATTTTCTTGTATTACACATACACAGTCACACACACACTAACTTTCTACACTACAACGATGTGCAAATAACAATTGCTTATGGTGATTCCGTCTGGTGGCTGATTGTAAGGTATTTAACAATTTATGTATATAATTCATTCACAATGTTTTTTCCTCCGAGCATGTTATGTTACAGTGTCATTTTTGTTAATACGCATGCGATAACATTAAAATTGCAACAATGCCAATAAGCAGTCTTAAAAAAGTCATGGTTCAACCCAATAAAAACCATAACAGCCTACCGGGGGAAGGAAACATTGTGAATGAATTATACACTATTAATACACTAAATGTGCTTGTTTTTTTTTGTTTTTGAGCAGTTTTGTTTTACAACTCACAACTATACAATCAATTAAGTATTTTTCGTCTTGTAACTTTATGTTTTTTGTAGGTGAAAACACAGTGAATGGTGACCAGTCAGATGCGCATCTAAGCACAATATCACAGAGCAGTAAAGAGGTGATGTATAGACCAACTTTGATTGTGTTGTTTTCACAAGGAACGCATATGTGTTAACTTTCAGGGTTCGTTCTCAAAGGATCGCTCCGTGTCAGAAGGGTCTCCTAAAAAAGATAAAAAGAAGAAGAAAGGCTTACGGACTCCATCATTTCTTAAGAAAAAAAAGGAGAAAAAGATACGTGATTCTGCATAGGTTAGCGAGGCGTTTTGCAGTTGTCGGTGTTTATTGAATTGGTTGTATGTTTTTCAGACACTGCCTGTTTAATCGTTTTCAGTACGAGCGCCTCCATCGAGACTGCCACCAACTCACTGTAGGCTAGCTTATTTTGTTCGAGCGCAGCGGCTAAGATATTTGCACTAGATGTGAAAATGGACTGCATTTCTCTAATTTTAAAAATATGAATTTATATTTTAGCTTTATTTGTACAGGATACAATGAAATTTATTAATTATATGTGCGATTGTAGTGGAGGTGATTATATGAAAGTTATATAAGAACAAATAATTATTAGCTACAGTCGACGCTAAACAAATCATATTTTTAAAACTTTAAACGCATAGAGAAAGATAAGATTCATCTAGCATAATAGACGTCACTTTTCACATAATTCGCATGGTATCGCCATAAAGTTTATAGATTGTAGTTTGTTGATTTGTTTAGTGGTGACTGTAAAATATATACATTAGTTATTAAACATAATTCTTGTAAAGTTAGCTAATCATGCTTTTATTGTTTGACAGTGCAAAGAAACTTTGATATTTTATAATTTTTGATGTGCAAACTATATGGTTATTTATATTTATAATACATAGGGAATACATTAATACCATCTTTATTTTTTCGCTGGACACGGGGAGGGAAGCACTTCTATTTGCAAACTGACGTAATGCATTGCAGCACAAATTATTTTCTATGTATGTTTTCATAAATTTAAAAAATAAATCGCTTTTTCTTTGAATTTCTTTTACTGTTAATTGTTTTATTATAAAATATTTATGTAATAAAATAGTTTGCTCTTCTCTAAAGTCTAATTTATTATATTATTGTATAGCATAATCAGAAACTAGTGAGAAAGTATTTATAGCTTGAGCTGTGACTGGCTACCAGAGCTGGGAGAATTACTTTATGAAGTTAACTGCTAAGTTACAAGATAATTAAAATTTCTAGCAATTTCAAAAAGCTGCTCTTTGAGTTAATATTAAAATATGTAGGTGCGCATGTATACCAAAATTAATTTTGTATTATTACATTTGTGGAAATTAACATAAAAGAAAAAATTAAAAATTGAACTTCCAGACTATAACTTGTTACTGGAGGGACTTTATACTAAGGTAAATTAGGTTTAATCCAGGGCTGTGGAATCTGTAAAAAAAAGTCCGACTCCGACTCCTGATATTTTAGTAGTTTGAATTCGACTCCGACTCCCGACTCCAACTCCGACAGTACAAGAATATTGATACCCCCCCTCCCCCCTCTTTCTCATTCCTTTTCATCTACGTGATAAACTTTACCGACTCATGACGAATTTCGCAAGTTTTGCGGAATGTGGTTGATTATAATAAATTTCATAATTACATTCTTGTTTAATAGTTGCTATTTAGAATCATAAACTGACATTAACAACGTAATGAAAAGTTAGAATGCGAGTGTATAAAATTAAGAACAAAAAATAAAATATTTTAAGTAGATAGTAAAATCCAAAATCATAGTTTATTAAAAGTAAAACCCAAATGAATATTAATTAAGTAATAATATAAATAACAATATTACAATATCACTAACTTAAAACATTTAAAATTATTATTAGTCACAAATTATAAATACAAACAAATGTGAAATGTGTATGGTGCAGTTATGGCAGACGTTACAGAAAATAAAGGTGTAGGTTTTAAACCAAAGATATTCTGCAGAAAGCAAAACTAAATATTAAAACGTAATACATAGACAGGTAGGATGTAAGTACAGTAATATAAAGAACTGAACATAAACCAATATTTTCTTTAAAAATGTTGGGACTGCAAACTATCGTTAATGAAGAAAAAATATTACTCACAGTAACTTTAATATATGTTTTATATAATACTGAAATAGATTAAAGTAATTTAAAAATAAATCTAAAAATATAAACATAAACTAATTTAAAATGCAAATTCAAGTTTCTCTAAATCTTAAGATTGTAACATATGATTAATAACTAAAAAATTTTATTGAAAGCATACAGAGTTCAGGACGCATAAAAATTTACATGTGAACAAATTTCAACTAGCTGTATCTCCTTTGAATCACTCTGTATATTTGATCCCTTTTTATATAATAATGAACGAAACTAAAGTAATATGAAAACAAGTTAAAAAATATATACACGACCAAAATTTCGCCTTATGAATTCCAAACCTAAAGCTATATAAATCATAAATCTAACCTGAATTAGTTCGTAGAAATAAGATCGCTTCTAGTAGGTCCGGCTTCATCGAAGCTCTTAAATCCGATCTGACAATTCGAAGAGCAGAAAATAATCGCTCCACTGTAACCTGAGTCGGTGGCAATGCTGTGACGATCTGCGCGGCATTTTTAATTACCTCAGGGTATCGAGATATTGCACTTTTCACCTCCAAATTTGAAGTTCGGTCAAATTGTTCCACTTCCACAAGAGCGCGGTAAATTTCTATTTTAAATTTATTTAAAGGCGATGGAGTTTCTTTTTCACCATTATTTAAGCGTCTAAATATCTTTCAAAATCAAATTCTGCATCTTCAGTACTGGCTGAAGGTGAAGACGGTGGTGGAGTTCTGCTGCGTTCATGCTCGATAACCTCGTTTTCTACTCGTAGACCTTTCATACGAATGGTCAATTCGCATAGAGCATCTTTTGCTTTATTTTGTTGCTCTTCGGTTAATAGTACTCTGACCAAAGGGTCCACGAAAACGCCAGCCAATAGGATATCATTGTCAAGCAACTGACGCTCTCTTCGCTTCATTGAAAGCTTAATTTCATTTGCTATTTGACCATCAACTTTTGAGAAGCGAAAGAGGAGGTTTTTCCACTCTTTGTAAAATGAACCTGGGGTCAAGTCTTCTGATTGCAATCTTTTTGTGACTAAGTAAGGTTGGCGAAGCAACATTTCCATTTCTTTCACCTTTTCCCAGTGCATTTCACTCATAGTCACATCTGGGTTAGCCATGTCACTAAGGATAGGTTTCAGTTCCAGAAGATGTTGGATCATTAAATATGAACTTCCCCATCGAGTAGCTTGATCTAAAATTGCACCCTTTCCTGCACGCCGCTTCAGTATGGCATCCAATTTGGGTGTTCTAGCAGTGACTGCGATGTTTCGAACTCTTGCAACGAGATTACTCACCGATTTTTCTTTTAGACCGTCACGAATTGCCAGTTGTAATGTATGTACGGCGCATCGCATGTGATGAATTCTGGAGAGACTTGCAGCAGCATCCACAAACTCGTCTAATGCATCATCGTCGTCTAAAACTTGATCTTCATGAACTTCATCTAGCTCTTCATCGTTGTTTAATTTGTTGACGGTGCTCAACATGTTGGTGGCATTATCTGTGACTATCGCCAAAACTTGTTCCTTCCGAAGATGAAATTCTTCCAAAACATCCATTACAAGTTTTTGGAGATAATCGCTTGCGTGTTGCGCTTCAGTGTCCCTTATCGCCAGCGTCCGTATAACAACTTCTTTCTCTTCACTTACAAACTGAACATTAATCCGCAGGGTAATTAACTCGTTGACGTGTGCAGGCATCCATTTTTAAAAACACGAAACGTCCACGTAATAACTTCTTCAGGGCATCTTTTTGTTTCTCTGCTTCTTGAAGTATTAAGTTCCTAATACTACATCTCTCTAGGGAAACTCCTAGTTTGCGGGCCATTTCTCCGTTTAACCCAACAAATGCAGGGGTAGAAAAAAAGGTCAGTGGCAGAGAATGTAACACTACCATTTCAATTATATGGCGTCTAAACTTTTCTGTTGTCATGTGCACGGTTAGCTTTTCACTTGTGAAAAAATTAGTAACGAGAGGTTGCCTTGAAGAAGTAGGGTCGTCACTTATATTCTTCTTGCTGTTACCAGTGTCATCCTTTTCCGCGACAATTTTCATCACTTTGGGGTGGTGGTGTTGAAGGTGACGTTTTAAACTGGATGCTCTAGTTGGGGCATTGGCACCTGCCCCAGTATACGCACTAATTTTTATGCCACATATATTGTCACTTGGGCACTTGGGCACTTGGCAGACAAACATTTTTTTATCGTCACTAAGAGAAAAGTGTTCGAAAACTGAAGATTTCTGCTTTGTTGAACGATCCATCACTTTATAAACAATTAGAGTATTGTATAAAATAAAAATAAACTTGAAGAAAATAACTAGGTATTGCATGCACGGTTTCTAGTAACGTACTGATTGATGTACAAATACACAGAGAGATTTACAAACATAAATGAGGGAAACGATAAAATTTATTTTAAGAAGAATAAATTTCATGGCAAAATTTCATAAACCTGCAAATGCCATTGTTATGCCAAGAAAGTTTCTTATCTGCCCACTAAACTGACAGTACTAACTACATTCCTTAGTAGATTATTTTCTTAAGGGGTCATTTACTACCTGCCTACATAATAGAAGTTTAGTGAGTCATAGGGAATTCAAATAGTCTGAGGTCTGAGCAAGGTTGAGCAGACTTAAATCATTTCATTAAAATAATGATGTTAATTATAAAAATCATTGATTTAAATCATATTTTTTATATTTTGCCAGATCAACAAAAAAACACACAAGAAGTGCCCTTCAAACATTATCAATTAAATAAAGCCACCATGAACAGTACCAATATAACCAAATGCTGAAACTATTTTAACTTTTAAAATACATCTTGAAACAGTTGTAACATAAAAATAAGGTGCACTAGAAAAGTTAGAAATTATACGTAATACTAATAATACGTACTATGCTTGTTAATCGTTAATCACATAAAACAGTTATTGATAAGATATAGAAAAACCGTCTACTACGCTGTACAAGGAAGAAGTCAGCATTTTTAAATAGTTTAGTAGGAATTTAAATTTACAAGCAGTGACCACACTGATTCTAGAACACACTCTGTATACCCGTGGATCTATGAATTAAAATATTATAGTGCACGTGCATTTTCATAAACTAACCTAAATAAAGAAAAATCGATTTTTATTAATTTTGAGTCCGTCTTCAAATAGTCAGTACTGGAGTCGTTCAAATAGCTTTTTTACTTTTAGTGTTTTTAAATTTTTATAAAAAAATGTTTTTGTAAAGTGGGATTGGGAGTCAGAGTCGGGTAATTTATACGGACTCCGACTCCGACTCCACCAAAAAAGTTCCGACTCCTCGACTCCGACTCCCGACTCCGACTCTACAGCCCTGGTTTAATCGATTCATTATAACTAGAGTCCGTCAAAATATTCCCGTATTTTTTCAAAATATAGCAAAATGGCATTTATTTTTTCAAAATATGGCATATAAAATAGCACTTCTTTCAAAATGAAGCATAAAAAATGGTAAGTATTTATTTCAAAAAGTTGAAATTTTAGAAAAAATGTCACCAGTAATATTAAGAATCCCACAACACAAATACAAAAGACAAAGTAATCTGATAAAAACAACGGGCACAAGGCAATGCATTTGCCGTGCCCTCGAATTTAATTTAATTGACCGAGCAAAGCGAGGGCTTTCGAAACGGCTGGGTGTATGTAGGTATGTACGTTTCACACATAGTGGCGAAAGTTATGGATAGATTTTCATGAAATTTTACAGAGATGTTCTATGAAGCTTTAGAATGATGGTACCAAATTTTGGTTTCACTGTGATGCAACGTTCATTGTCAGGAGGCCCAAATACCCCAAAAAAATGACAACAAAACTACGTAAATCTTTTTTTCTAAAAAATAGCTGTATCGATTTTGGATCATTTTCACAGATGACATTTCCATTTTACTCATAAGTGATATCCCATAGTCAATGACTACCCAAAAATTCCAGGAAGGGAGATATCTGGGGGGCGAGTTTCATTTCAGTATGCCTCACCTTTGTTCTCAATTATATTAAAGAGGAATGTGGAGAAGAGTTGTGCGAGGTCTACTGATTGCAGAAATACTAGTTTGTAATGGAACAATTTTGCAATAATGTATATAGGCAACCCATTAACAGTTGTTGCTTGTTACTCCTTAAGGCTGAATAGCATCTATTTTTACTCTATGGCAATACTTAATTTGATTTCATACTACTTGCTACACATTTGCACCAGAAAAATGGCTATTTAAAATATTAGGTTGGTAGCTAAGCATTTATGGCCAAGCTAGTACATCACGGTCGAGCCTGGCCAGGGCGAGGCCTCAGCATAAGGAGAATGGTCGAGCCGGCAGGTGTCGTCCAGCAATGAAAGCAGACAGAGCCGTATTAGGAATTTTGATGCAAGTCGTAATAGTGGAAAACATCGTTAGACATACGCCGAATTAACAAAACTCGCATTGATGTAACGATACTTGTACAAAATTAATTTAATTTCCCAAATGATGTGACCGATTCATTATAAACGAATTTATATTGACATACTCTGGTGTACTCTTAGTAATAATAAGGTTATTTAATTAAGTAGATTTTTTTAACCTTAAACGTATTATAACAATTAACTATACAGGATGCACTGGTAATTTAGAATATTGTCGGAACTTTTATTAGATTTCATAATTTCTATGAATTGTAATAAATTTAATTTAAAACCTTTTTCTTGTACATGTAATATCTTTAAATCGTTTAGATTTGGAAAATTGTGGCCTGTCTCACACATGATTTGCAAAGGTCGAGTTTTAAATTACTTTCGTTTAGATTTAACAGTTTCCACAATATAATTTTTCTAGTAACAGTACCTATGTTCCATTAAAAAATATATACCTATTTTAAAGCTTTTAAAATGTAGCATATTTACTAAAGCTTTTCTAATAGTTTTAATCCAAAATTACTGGATGTAAATCTGGGACAAAAAAATAATGTACATTTTTCAACATTTTATATTTAACAAGCAAACGGCGCGCTACGCGCATGTGTGAAATAGGATACGCTATAAGCTCCGAGCCGAGCGCCAAGATAAGAAAAACAAAACCTAAACAAATATAAACATCTGTCAAGCAGCCGGAACGTGCCACGGACTCACGGACACACATTAAGGAAAATTATATTATAGACAAGCAAACGGCGCGCTACGCGCACGTGTGAAATAGGATACGCGATAAGCTCCGAGCCGAGCGCCAAGATAAGAAAAACAAAACCTAAAGAAATATAAACATCTGTGAAGCCGGAACGTGCCACGGACTCACGGACACATATTAAGGAAAATTATATTATAGACAAGCAAACGGCGCGCTACGCGCACGTGTGAAATAGGATACGCGATAAGCTCCGAGCCGAGCGCCAAGATAAGAAAAACAAAACATAAACAAATATAAACATCTGTCAAGCAGCCGGAACGTGCCACGGACTCACGGACACACATTAAGGAAAATTATATTATAGACAAGCAAACGGCGCGCTACGCGCATGTGTGAAATAGGATACGCGATAAGCTCCGATCCGAGCGCCAAGATAAGAAAAACAAAACCTAAAGAAATATAAACATCTGTGAAGCCGGAACGTGCCACGGACTCACTGACACATATTAAGGAAAATTATATTATAGACAAGCAAACGGCGCGCTACGCGCACGTGTGAAATAGGATACGCGATAAGCTCCGAGCCGAGCGCCAAGATAAGAAAAACAAAACCTAAAGAAATATAAACATCTGTGAAGCCGGAACGTGCCACGGACTCACGGACACATATTAAGGAAAATTATATTATAGACAAGCAAACGGCGCGCTACCCGCACGTGTGAAATAGGATACGCGATAAGCTCCAAGCCGAGCGCCAAGATCAGAAAAACAAACCTAAACAAATATAAACATCTGTCAAGCAGCCGGAACGTGCCACGGACTCACGGACACACATTAAGGAAAATTATATTATAGACAAGCAAACGGCGCGCTACGCGCACGTGTGAAATAGGATACGCGATAAGCTCCGAGCCGAGCGCCAAGATAAGAAAAATAAAACCTAAACAAATATAAACATCTGTCAAGCAGCCGGAACGTGCCACGGACTCACGGACACACATTAAGGAAAATTATATTATAGACAAGCAAACGGCGCGCTACGCGCATGTGTGAAATAGGATACGCGATAAGCTCCGATCCGAGCGCCAAGATAAGAAAAACAAAACCTAAAGAAATATAAACATCTGTGAAGCCGGAACGTGCCACGGACTCACTGACACATATTAAGGAAAATTATATTATAGACAAGCAAACGGCGCGCTACGCGCACGTGTGAAATAGGATACGCGATAAGCTCCGAGCCGAGCGCCAAGATAAGAAAAACAAAACCTAAAGAAATATAAACATCTGTGAAGCCGGAACGTGCCACGGACTCACGGACACATATTAAGGAAAATTATATTATAGACAAGCAAACGGCGCGCTACCCGCACGTGTGAAATAGGATACGCGATAAGCTCCAAGCCGAGCGCCAAGATCAGAAAAACAAAACCTAAACAAATATAAACATCTGTCAAGCAGCCGGAACGTGCCACGGACTCACGGACACACATTAAGGAAAATTATATTATAGACAAGCAAACGGCGCGCTACCCGCACGTGTGAAATAGGATACGCGATAAGCTCCAAGCCGAGCGCCAAGATCAGAAAAACAAAACCTAAACAAATATAAACATCTGTCAAGCAGCCGGAACGTGCCACGGACTCACGGACACACATTAAGGAAAATTATATTATAGACAAGCAAACGGCGCGTTACGCGCACGTGTGAAATAGGATACGCGATAAGCTCCGAGCCGAGCGCCAAGATAAGAAAAACAAAACCTAAAGAAATATAAACATCTGTGAAGCCGGAACGTGCCACGGACTCACGGACACACACTAAGGAAAATTATATTATAGATACTAAGATTACATTTTAAATAAATCAAAATAATTCCAAATAACTTAATATTAATTAATTATATTTCCATATTATTAATTTTTTATTTGACCTGGGTACTTTAAAATTTACATGAATGTTTTTTAATGTATAAAATATTCTAATTCTGGCATTCAACTTAATAACATATTCTTGTTGAAAATGTGTGCAAGGATGTGTAAATGGTACATTGTTAAACAAATTTACAAATTCTGGAACAATGTTGGGTTTTGGAGCAAATGTTTCGAAGTTTTGTTGAAATAATACTACCAAATATGTTACAAAATTGACAAAATTTTGATTTGGCATATATAAACTACCAAAAATATTTTCTGAATGGTTAGATGCTTTCATGTAGCAAAATAGGGAAGTATCATCCAATTCATCGTATGCTTTTGAATAAGCTTCGCAAGTGCCACAAGTATGTTTTGCAAGGCACTTTCTTATCATATAACCGCAAATATAGCTCGTAACATTTTTTTTGCAACATATCAGAATTTCTAAATCGCTGTCTAATGTTATGTTTTCTGGAGTCAAAATATTAGTTTAATTCTCTGTTTGATCGGTGGGCATATCTGCTATTTTTAGTAAAATGGTGTCTTCATCTTTTTCGCAATTTTCGGTAGGTACCTGAATGCATCATGTCTAAACAAAAACACCATCTAAACATTCTGGTAAACTGGATTGGGGTAGGGTTAACACAATTGCCAGATTGTTGCTCCACTGAACCAAAAAAATTCTCGAGTACCATTCATTTTTAATAATAAATACAACTGCACGGTCCACAAGTCACAGAAGTAAATAATACTACTACGGCTCTGAATCGACTGACGTCTGACGTGCCGGGCTGTAGGTTAACGTGAAACTGATACTCGAGCGGCTGAGAATATGGCGGCTGGGCTGCGCAGCATGTCATGCGTTATCACATCTTTACTTTGGATTTGATCGAGAGTGGGTTTGCTGGTTTCCTTATGCTGTGGCGAGGCCTTTGCATCTATGAATATGCCGATGAAGTTGAGCATTTACTGTAAATTAGAAAACTGACTAATAATATTCATGTCATTGTCTTTTTGTCATTTATTTTACAGTAGCTATACTGGAAACTAGATTACACCTGATTCCAAGAAGGAATAATACAGTCTCTCAGATTTTATTTTTTTTGTATAAATCAGAACAGATATCAGTAATTATAAAGACAAAAAAAAGATTACTAATGAATATTTTTCTGGAAAAAATGTAAAAGTTATTATTTATGTCACTGAAGAGTTGCTGTTCAGTCTGAGTTGCGACACCCATGTTTCATCTGCTAATAATAAAAAATATCGTCTAAATTATCCAAGCGTTCTATTGTTATAGGCAAAATAAGTTTTGTTAAAAAGAACTAGAGCAGAATACTTTAGTGATACCCTGTATACAGAAAAGTTTGAGCCCTCGCACTTCATTCTGATTGTTTTCTTTGTGTAGAAATATGTATTTTATTGGGTGCAATAAAGATTATTATTATTATTATTATAAAGATATGAACATCATTAATTATCTGATTGGAACCATTCGTAGAAATCGCAAGTCTTATTCTTAGATTTTGTGAATCTTGGTATGTGTGATTATTTGAAAGACTAAATTAATATAGAAAAATTTCTTGACACAAAGTGTCGCAAAACTTAACCTGCTAACTTCGAATATGATATAAACTGACAGTGTCATCAATAATACATTTTACGTAGTATTGTCAAACGTTTAAGATGAATCACAGGCAACAAAGCTATGTTGTAAAGTACCACTTTACTAAACGATTTTGAATGTAGAAATATAATTCATTACCATATAAAATGCAAAAAATAGTTATTCGTATAATAAGCATAGAAAGTAGAATTTGCTGCACCGAGTGCGACGTGGATCGGGTTGCAAGAGCACGAGGTCAGTAAATAACTTTCTATGCGCATTATCTGTTAAACCGTAATCAAGAATGGTACAATATACATGTATGCGGATGATATGCAGCACTTATATTTTATTGACACAAAAGATGTAGGATCAGCTATCAATTCTATTAATCTAGATGTCGATAACATCGTGAATTGGTGTCAGGATAATGGACTATCTGTAAATCCAAATAAAACGCAAGTAATAGTATTTGGGTCAAAACTTTCTGTAGCGCATGTTATAGCCCCTCTATTACAAATAGTAGCGACATCATGGGGCAAACTTGATGCAAACATGAAAATACAAAAAGTTACTAAACGGTAAATTTCAGTGTAAACAGTGAAAAAATAACAGATCTGTATATAGTCAAAATTATACCCATTCGGAGTCACGTGACTTTTGTCTGTCTCTGTTCATCTTTAGTAAAATAGATGAAATGGAAGAAATTTGAAAAAAAGACATGTCGATTCATAAAATTAATTTTAAAAATTTGACGTTTCTAATCTGTCAGATTATATTTTTCGTGTAAGTTATTGAGATAAGGGTAATAAAACCTAAAATTGTTGAGCCGAAAACTGGAAATTAAAAGAAACCATCGGACATGCGGTATAACGAGCAGTCACAACAATTAATTTGACTATTCCCCTCAGATAATATAAACCAATCGCATCAATCAATTTTAAAAATTTGAACGAATCAGAGTCGAATACAGCGAATATTTTGCACTAGTGCAATACCCGGGTATTTGCACAAGTGCAATATCGAGTATTTGCGGGAAGAAGAGCAAACTAGCTAGGTACACAAGAAATTTCAAAAAGATAACTGAAAACTCTTTAAAAATAAATAGTGTGGCATACAAAGGATGACCTTTCTTCGAGGAATAGTCTTGCAATATTCCCCGCGTGCATTCTGTATAATTCGAGTATCCTCTCGAACGCTTCGTGTTCTCGAGAAATACTCGAATATACAGAATGCACTAGGGATATAACTACTGAATATTATGCGTTTTTTTTTATGAAGAGTACAATATTAATAATAGTAAATCAACAGTTTCACCCTCCAACGCTGTTCGCCGTGCTTCTCTTGCGTTAAATATCTCGGAGAGCACAATTTACCGAAAATATGAGCCAGAAAGTGAAGAATGCAAAAACGGAAGTCGACGAAGCAGTCAAGACACTGTATATAAAATGTATGTAGCTAAAGAATTTGTAACCATAAAAAATCTAAAAAATGCTTGGTTGAAGAATCTGGAGATTTTTCACATTCAGTTTCTTCCCTAAATAGATTGTGCAAGGAAATAGGCTTCAAATGGCAATGTTCTATAACAGAATATGCATGCACAGAAATTGACTTAAAATTTGCTATAGGTACGCAGCAGGTTTTTAATGTAGCAGCTGACATATCTTTATTATATTTACATTTTACGACATGTTATGTTTTCTTTAACCTGTAAATTCAGTTTGATTTCATATAAGAGAATAAACCCGCAGCAACCTTGTTTTAGAAATTGGCATATGTCAGGATAACCTACAAAACGGAATGTCATTTATTTCCCTAAAATTGCATTTTTAAGAATCGACATACGTAGAATTACTAGATTATCACGTGACTCCGAATGGGTATAAATTTGACTATACCTGAAATCCTTTTCTGCTACTATTTTTACACTTATCGACACAACACCCTGGCATTTCCACGTCCTCGACTTCAAATTAGCCCCCGAAGAGAAAAATGAATAAAAACACAACTGTCAATGTCACATTTTAATTTAATTATGCAACTTCCTAGGCGATTTTTAAAAGTGCTAGGGACTGAAGGGATACCAACGTGATTTTGCCCCAGCGGCAACATCAATCGTTGTCGCTACTATATGTAAATATAGGGGCTATAGCGCATGTAAAAAAAAGTTTAAATATCATAATAAAAAATGTTGCTGTACCTTACTCAACTTGTGTTAATAATCTGGGTCTACGAATGGATGAACAGCTCTCATTTGAAGAACATGTAAAATTTAAATTCCAAAGTGCTTTTATAAAACTTAAACAATTGTATCAACATAAAGATATGTTGCCCGCTGAAGCTAAAATAACTTTTACAGACTCATTAGTACTGTCTGTGTTTAATTATTGTGACTGTGTGTATGCTGCTTTCCTGACTGAAAGAAACAAAGCTAGGATACAAAGAGTGCAAAACGCCTGTGCCCGCTATTGACTGCGATTAACACGGCGAGAATCTACCAGTCAACACATTAAACACATGGGTTGGTTGAGGATGAGTGAGAGGAGAGAACTTCACCTTGCGTGCTTCGTGTATAGTTTTTTTATATCAAAGAGACCAGAATATCTGTATCAAAGGCTAAACCATCGAAGTGAAATTCATGAACGAGATACACGCTACCAATATAAACTGGACATACCTCAGCATAATACAAAAACATTTGAGTGTGAATTCTCTTATGTTGCACCAAAGATCCTAAATAGGTAGTAACTAAAGAAATATCTGTTGAAAAATTTAAAAAAATGGTTAAGTCTAAATTGTAATTAGATTACTTATTTTGTTTGTGCCATATCGCATATTTTACTTTATATTGTATACTGTTCTTTGTTTTGCTTATCTGAATGTGATATTGTCAATTTTTCTTATCTAAATGTAGTGCTAGTGTAGTATATGTATGTGATTGTGTGGGTAGGGTTGAGAATTGTCATGTAGATGAACCCTACCTTTTATACTACCAGAGGTATAATAAGTATTATTATTCTACATCAGGGGTGTCAAACTCGCGACCCGCAACGAACATTTTTGCGGCCCGACCAATGTATCGGCACACAATCCTTTATCTAATAGACTTGTCTGTCCGGGACGCTGTTTTGTCTGTCCGGGACGCTGTTTCAGCAGCCAAACCGTAAGAGATAGAGAAAAAAGTTATATGTTTGGAATGATCATGTCAGGTCAGGAACCGAAGTCACGTGACACTTCCGGTTTTCGAGAAATCACGTGTACGCTGTTTCAGCAGCCAAACGGAGCTGCGACCCTCTGCGCCTTAAAACCTCGATCGGTTAGGCAACCACTTTGACAGCTTCCAGAATGTTCCGATGCGGCGTACCACTTTGACACCTTCCAGGTCTGGGTACAGTTTTTATTTAATACGCGTTCTATTTGAAAAACGGTCTTTTTTGTTTTTTTAAATGAGACATTTGTCTCACTGGGTTGCTAGTAATATATAATAAAATAACAAACCGACGCAGAATAAAAATAAGATAGGTAGAATTCGCTAAACGTTTTTTTGATTATACTCTTTTTTTTGCTATTATTAAACAAAATGCGTACATTTATTTTGAATATACCACAATTAGGTAAATACAGTATTTAAGCATAAATAATATCTAAATTATGTCAAAAGTTAGGTTACTCACTTTGGCAGATGAAAAATGTTTAAATAATTTTAAAAAATACAAACAAAATGCTTTAAGAAAAGTTGATTAAATGTTCAACTGTTATAGATATTAACGATACAAGTTTGATTATGAGCATCTTAACGACACGAGTTTGATTGCCAAAAACAAGGCGATGATCCGAGTTTTGCGGCAATCAAATGGGTCTCGTTAACTGCCATAAGCAAAACGTGTATTGTTCAATATTTTATCTTCATCAATAAATTCTGGTTCAACGTATTTCTTTATACAAAAAGAGTACGGTAATATCTATCCATTACGCACTCAGTGCGGCAATGAAGCTCTGAACGATACTAAAATTAATTTGGTTAAGAATCTATAACAACATTGATGAAGATAATAGATATTAACGATACAAATTTTATTATGAGCATCTTAACAAAACGAGTTTGATTGCCAAAACTCGGCGGTAAGCCGAGTTTTGCGGCAATTGGATAAAAGGCATTTCATTTACTGGTATTGTACCTCATCGAGCATATTGTTGGAGTGGACGTCTTGTGAATTGGACTTCATCGAGATTCTTCCTGGAGGTTGTGGACATCTTGTGAGATTTGGAAAGGAGGTATTGCAGGTACTGGTAGTAGACCTTATCAAGCTTCTTGGTGGAAGTAACGGGTATCCTACCGAGTGATTTTTTAAAAACTCATTTGCAGCAGGTCCTGGATAGTCTGAATCAGTTGGCAATACTGCCAGTCTGTGTCAAAACTGACGCAAAAACTAACCTGCTAACCTCAAATTTGACATAGACTTACAGTGTCACCAACAATACATTTCAGTAAGTCAACTGATTCAGGCTATCCAGGGCCTGCCGCAATTGAGTTTTTAAAAAATCACACTGAATCATATTTCTATGGAGGACGTTTGCAGTTACTGGTAGTTGATGGCATCTATACTTGGTGTTGTGTTAAGAGGCTGTACTTGCATGGGTGTCTTAGAGTTTTTGTAAGCAGATGGAATACACTTGGATCAGTGAAGAGGCAGATTGAAGTGCTTGGAGAGGTGGCAACTGCAGTTATTTGTTCAAAGAGCCTAAACGTAAAACATTATAATAAAGTGAATAGGATAATTTAAAAGGAAATACTTAATTTTTCATGTTTATCAAATGATAAAAATTGTAACAAATATGCTTTTGGCTGATTTTCCACTTTCATAGTCTTTTGATATTGACAATTGTCAAACTGTCATATAATTTTTGAAGTAAGCTTTAATTGAATAAAACGACTTTTCAAGTGTAATAATAATCTTTATAATGCATGAACCCGACCTGATTTAAGAGTAATTGTTCTGCTGGAGCTATAAATATTTAATAAAACCAATAATCAATAATTTAGATCAAAGGGCATATGTTTACATAAATTCATCTAAAACAGAAATTTGTTATAATCTAAAGAAATTAATATCATAGATACAAGATTATAGCAATATATTAAGCAATTGTCTATAACTTTTGTCAGAAACGTTTTTGTAAGAAGTATAGTTTTTGAAAAAATTGCAAAATTAAATATTTACAAGCAGTAAGAGACAGTCATATGGTGACCACACTCTTTTTCTTGTAAGTAAATTGATAGCACAAAAAATGTTATATGAATCTTGAGTTTAAGTGTCTTATTGGAACGGGCCTAAAACATAGACAAGGTTAACCCTTTGGGCCTTGTATTTTTAACTTTTTCGTAGCATATTCTGAGGCACTTAATGATCTTGTAACTTAATGGTAGATTCTTTCGGGTTATGCCGTGGTCGTCTAAAGACTGAAGTCTTTAGAAAACTTCTGAAGAAGCTGACAGCATGAGCAGCGAAACGTCAAGTTCAAATCGACCACCACGGCATAACCATTATGGACAAGGCTGTGAGAGCCTGCATTCGACTATATCTTGTAACTTATAGTATTTTAGTGTAAGCTATTATACACAAGTGACTAACATATTTTGTTATATCGAGTAATTAAATAGATTCAGATCTAGTTTGATATCGGAGGCCTGCACGGCCATTGTCATTAGGTAACAAACGAAGCCAGAGGCGTGGTTTACACGGTGTGTTACCGTGCTATTTTGCTTTTCCTCCTGATGAAGCCCCTTACGAAAGTGGGCGAAACGTTGAGTTCTTCGACCTCAATGATGATACGGTCTAATCCCGGAAGTCGTTTGTTATCAGATCTAGTTTGCTGTGGCTCCATATAACAGTAATGTAGGTAATATCAGCCACATCCAACTTGATATGAAATGTTTTGATCGCTCTATACACTGACAATCGTAAACAACTAACATTTTACATCAATCAATGATGATCCAATATCTATTTTTGTTTGACTTATTTGGCACAATCTCCATTCAATTCAGTTTGTACAATTTTCAATTTTTTTTTGGTACAAAAGTTGCTACAGCAAGAGATTACATATCACTATCGGGTCTAGGACATCTCGGCGCCGCCATCTTCGCGCCGCCACTTCGGCGCCGCCGTCTCGGCGCGGGGCCAGCTCGGCGCCAGCCAACTCGGCGCTAGGCCATCTCGGCGCCGAATTCAAATTCGCAAACTACAGTAACTACGTAAGAAAATTATTATAAACAAATAATAAATAAAGTGATCGCCAAAAAGCTGGCATCAGATGAAAAAAAAGTATTTAGAATTTCTTGGAAAATCAAACACTGACGACCAGAGATGGTTGCAAAGTGATTACAAATGGGCCAAACAAAAGTTGTCACGTGACTTCCGTTATCAGTAAAATATTACATTTTTAAAAAATAATTACGAAACATGTATTTAATAGTCAAGGTAGAGACACATTTTACGAAAAAAAGCTTTCTGGCCTTGAGATTGTTCAGTCAGCTAAAACTAACACACTAAAAATCTCACGAAAATCCTGCTTAATTTCCGAAAAATAGCACTTTTTGGTTTTACACAATTTCCAAAAACTTTGTTAAAAATATTTGTTTTTCCATAGCAGTTAAAAGTAAAATTCTTTGATATGGGACCTAAACATATAAAATAATGTGAGAGATCAAAGTCGGCCGAAGATTTTGAAATTTGGTATAGGAACCTAGATGTTGATTCTAAACAACTTTTCTTAATAACTTTTTGTCGTATTTGCTACATAAAAGGCACGCTACTCTACAGTAATAGTAGTTTGCATACCAAGGCCCTGAAGTTTAACTTTGGCAAATAATCCACATGAGGAATAAAAAGGAACTTCAGTGCCGGGGTGTACACTATTTGAAATCGAGAAATTGTGAAATTACAACGTTTTAACCAACTTTTGTAGGTTATGTTGACGTCGGTTGACGTTTATCTGTCGCCTCGCCACCTACAAAAAAGTCGTAAAACAATGGATTACTTTAATGCCGATTTCTCGTATTTTAATGACGATTTCGAGGTACTTTAATGCCGATTTCAAATAATATAGGTTTTTTTAAAACTTCCAAGGCATACTTGATTTTTCAAAACTGAAATGCTGTTAGAAATTCGCCTTTAACCAAGCAGGGCTGAACCCCAAAAAATGAAAATTTAAATCGAGAATTTTTTACCTTTTGCAAGAGTTGTTTCACCTATCCGTGGACACACTGTATACAGGATGTTCGGAAAATACGTGTACAACGAAAAACCACAAGTTCCTTGGCCCAAAATATGATGATTTAACTCAACTTACTTATATACAAAGTTGCTTAGTTTAGCCGCTAGAGGTCTTCAAAAATGATTAGTGATTATACAGGGGGTTGAAACATTTAAAAAAGTTAATTATTTTAAATCATCATATTTTGGGCAAATGAACTTGTGGTCTTCCGTTGTACACGTATTTTCCGGACACCCTGTATACAAGGTGATTTTTAAGTTGATTCTTTCCTTTTACCAGGATATAAAGCTAAAAAAGAATTTTTTTCATATACCACTTTTGCGAAATATCAAAACTAACGGAGGTACAGGGTGTTAAAGTTTCAAATTAAGAACTAAAATTACTTAACAAAAATTAAACTAAACTTAATCTAACTTAAATGACATGTTCAAAATTATCAGCATTCGCTTCTACACACACGTTCCGCGTATCAGAGCGATGCGGCAGCGGCATTTTGACGACACTCCCAGTAAATAATAAGCATATTCACTCCTTCATTATTTTCATAAACATAAGCCATTATTGTAGCAATAACATTAAGATAATTACAATGGGAAACTAGTTGAGAGGTCATTGCTTTACAACAGAGATAAACAAAAATTAAATTGTCCAGCCGCCTTTGCGCCAAAGTTTAGTTTTTAATTTGAAACTTTAACACCCTGTACCTCCTTTAGTTTTGATATTTCGGAAAAGTGGCAAATGAGAAAAAAAGCTAATTTTTTTAGCTTTATATTCTGGTAAAAGGAAAGAATCAACTTAAAAACCGCTCTGTATATACGGTGTGTCCCCGGATAGGTGAAACGACTCTTTTAAAGATAAAAAATTCTCGATTTAAATTTTCATTTTTTGGGGTTCAGCTCTGCTTGTTTAAAGGCGAATTTCTAACAGCATTTCAGTTTTGAAAAATCAAGTATGCCTTAGAAGTTTGCAAAAAACCTATTTTACTGTAGAGTAGCGTGCATTTTATGTAGCAAATACGACAAAAAGTTATTAAGAAAAGTTGTTTAGAATCAACATCTAGGCTGCTATACCAAATTTCAAAATCTTCGGCCAACTTTGATCTCTTACATTTTCTTGTATGTTTAGGCCCCATATCAAAGAATTTTACTTTTAACAAAGACTGCTATGGAAAAACAAATATTTTTTACAAAGTTTTTTATTTCATAATAAAAAAACTTTGTAAAAAATAAAATTCTTTGATTTGGGAAATAAACATTAAAGAAATATTTGTCACATAAAAGGCACTTTACTTAGTTACTTAGTCGGAAATTAAGCAAGATTTCAATGAGATTTTTTATTGTGTGTTAGTTTTAGCTGACTGAACAATCTCAAAACCAGAAAACTTTTTTTCGTAAAATGTGTTTCTATCTTGACTAGTAAATGCATGTTTCGTAATTATTTAAGAACAATTTAAAATTTTACTCATGACGGAAGTCACGTGACAACTTTTTGGCCCCTTTGTAATCACTTTGCAACCACCTCTGGTCGTCAGTGTTTGATTTTCCAAGAAATTCTAAATATTTTTTTTTTCATTTGATGCCAGCTTGTTGGCGATCACTTTATTGATTATTTGTTTATAATAATTTTCTTACGTAGTGCACACTGTAGTTTGCGAATTTGAATTCGGCGCCGAGATGGCCTAGCGCCGAGTTGGCTGGCGCCGAAATGGCTCCGCGCCGAGTTGTCCCGGCGCCGAGCTGGCCCCACGCCGAGATGGCGGCGCCGAGTTGTTCGGCTTCGATCACTAGCGTATGACTTATTTTACTCACTTAACAATCTTATTATTATTATACAGTACGTTTTTTAACTGTGGCCATAGAGATTTGTGATAAAAATTATATATCGTGTTAACACACTACAATTTTAATGAAAATTGTACGACACTTATTAATGACCAATAGAAAAATTAGTTCACGATCCGTAACCAAGCCAATAAAAAAATTTCTTGGAAATTTTTTGTAGGTAGACCAACCTAACTGTGAGGGTTTGTGGCGTTACGATTTTCTTACCGAATCTGCATTCGATCATTAATTCATATCCGGAAATTATTTTCGTGCATTCCAACAACGTCCTAATTTGCCCTCGCGTCCCGCTCGGGCAAATTAATACGACGTTGTTGGACCGCACTCAAAAAAATTTCCGGAAAGAATTAATGCTTTTATGAGATTATATGTGAAAATTATAATTTTTAGTAATAAACCAAATATGTTTATTCAAAATATACACTGCTAGAATAACATGAACATGAAGAGTTAAGGGCAAGAATAACAGAAGCCTGCAACTCCATCACAGTTAGAATATTGTTTAGCAACTAGCAGCCAAGGGAAACATTTTCTTTAATACATTATTTTTTTGATTTTTTGTTATCATTGTCTTCTGTTTGTTTATTTAATCTTATTGGTTTAACAAATAAATAAATAAAACTTATTAAATTTTTTACGGTGGTTTTCACTTCTATACGCTTAACATAACCAATGAAAAATTGATTTTAGCACTTAAATCTATACGGCTACACTAAAAAACGTACTGTATAAACGCTTCTTTGCGTGTCTGCGTGTATGTGTCACGTGTTTATCGTCAACGATGGGACGCAATTCGTCCGCGATTAATCCTGTCGTCATCGTGCTCTTCATAATGCTACAATAAGTAAGTACCGTATGATCGAAAACTGTTATCCTTTAGAGGGCCGTCGAATTAAAAAAAAAATATGTTGGCAGTGATGAGCAAAGGTACTTGATAGTATAACCTATACAATTTTGACAGAACCACTTAACAGAATTTTTAATACTGAAAACAAAGTAGTGCTGTGAATGGAAAATGAAGGAAATCACTTTGAACATCTGTAAGTGTTTCTGTTATAACATTTTTATATATACGATAGGTGTTTGTATTTGTTGAAATGACAATAATATAACCTTAAACTGTCAGATGTAAAATGCTAATGTAACTTTTACTGCCAACGAGTTCTAACATAAATTTAAAAAAAAACAATTCAACAGCTCTCTAGAGGTACGTTTTCGATCATATGGTACGTTAGGTAGCGTTCTTAGCCAAACGAGTAAAGCGCCTTACTAGTATGTAGTTTGCACTACTAATGTTTCCTTTTACTGTTTCAGTACTATTACTAACATTAATATATTTCCCCTTATTTCGTATATAGTTTTCAAAGTCTTCAACCGTTACTCGATCTAGGAAAAGTTGTTTTTAGCGATGCGCTTTCTTTATTAAAGGCGTTAAGACATTTTCTTTTGTAACTTTGCAATTTCATCAGAAACAAGATGATTATCAATACATCGGCTTTCGGCACACTGTTGGCATGGAGCTGCTTTTGCTATGCGCTTTTTGGAAGGTCCGCTTTTTAAGACACCCTGTCTTCGTAATCTGTAGAAACGTTGCTTGCAATTGGGTATGATCGTACGACTACTTCTACTAAAAAGAATTCGTAAAGAAGACGAGAACTAATTAATTATTGCGAAGCCTAGACGGAGGAAATCGATGTAAAATCGAGTCGATGGTTTATCGCCGTTACAGTGTTTTCCGATTGCTTTTCACCATGTATCAGTTGTGTTTCACATTATGTCAAATACTTTTCCCTCTTGTCAACACTTGTCGATATTGACGAATAGGAATTAGATTTGATAAATAGTGAAACACAATTGATACATGGTGAAAAGCAATCGGAAAACCCTGTAATAGAGCAGGGCCGGAATGTTTGTGATTTCTGGTGTGTTGCTCTTACTTCTAAAGATAATAAATAGCAGAAATTTCAAAATAATTGGTAGAAAAATAGTTTTTGTTTACATCAAGTAGTCCAAAATATTTAATTTAAATTTAATGCCAATTTTCTGAACAACATACGGTTTTTAGCGAATGTATATTAACTTAACAAGAATTGAATTGAAAGCATTCACAATTTTAGATGTCAACGAGTATTATTCTTTTTAAGATTTAATCCCCATGTTGAAGTTTATTCTCGAGACAAAGTCGAGGGAATAATCACACGTGGGATTTAATGGCACTGTAGCGCCAGCTTTTTCAGTTATCAAAATAAAAGTTGTAGTGTCTGACGGTGACAAAACATACGTGGTAACTTAGCATTTTATTAGCAACACGGTAAAGGCGTCTCAATTTCGCATGGTCATTGGGAAAAGTATCCACAGTAGGTGATGTTTAGTTGTGTGAAATTGACCTGACAAAATGTCAGGTATGTACAGGGCCGTAACTAGGTATAGGCCCAGTAGGCCTCCGCCTACAGGCGCAAGCGGCAAGAGGCGTCAAAGTGGCACTGAAACAAATCTTTCCTACTAATAAAAACAAATAAACAAGGGGCCAATTTTACAAATAAACTACTTGTAATATTAACAATTTTAGTCCAAATGGTGCTAATTATAATAATGCGAATTGCTCCCAATCTGGTCGATACATTACATTGCTTTGTGCAATTTTAAAAGGAAATGTTATACCAGATTGTAATAGCGTTTATTTTATAATTTTCACCTATATCATTCTAAACATTAGAATTGTTAGCATGTTAGCCCACCGCATAGTTGGCCTTATTCTAATTGTAAAAATGTTTCCATTTTTAAAACAATGTAATACAGTAGTGGCGACAAACTAACTTAAATTTTTAACAACTGTTGGAGCGGGTCCACTGATATTACATATACATTCACTGATTTGGGCTCATCGCTGACACAGTCGTCCATTGCAGCAATCAGCAGAACACCACAGACCGATTATGAGAGTTTACTTGTTCCACTACTATGGTATTTTTCACTACAATCACTTTCCCGGTAGATTTTTTTTATATAAAAAAAGAATTGCCGAAATTGGCCTGATGCAAGGCTTATACTATGTGCCGACAGAAAAAGCTTCACGTTTTAAATATATTGATCATTACAAAACAGTGTGACAGTGTGGCTGCATATACAAAACCTTGTTCTACGTTCATATGTTACTACGCATTTGAACCCGTGTTCACTGATACATGCATATCTTACTGTTGCGCTATAAATGACGCAGTGGCGTTTCGATTTTGAGTACACCATATGTTTATACATGGGAATTTGTAAAATGTTCAACATAATAATATGTGTTTGTTAAATTAGAATTGTGTTATCTAATCTGGTTTTCAGTTGTCATTTTATTTGTGTTGTATTTTCTTATTTTAACATTTAGTTGTTTATTTTTAAAATGTTTGAATAAAAAATGTTGGATTTATTTTTGAATACGTACCTGTTTGTTTGAATACATTACATCATAATATATCCGGAGATAAATGTAGAAGTCATATAGTGTCACTAGTATTTTTTGTCACATACAATATCTTTTTTGTACTGAAGATCGAAAAATGTTGGGTTGTCTACAATAAAAGTCGGCTTAGTTACGGCTCTGGGTATGTACTTTTAAATTAGGTTATAATTCTTAACGTTTGACAACTATTTTTAGCTATAAGTGTATTTGTCAAACTTAAAAAAATATAATATAATTTAGAATTATATAAAGTACTTTTTTTTTCTATAATAACTGTCAAAGTGTTACAATGTTGGTAGATATGTGATTAAAACGCTAGGAAATTTTTATACCTCGTGTTGGTGGAACTTTTTCAAAATTATGGTTATGTGTTAATTTTGAATGTCAAAGTATCTTAATTTGAACTCTTGACAAATTTCTTTTTTTAACATGGAATCATCATCATCATCATCAATCAAATCGGATAAACAAAGAAAACCAAGAAATATTTTAAATGCAAAAATGAAGCAAGCGATATTAAATTATGACATATCTGTCAAAATGACAATCATTTTGTTAGTGGAAGAAAAGAACTAAAAATCTATGTACCAACATTATTAAAACTAGGGACCCTGCAGGAATGCAACTTATCCTCTAGAAAGTTGACCTTGAAAATTATTATAGAAAAAAAATGTACTTTACCTGGCAGTTTGTCAGATTAGTTTCACACAATTAAACATGATCTACTGGGAATACTTTTCTCAAGAACCATGAGAAATTGCGACACCTTTACCAAGGTGTTTTTCCACGACCGGGAGTAGAAATCAGTTTCTAGGTTAGAAACATTGTGACAAAAATATCCCTTAGGATTAAAAGTGGCACTTTAGTCCTTCAAAATGATGCCTAAAATAGGTCATTTATTCCCGGAAGTACAAAAATTACATCATGCGTTTTACTGAAATAACGATATTTAAATCTACATAAAAATAAACACATTAGTACCTATAGTTCAAAAATTCCAAATTGAGAAACTCGTGGAGAGAAATTTGAAATCCATTCATTTATAATAGGTTTAAGGTCTGGAGATTTAGATATGAAAACAGACTGTAGAAGCGTTGTAGGTAATACTGTCAGTTAAATCTCATAGGCGCAGAATGAGTATACCGTTGAAAATAAGTGCTTCCTGTTTAATTAATTTTACCTCAATAATCAAAGTATTGGGTGTAGAATTACTTATCATTTCCGCTATTTTTTCCTCGTTGTGATATTGATACCCAATAAAATGAACTGTAAAAAATGTGAAACCAGCTGCGACACAAAAGTTTGTTTGTTCTGAACACACAATTATTCCCTTCACACCCACTTATTCTCTTAACGAAAGCATCTATCTACAAACATTTGCAAAAATATCCATAAATAACGGGTGTTCATAAACAGTCGTCATCCCAGTAGGTTTTGACTTCAGAAACGTATGTCTATTAAAATTGAGAAAAAATGCGCTATGACAGTACTCAATGACGTTTCATTGTGTTGCATGAATTAATCAAAGATATAACATTTTGTTTTTCAAAGCAACTGGGATGACGACTGTTTATGAACACCCGATATAATAGGCTTGTCTGGGACGCTGTTTTGTGTGTCCGGGACGCTGTTTCAGCAGCCAAACCGTAAGAGAGAAAAAAGTTATTAAAGTTAGATGTTTGGAATGGTCATGTCAGGTCAGGAACCGAATTTCAGTCACGTGACACTTCCGGTTTTCGAGAAATCACGTGATTTCCGTCCGTCCAGGACACTGGTCCGTCCGGGACGCTGTTTCAGCAGCCAAACCGTAAGAGATAGAGAAAAAAGTTATGAAAGTTATATGTTTGGAATGGTCATGTCAGGTCAGAAGCCGAATTTCAGCCACGTGACACTTCCGGTTTTCGAGAACTCACGTGATTTCCGTCCGTCCGGGGCGCTGGTCCGTCCGGGACGGTATTTTTTGTTTTATTAAATGAGACATTTGTCTCACTGGTTGCTAGTGGTATATAATTACAACACACTATATTACCGGAAAGTGTTCTGAAACCCTAGCAACTCACCATTACGGTGATTATACCACTTCCTCTAACATCAACAAATGAAAAACGGCAAAATGCATAGTTACGCATGTACTAACTTTTGATAATGTACATAGCAACTGATAATCACATACCTTCCTGATTAATAGGTGATAATCACACGCCTTCACAAACATCACGTTACCTGCTGTCAGTACAATTATCATAACAACCACATTAAATGTACTTTTAATATTTAAAATACACTATTCAAACGTTGTTTATTGACTCGTGATATAAGCTAGCCGAATGCAACTCGTGTCTTCTTGATTATCAAATCATTTTTGTTTCCACTCCATATATTGGTTTAGGCAATCACGCGAGTCCGAATATATCTCGTTGCATTATACAGTTCATTCCAATTAAAACGAGCCACCCCATTATTAAAAGCCAACTTGTGTAAAGATTATGGGAGTTCTAGTTGTTGCCGGTTTTATTTTAGTTTTTTTTTCTTGCAAAAAAGGTGTTGTACTTACAAGTGAGAAGGTTATAAAAGGTGTGAGCTTATAACATTACTTTTTTGCGGGTTACCATTTTTAGGGTGAATTTTCTCGGAAACTGCTGAACCGATTTTGAAAAACTAAGAAGGATTAAAGAAAGAATTTGATACCCTTTAAGATGAGGTATTACTCGACCCCCTTTCCTATTTAAACTTTTTGACGTTTGTGTTGGTGGGGGGAGGGGCTAACTCTGAACGAGTAAATTTTGACACAAAAATGTGCCCCCCTAAAAAGAAGAATTGACGTATTTTACGATTTTTCTATAAATATAAAAATAACGGAATTATACGGGGTGACTTGTTTTAATTGGAATGCACTGTATATTATAATGGAATGACCTGTGACGGTAATTTATGTGTTTATTTGGGCAAAACTGATAATATATAGCTTAAACTCGCAGCACCAGAAATTAAGAATGGCACTAAGTGACTTGTCTATTACAAAAAGCTCAACTATAATCGATAATTGCAACCAACGTGCAGGTATAAGCTGTAAGCATGTTCATATCGCGGGAATTAACTAGGTATCTATTTTAGCCGTCATCACAAGTCCGTGACGTTAGAGAGCTGAGGCCTTGTTTTTTAGGGGGTAGTGAGCTTTATGAGTTATTTATTTTGTATGTGGTCATGTTGTCGTCCGAGGTCCAGTGTGTTGCTCATATTGTTTCGTGTGTTGCTCGAGCTGACGAGCAACACAACTGATGCCGGGCCTGTAACAGAGAGTGCGTATGTAACAAAGTGCCGATAATGTAGCCATTTGACTTTTATGAAATGTTTTTGAAAGAAATCCTAGAACACGTAAATTTTTATTTAAAAAAATACATATTTTACTGTAATGATCACTTTTAGATTGCCTTTTGGTTTTGAGTTACGACGTTCGCGATAATTTTTTGAAATGGAAACCCTAAATTCTTCTGATGAATTTAGACAGAGCATAAAATTCTAAGACCAAATGCGCTAAAAATGTATAATACTGTATTTTGAAATTTTCGAGAAAATCGCTTTTAAGGTATTAAAACAAAAATCGAATAAAAATCAAGTAGCCATGAAACAATGAGTTAGCCCTAAAATTATGACAGTTCTTCATAGTTTGTTTATCTGTTTTTGTTGTGTGCTCTTAATTAAATAAATAATGGTGCGATATTTGAGTGAAAAATAACGAATTAAGATTTTAGTATTGAGGGAATGTGGTAACCGTACGATGTTCTCGAAAATTTCAAAATACAGTATTATACTTTTTTAGCGCATTTGGTCTTAGAATTTCATGCTCTGTCCATATTCATCATAAACATTTAAAGTTTCCATTTAAAAAAATTATCGCGAACGTCATAATTCAAAAACAGAAGACAATCTAAAAGTGACAATTATAGTAAAATATGTATTTTTAAAATAGAAATTGACGTGTGCCAGGATTTATTTCAAACACATTTGATAAAAGTTCTATTTCCATAGTTCCAGACTTTACACTCGCACTGTATAAATTTACAGTATAGTAATGCCAGCGACGACTAACTTTTTTTATTTAAATTTTATTTAGTTAATTTAAATCTCATGATTTCAATAATAAACAACTAGTTAGTGCTAACATATTTTCATTATCAAGGGGTAATGAGGGTGTTGTCAAATTATAGGGTATAACAATCAAAGCTACATAATTGTAAACGTATAATATGCACCAGTCGTAGCGCATTCTAATTACCGCAGGTATTCAGTACGTAAATGCGTATACAATTAATAAAATTTAAACCAGCATGCAAGTGTCGGATGCACATAGCAGTTTGAATTATACTGAAAACCAAAATTATTGAGCATCACAAAATCTGGCTCGCGACCCGCGTCCTAGTTCAAACTATTTAAGAACTGCTAATTGCGTCGCTTGTCCTACATTTAATTGGTGCATCGATTTTTGTATTTAGCGAAGCGAGTGGCTTGACAATTTAATTTGTGCAAGTTCTCCTGGTAAATTGCTGTGGATGATTCCCGGGTCCGCTGAATGGACCGGCGTTCGGTCGGAATGAAGAGAGCACTTCACTGTCAGGTGGTTATGTCTGCTCTCTTGATGTTCGAAATTGCTCCAATTTGAACTAACAATTGATGCACAGCTATAGAGGAAAAAAGGGAGCGAGAAATTCCCATTCCTTCCATAACTTTAAAGTCTTTTACAGACATTTCCTCCATTTCCGCATTACTATATTACGGTCTACAAATTATTTAAAGTGCACGTAAAAATAAAAAAGATTCAATCAGAGATTTTAGTGATGATACAGTTTTATACAATAGAAAACTACTACTTAAAAACGTAATTATGAACTTCTAGTAAAAAGCTAATACAATTATATACACATTATTTGAAATTATTTAAAGTTGAAGAAATCAAACCTACTAGCAGCTTTATTGGATGTAATATATTATGTTAATAATTATTTTTCTACGAATCAAATCGGGCTGTAGTTTTTCGTTGTTGCTAGTTTTCTTAATTGCGTTTAACAATTTATATTCTACTGAGTAATAGCCATATGTAAAAATTATTGTTAAGATGAGCGATCAACTGTATTAATTAGGGTTTGTTTTGGTAAATGATGTGAAACTTTTCTAGTTTACTAAAGACGGTTCTTGGATACAGCTTCCCACATTTGACTTGAAATTCAAAGTTTTAATGGATTACAATAGATGTCGTTTCTCAGCCTAAAATGCTTAAGGTCACTATATCAATAAGGTACCGCCATTCTATTCCTCGCTTGAGAATGTGAGAAAATTGTGAGATAAGGATAACAAATACAAATTTACCAAGTGCAATAGGGAAGACACTACTTTTTGGGGATTTTCTTTTTGGTGTAATGGCACTTGTAAAGTGAGGAATCTGTTAGGTTATGTGTTTTTATCCCCAGTTGGAGAAAATTGTGCGACAAGGATAGATATAAAAAATCACTAATGGCGGTACCTTATTGATATAGTGACCTTATAAAATGCTAAGGTCACTAAATACATAAAGCTACCGCCATTCCATTGCAAGATTTTGTTCCCCTAAATTAAAAAGGACAGAACATTGTAAGAAAGTGAGAGTGAAAGTGATACAATTGATAGCTTTACCCCAAATTAAAAGAGACAAAAGATATATGTTTGCATAGTTTGCGGTACCTTTATGATTTAGTAACCTTATAAAATGCTAGAGTCCCTAATATAGAAACTCGATAAAATTCAATTGTATATTATCCATTTACTTGACATCCGCACTGTCAAATTGGCAGTATGTTGGCACCACCGCTATTTTGCACATTTTAACAATTAAACTAATGTATAGTCTAATAAAAAACACACTATTTTTGAAGTATAGTCAAGACATTTTTTCAAAAATTTGGCACTGACAGTGCGTATGTCAATAAATGGATAATAGTTATAGTTTTCATGTGGTAGAATATGAAAGTACTTACTGTTAACTCTAGAAATATACAAACGACTCGACGAAGGAATCATAAACGGGTATTCAGAACAGCTTCTGTGTGGATTCGCATGTGTTTCTCTAGCTACATGCTCTATGTATGTAGGGTAGACCCCAGTTTTGGCCATCTTAAGCGATTTTCTATGTTTGCGCGTTCATAATATAAGTAGGCTATACTATAATTTAACTTCACGGCTGTGTGTTGTGTTGGCTGTCTTCCTTGAAGTCTCTACTTTAATAGAGCATACGTGGAAAAATGATAGAATGATTGACTTTTTCTACAAAAATTGTAACATCATTTTATAACAATTTCGTTTTGGCTACATTTACACCAGCAGTGGCCAGCAATAGATTTAGTTTTGGCCATGTTGCTAGATATAGTATGAAATAGCAGGTAATACGAAAATATACATTTATTTTTTGTCAAAATAGGTACCTACATGAAGAAACAAAATAATATATTACAATGAATAGGGGCCTCTAAGCTCTACGTGCCAATAAAAATATGCAATGAACTGCTCTCTTACCAGCTGTATTGTTATTTGAAAATGACGATAATATTTAATTTAATTTACCTGTTAATCAATTATCGCCTTATAATGAATTGCGGCTGTTTAAAATGAGATGTAATATTTTAATGCACAACTAAATGGTTGTATGCCCTTTTTAATATTTCATTCAACTGCAAAATTCAATGCACTAACTCATCAGCAAAACATGAAACTCGATCAGGCGGGATTAGAATTTTACTATATTTTCAAGTTTGATCTGAATGTAACTATCTTATTTCAAAGTCGGTAGTTCAAGTGTGCGGTTCTTCGTAGGTAGGTCAAATAATTGCCCAACTGGCAGATGACACCAATTTGTTGATGGTGCAAACTGCGTATCTGAACGTTTTAAAACTCGTAGAAATATTGTGAAAAATGCGTCAGGTAAGTCATTTAAATTTTTCCCGCTTGGCAACTAATCTCGTTTTTGTTTTAGGATGACGTCAAGACTGCTCGTTCATTGTTTAGAACCGGAAGCGACGCTACTTCTAGCAATTGTTTTTAGGACGCTTGGCTTCTCTCTGGATTTGCAGAATTTGGTGACGCCACTCGATTTTTCAATATTTAGAACGTCGCTGGATCCCTGGGAACGCGGTAAACTTATTCATCAAGGTTTGTTCTCGCGTTATACTGAGTTTCTTGGCTCTGATGCATACATTTCAGGCACCCTACTTTTTTAAACTTCGGTTCCCTCTGCAACGTAGATGCTTGTAGATGAAGCTGCACGGATTTCCTGGTGGTGGTGGTCCCCTCGCTGCTAATGTTGACGGTGTGTCTCTTGCAGACCCTGCAGACGTTTTGGAGTACAGGTCTATGGCTCGGGATGCTTACTTTTACCGGGAACGAAGCTGGAAAATCCCAGTTGAAACGGCTGCCGATGGCTTCGGAATGGGATCGTAGAATTTTCAAATTTATTTGTAATGTAAAGCTTCACAAACACTCTCATATGAACACTGACATATAGGCAATAAAATGCAATACGTTTTACTTGTTAATATGCTCGTTTATTATTAAAATTTTTTAATTAAAAGTGGAGCAAATTTCTTACAAACTTCAAGACAAATTAATTTCAATTGTTCTTCTTGTTTTAAAAATACTAGCATCCGGTTGCTAAGTTACAGAAATAAGTATTGATACAAAAAGGTTACAAAAGGAATAAAGTTTGATACATAAAAATAAAAATTAACATTTCTTAAATCTAAATTATTGTCTTTACCCTTATAATTAAAATTTTCTCTTTGCGATTGCACACGAAAAAGTTATTTTAAAAGTCACTGCTCTGCTCTGTTTCACTTTGTTAGTAAATGCACTAATTATTGAGTTCCGCACTTTCATGTCTCTCGCCACAATCTGTTGCCAATATTTAGCAATTGCTCTCTTGCAAATTCTTTTTATTCTTATGCTTTGACTTAATAAACTTACGCTCTGTTAAAATTGCAGCCAACAAACCATTTGTGTTAAATAAATTTTATGCGGTTTGGCGTTGCATGTGCACAATCCTTTCATTTTAAATTATTAATTCACGAGCCAATTCAAAACCCCCTGAACATGCCTTCTCTTAGCGTGCCTTTCTCTACTAATTATTGGTTCTCGCATCTCATTATTAATGAATTTACTATTTTACTTTTGTTTAATATTGCAGTTATTTAAAATACCTCAACTCTGTCCTTATTTGAATGATTCGATTATCCTGCACTGCAGTCAGAGCCAAGTCGTGGGCTCAATACCACTTCAATATATGTAGGTACTTACCTACCTAGTATTTCTATAAATAAAACTATAATAATATAACATCAAAATATTATCCTAGCTATGGTCGAATAATAAGAAAGCAGTTAAGCAGACTAACTCAAAACAATTTTACTTCTTGGTATTTTTCCATTTCAGGGACCATAAATGCACCCCGTGTATTTTTTTCTCTTGGAATTCTAATAATTTTCCTAATGTCTTTCATGTTATACAGAAGCTCGTCTTTCTCGCCCGACCAGTTCCAATCTCGCATTCCACTTCTAGTGATAACAGACACCAAGAACCTTCCTTTGCTTTCTCTTTGTACGAGTTTTCCTGGGTAAAATCGGTCTTCATATTTCACAGCTATATAAACACCAGGCTGTAAGTCTTTATCGGATATCTTCTGTTTTTTCAAAATGTTAATTTCTTCTTCTTTTTCTCTAAAATCTACATCTGCACAGTCGCTCTTCTTTTCAGTTTGTTCTTTTACCTTGCCCGTTTCTGTCGCTTATTTTGCTTTCTTTTTTAGTGGTGGTTTGCTTTCTAAACTTTTCTGCCTTTTCTTTTCTCTTTCTTTCTTCTTTGTTATCTACCAATTCTTGTTTTTACTGCTGTTTTTTTTAGTTATGACTACTCACTGATCAGAAGTTAACATACTTGGAGGAACTGAATTTTCTTTTAACTTTTGTGAGCCGTGTGGGGAAATCCAAAATATCGCCCAAAATTTTTCGTTCCATATTTTGATTTTTATCTTACCTGTCATTATGTTTTTCTGGCTCCTGATCGGTAGTACCATTAATAATGTGTTCTTCATTTGCAGAATGTGATACATGGCATAATTGTATATTGCTCAAAATATTAATTGTTGTTTTGTTTTGAAGAACCTACTTTTTACTTTATTGGTTTCCAAAAGTTTGTTTCTCCATTTCTTGGTTTTCTGTGTTTTTTCATTTAGTTTTAGTTTCGATTCTCCGCCACTTTTAATCTGTATTACCTCATCTCTTATTGCAAATTTTGATTGAGTGACAATCTTCTTCTTCTTCTTCTCTAGCCATTAATCGTCCAACTTTGGACATAGGCCTCTCTCATTTGGCGCCATTGAGTTCTATTTTGGGCGGCACGTTTCCAGTGCAATCCACCTATTCTCTTCAGGTCATCCCCCCAGCGCATTTGTGGGCGTCCTCTAGTCCGCTGTCCCATCCATGGCCTCCAATTTTGAATTTGATTATTCCATCTTCCATCTGTGTGTCGTGCGTTATGACCTGCAAAGGTCCATTTTAATGTAGTGACATATTCTACAACATCTCTAACTTTCGTTTTGCTTCTGACCCATATATTTGTTTTTCTGTCTGTCAGCCTAATTCCTAACATAATTCTTTCCATGGACCTCTGTGTTTTTGCAATTTTATCCATGTTAGCTTTGGTAAGTGTCCACGTTTGGCAACCGTAAGTAAGTACTGGCAATATGCATTGGTTGAATACCCTGCTTTTTTGATATTGTTGTAGCTTGGGATTTTTTAGTACAAATGCTAACCTTCCGAATCCTGCCCATGCCAATCGGATCCTTCGCTGTATTTCTGCCGTCTGGTTGTCTTTACCCATCTTTAGGATTTGGCCGAGGTATATATATTCATTTACTTTTTCCAGTGTGCAATTGTCAATCCTTACGTTTCTATCTTCATGTGTGTTGGTCATTATTTTTGTTTTCTTCATATTCATTTTTAGGCCGACCTTTCGCGACGCCTCCTCCAACTCTTTTATCATTATTTGTAGTTCTTCAAATGTTGCTGCTGTTAGTATGACATCATCCGCGTATCTTAGATGTGACATTTTTTTACCGTTGATATTTATTCCGTATTCGGTCCATTGTAACGATCTGAATACATCTTCCAAGGCAAGTGTGAAAAGTTTAGGAGATATTATATCCCCTTGCCTGACACCTCTTTTGATTGGTATTTTACCAGTCTTTTTCTCAAGTTGTATCACCATTGTTGCTTTCTCGTATATGTTATGTAGTAGCTGTCTATAACGTGAGTCTATCCTACAGTTATTCATGGTCTGCTCCACCGCCCACAGCTCCACGCTGTCAAAGGCTTTCTCGTAATCCACGAATGCCAAATGTAGGGGCAAATGGTATTCAGTAGCTTTTTCAATGAGCGTTCTTATTGTTAGGAGGTGGTCTGAGGTACTAAACCCTTTCCTAAATCCTGCCTGTTCTACGGGCTGGTAAGCATCCATCTTTGGGGTAAGTCTGTTAGTAATTATCTTCATGAATACTTTATACATCTGCGAGAGTAGTGAGATAGGGCGATAATTACTTATGTCCGCTCTATCTCCTTTCTTATGCAGGATGATAACTATACTTTCATACCAATTGTCTGGGATGACTGCGTTGTGTAAGCACTCGTTTAATAATATTCTCATGGAGTTTATTATGACGTTTTTCCCTTCTTTTAGCATTTCTGCTATTACTTCATCAGGGCCAGCCGCCTTATTATTTTTGAGTTCTTTTATAGCCTGTTCTATCTCGTAGTTTTCAATGTTTGGTAGTTCTTCTGAGTTGACATTTGTAATAGTTCTGCTTAGCCCCTCTTGTATGTTATGATCTGGTGCAGCTTTGGATTCGTACAGGTTTTCGTAATATTTTGTTATTATTTTTTTTATTTTCTGTTTTTCTCTTTCCTCTCTGCCATTGTTGTCTTTCATGGTAATTATTTTCGGTCTTCCTAATGTCGGTCTTAGACATTTCATGCCTCTGTTCATTTCGATAATTTTTTCTATTTTAGATTCATTATACTTCCTTAGGTCTTCTTTGATTTTTCTTCGTATTGTCTTATTCAGTTCCTTGTATTCCTCTGTTTGTCTTTTTCCTTTGTTGATGAGCTCTCTTCTTTGTCCCATTAGAGTTTTTGTTTCGTCACTTATTCTTTTTTGTCTTTCTTTCTTTTGCTTGGCTACTTTTACTCCTGCTTCCACCAAGTTTTTCTTTAATCTATTATTTATTATGTTAACATCGTTTTCTATATTTACCGATTGTATGTTGGTATTTTTCAAGATTGTTCTAAATTCTTTCGCCTGCTCTTTTAATTTGTAAGCATCTATTTGCGTTTTATTTTTAAAATATCGTTTCCGTACTAGTTTTTTGTCTACATAAACTGTGGCTCGAAGCATACGATGGTCGCTTCCTGTGTTAAATTGATTTAAGGCTGTGACATCCTTAAAAATTAGTCTTTCGGAAGAGATGAAGTAGTCTATTTCATTTTTTGTTTCGCCATTGGGCGATATCCAAGTCCATTTTCGACTTGGCTTCTTTTTAAAGAATGTATTTATGGCATATAAGTTATTTTGTTGTAGGTATTGCACAAGTCGTTCTCCTCTTTCATTGCGTGATCCGTAGCCATAATTTCCTATCTTTGTTTCAGTTTCGTCAGTTTTCATTCCGATCCTTGCATTAAAGTCGCCCATAATTATGGTTGGTTTTGATTTTGTTTCTTCTACGGCTGTTGTGAGTTCTTCCAAAAATATTTCATACTCTTCATCTTCGTAACTAGATGTTGGCGCATAGGTTTGGATTATCTTCATTTTTGAGTTATTATTTTTGATTATTATGTAGGCTACTCTATCTGATATTGCCTTAAACATCTCTATGTGTGTTTTTAATTTTTCTTTTACTAAAAATCCTACGCCCCCTTGTGTTACATCTTCTTTCCCTTTATAATATAGCCTGTTACCCGAGTTTAAGTCTATGCATTGTTCTCCTCTTCTTTTGATCTCAGATAATCCCACTATATCCCATTTCACCTTTTGCAATCCTTCTTCTAATTCATAAACTTTTTCGTCTTTGGCCATGGATCGTATGTTGTACGTCGCCAGGCAGATTTCAATCTGTTTGCTTGTCGAACTTTTGCCTCCCCCAGAATCCGTGAGGCAGACCGGATTTGCGATGTGGGATTGTGGATGCATTATCCTACCCACCTGGGGTACCTTCCTTTTACGTTTTCTTCTCGACATTTTGTTTTCTTGAGAGGTATTGGCATTTTGAAACACCACGCCGGCCACACGGATTGGTGAGTTTAATATCAGCTGCTCCTAACCTGGAGAACAGACGCTGTTTGCAGCCGCCCACTTTGGGACAGACGCTGCGGTACCAGCTTTGGTCCGCCCCGGGTATTTGATTTCCCCGGTACCACCCATATCTGGGAGGCTTTCCCTTATCCGCCACCCGGGGAGGCGCCCGATGGGGGACTGGCAACTCCTCACGGGCAATAAGATTAGTAATATGCCTTAATTTATTTATTACCGCGTTATCACAGTTGTTGCATTGTTTTTTGGTATCATTTTTTCTATATTATACAACCCATAATTATTTTCAGCTTTAATGCTTTTTGGTATCATTTCTTCTGTATTGCTACCTCATCATTATTTTCAGTTTCATTGCTGTTTGGTATTATTTCTTCAATATAGCTAATCCCATAATTATTTTCAGTTTCAATACTTTAGAATAATTTCTTCTGTTATGCTTACCCAATCATTATTTTCAGTTTCATTGCTTTTTTATCATTTCTTCTCTATTACTTATGCCATTATTTTCAGTTTCGTTGCTTTTCGGTATCATTTCTTCTAGGTATATTGCTTATCATTTCATTATTTTCATGAAGAACAATTGTTAAATCTCGAATATCGAATTCCGGAAATGGAAAGTCTGTTGTCATTGTCGACTGCAACTGAACGGAAAAAATCTATAAACGCTAAAGTAAGTACCTAGCCCCATATATGAATTAAACTGGCTACTACTAAAACAGTCTGGTTTAGTTTTGGCCATTAATGACCAACACTAGGTTTTCGAAGAATGAGAATATTAGTAATGGCCATTTCATTTTAATGATCTGAACTTGAAATTATCCCGTCACTTTTCTTATAGGTTACATTCTCAAATGTTTGATAATACGTACAATGGTAATTAGCTAAAACATTTATCATGCCTACAAATGAACTTATCGCAAATTAACTTACCCCTGTTTCTTAGCAGTTTTGTTAAGAAAACGACACAAACAAGACCTGGGCCATTTGCAAACTACAACCATAACTTTAATTTTTACAACACTAGTTTGGCAGCATTGTAAGTGGTTTTAGAACAAGTTTAAAATTGAGCGGAAACAACTCCTAGCCGTTGATCGCTTATGACGTATTTAGTTTGTGTATTTAAAGTTGGCCAAAACCAGGGTGATGGCTAAAACCGGGATTTCTACCCTAACAAAATAGTAGCTCAGTCAACGTAGAAAGAAATTGGAAAATTTAAAATTTGGTACAGATGTTTACTAGTACTGTTGATTGTGTAAAAGGTCCTGAACAATAATTGAGGATGTGGAGTCTCCGCTATCTTGAAAAAAGTGTAGACTTTTTAAATATTTCGCAAATATCGTGTAAACGGCCTTTTTTTATAAAAAAAATAATCAAACATTAATAGCTATTTATGCAACAAGTGCTAAAAGTTGAGGTTTATGCACCAGACATGAAAATCGAGTGCAATAACACTTTTTGCACGAGTTGCATACAATATTTTTTCTACGACCTTAAATTTTCTGTTATTAATCCATAAATGTCGATTTAACAAAGGTTTGCATTTATGACAGTTGTAATTTTTGTCATAATAAAGAGTTGGCCTAGACGCGCAGGTGAATGTTTGTGGAGCCAGTACTGTCAAAGCCAGTTATCAAAGGTAATTATAATAGCACACATCTGACTTTATTAATTACATAACGCTTAAATTATTTAAAAAACACTTTACCTCTAACGCAAGAAGTAACTAGAATAACTTTACAACCTCACTTTCAGTTCGAAATTGTAGTTGTATAACCTCACTTCACTTTATAACACATGTGCTAAAAGTAAACAGCTGATGTCACTTTCAGTTGAGCATGAGGCTGAAGGTTTCCAAAATGTATTCATCATGGTATGAGTAACATAAGTTTAAAGTGGAAAGCAAATTTACCCAATGTTTAGACCTATGTTTACTGTAAAAAATACAACAAGTTCCATAGGAGCGACAATACGGTCTCATTGCCGAAATAATAGCGTGGGCTATTGACATGATTTTTCAGCACTTTTTTGGAGATGTTATGTGATTCGGTGAGGGGTTACTTGTAGTTTAATAAAGCGTAACGATGTAGACAACAATTACATCTATTTTATTTATTTGCGAACACAAAATAATACTAACACATATGTGTAACAAATACGTTAATATGTAGAACATGAATATAGCAATTTATATACACAAACGCTGGAGTCTGACTAGAAAGAGAGGCTATGAAAGCTGACCAAAAGCCCTCGACTTAGTTAAAGTAAACAAGTCGGAGTACTGAGAAGCAATGTTGATACGCCAGGCTGCCTGGTCTTAAATACTGGTTCCTTACGCAAGAAGACGGGATTCCTGAAAGAACGCATACTTTTAAGAATCTCGAGACATTCTTCGAGGACACTGTCAGCTGTGCTGGCCACACTAGTTTTAGAGTACAACGGTACTTTATTACCGGCTTCCTGTGACTTGCGTAAACGTTTCTTTGCCCGTTTTTCCCTGCAGATGGTTCGTCTCGGATTTGGATCCTGCCTCGTACCGCTTTGGGTTTACAATGGCTCATTGTCCATTGAGGATATCAGGCCCGGAGATTGGGTTTATTGCTTTAGTTGCATCAATAGCCCTCACGTTGGGACAAAAGGGTTGAACATCCTTCTGCTGTGCTGAAGAAATCTTTTCACTGTCACTTCTAACCGTTCGCTTGCGTAACTGAATCCTTTCGACTTTGCGGGAGAAGTGGTTATTCTTTTGTACTCCTATTTGCTGGGTGCTTCCATGGTATGGCGATACGGAGTAGTTATTTTAGAGATAATGCAGTTTGTTGAAAAGGGTTTACAATTTGGCTAAAACGGCGGAAGCAGTTTGTCATCCCTTGCTACAAGCTCGACGTACACAAAACAGTTCTTGACGTTTAGAAAGTTTTCTTATATGCAGTACACACAATTGATTTCGGACACCCGCTGGCTTGTAGGTTATGCTACACTTTCATCATTATGTTCTTTTTTTTACTATTGGGGTTGACGTTCTGGAATGTCACCAGTTTTTGTATCCCTTGGTAAATAGGGTATTTATACTTTATGAAATAAATGTTCTCGAATGAGTTTGCGATGTAATGTTATAACTGTTATAAGGAACAAGTTTAGGTCATCATCTCTTTATTTGGATTTATCGTATTATACCTGTTACTTATAGTAATGTAGAAACTAATAATTTCAGGTAACTGCTTTGTGGAATTTGAAATTTGGCCATCATGATGTATTGAAGAAGTATGCTGTTTTAATTTTTTCGATACATATGAAACCATTATTTCTTCGTTAGTGAAATGGAAATGTGATGAAAATGGTGCTGGATCTCTTTGAGGAAGACATTTCGAGGGAATGATATATTTGTTTTTCTTTATAGTATCGTGGTGGCAAAGCCCTTTAAGATACCACATACATCACATAACCACAGCTGTCACGTCGCTGTGGTTACAGTTACTATATTGAATAAACAGTTTCAATCTATCTCTAAAAAAGAAGAGATGGATAATATTGATTTCTTTAATGTATAAGTCTTGCTAACACAATCAACGCTTCTATATTGTGGTGGTCTATGACCATTAGTGCAATACGCTGGGAAGACTTCCTAGAGATCTTCCTTCATCTGGCATTCTGCAAAGAGTAAATATAACATCTGAATATCTTACAACACCCTGGTATCTACCGAACAAATCTATTGGAGCCCCCTCACGTGTTAATATACGCTTTCAATCCACTACGACTGATGCCCCTGCACTCTCTTCCAACGTGTTCCTCCCTAACATCCCCACATTGTTCGATTCCGTTTTGGCAACTACTGTCTGGCAGCGCAGAGAAACTTATTAAGATAACGGTATAAATGAAATTTTACAATAACACCGGGCCGCACTTACCACAGGTTGGTTTGCGTTTGAAGGTAACGCTAGTAAAACCCCCGTTCGTCCACAGCTAGCTCGCGGGAGACTGTGGTTTACGTTACTCGTGAAGTCCGGTCCTGTCGTACAACAGTGAAAATTATGGTAAAACGCCAAGGGGTAACCTTGAAATTCAATCCTTAGCTGTATGGATCTATTTCGTTCACGGCCGAAGGGGCGGCTCTGGTACAAAATACTAAGATGGTCTGCTACCTATGGCAATTCTGGCTCCTTTATTATTATTAAATAAATGTTAATTAAATGGAAATCAAACATGAACAGAATTGATACTTTATTAATCGCTACAGATAGAAGTATTATCAGAACATTGATAGATTTATAAACCGTAATTGATAAATAATTTATAATTTAATTAGACTAAACAGCCATTCTTATAAAGGCCACTAATCTGACGTTAACTTTAATTCGCTGTTAAAATAAACAAAAGCGCATCAAAATTTGTTTACTAATGAATAAAATGTCATAAGCACTATTGCTTTGATGCGCTTTTGTTTATTTTAACACCGAATTAAAGTTAACGTCAGAATAGTGGCCTTTATAAGATTGGCTGTAAGAGTAGCAAATAGGTTCCGAAAACTTTATCCACAGGGTTTCGTTTAACTTAATTCAATGTTATGATTTAAAATGATAAGTGCTACTATGATTTTGGGGAATGCTGAGATATTTGATATAACGTAAGACATGCTAATTAAATTGAGTTAGTAAAAAGGGTGGCGAAGCGTCACAGATACAAAGTGCAGTTAGTTTTGTATTCACAGCGACATGCCACGCTGGTGGTCAATGAAGTTACGGGTAATGATACACTGAATAAATTATGTAAAATGCCTAAGCGCATAAAGCAACCTGTAACGTCAGCGATTTAACAGTGACAGTGCTTAATAAAACCAGAAAAGGGAAAATTATGTGAATTAAAACAAATATGAGGTTAGCGCAATAATATTTGACAATTCGATAAAAACAAACTTTTAATTTATAAGATCAGGTATGTGTACTCACAAAATATTAGAAAGTAGTAGGGTACTAAGCAACACATGTAAATAAGGGAAAAAGAAGCTCGCCTAAGCGAAGCCAAGTAAGAAGGCTGTGTGCTGGCTTCCAGATAATTTTGTTGTAGATTTTCGTGCAATTGAAGTCCTTTTGTATAAGAACTAGTTGTATTATTGTTGTCCAGGCGGGGCTAGTTTGTGTATGTGCAGTGTTTTCGGTAAACAGTTAATAGTCAAGTTTGGAGCAGCAAAATTCCGGACCTCCACACAGTTACGATTTGGAGATGTTCAGCGACGATTTGGAGCAGCAAACAAAGCCTGAGAGCAGGTACGACGTGCAGCAACAATCTTGGGGTATCAGCGAAGGCAAACAAGCAGCAAGGCGGGCCGCCCAAGAAACGCAGGCGATGGAGATTCCGGCACCTTGGAGCAAAGCGGTTTCAGCGAGCAGACTACAGCTCAGAGTAGAAAAGATAGGCCTACCTTTAACAGTCTAGCATCCGGGGGCCTAAAAAGGTTCTGAAGCAGGTTTGCGTCCTTTTGGAAAAACGGATCGAGACAGTGTTGGATCAAACGGCGTTCCTGGTTACCTATGAACAGGTTTGCATAGTTACGGAGTTGCATTTATTTTTCGTTGTTATTCACCTGTGACGTAATTATCAAAAGCTTGCTTGAATTAAAAGTAGAATTGAAAGCAACATTTTGAGTCGTTTCGCTATCATTGTTTGAGGTTAAAATTTTATTTAAGAGCATTCGCTATACTAATGCAAATATCATACAATTGCGTAAAAGTCCAAATGTGTAGAAACTCAACCCTGGGATTAGGGTTTTGCCTAACGGCTTGTCGGACCAAAATAATTAAGTAGTGTGATTAATAACTTATATAAAGGGTTGCATAACATAGGATAAATCATTTTATATTTCATTTTAAAAGAACCATTTCTACCTATTATTAGGTTGTTCAGTGTGGCAAGTCACTTCATAATACAAGGGCACATTCTATACCAAGTAGCGCGCAACGTAGGGTGAATTTTAATTGTAGAACAAGTACAACATAATTAAAGTAAATAAAAGACCCAAAAATACAACTTTTTTAAATCAAATGTTATTTAAATATAATTGTGGAACAGAAATTTATTTTATAACACATTATTTGAAAGGTGTTGCAAAAAAGCGTCTTTATTAATATTGTAATGGTTTTATTATGACGGTTTAATATCAGGGAATTAAAATGATTAAAAATATTTCATTAAAATTGTTGAAAGTGAATTTATGTATTTCAAAAGAAATCAGACTTATTAAATATGTATTTGGAAAATAATAGATTAAAATATGCATCTAATTGAACAACAAATAAAAAAATAAACAGAAAGGATCTATAAAATGATGTAAAGATTATTTGAATAAAAAATGAAGGGGAATTAATATTAAATACTTATTTGAAAGAAGTCATTTAATGTACTAGATAGTTAAAGGAAGTGGATTAAATTAATCTAGACTGTTTAAAATTTTAAAATAACCATTAATATATTACTATGGAAAAATGTTGTAATTTTAAGACATAAAAATGTTTTGATTCGAAAACATATAAAAACTGATTTGTAAATAGTGAAAAGTGGAAAAAACCCTTTCATAATAAGATGTTATATCTATTTGGAGTATGTAAGCGTTAACATAAATAAAATTATCAAGAATGAACATAAAAATGAAATTTTAAAAGTAACAAGATATGGTGTATTACTAAGAAGAATGAATCTGGTAGGAATACAATAATTTATACCGATATTAGCTACAAAAGTAATTATTGGAATTGGATATTGTATGTCGTTTATTATCAATTGATTACATCATGTAATGTGAACAAACTGGAAGTGTATGTTCCGGAAGCGGTCCACAATTAGTTTCTTGAAAGAGATCAAACGTCTTGCAAATTGGATGAGAGGTATTTTCAATTACTGGTGTAGGAATCCGTAGAACATCTTATTGAAATGACGTCTTGTGAATTGGGAATTGTCAAGTCTGATGTTGCTGAATTCATTACTGTTTGTTGGATGTTGGGAAGAGACATTGCAGTTGCAGCTAGTGGGTCTTGTTGAGTATCCAGGTGGAAGTAGCAGAAATCCTTTCGTGTTTTGGTTGTAAAGTTTAAGCAGTAGGTGTTGACTGATTGCGCATGTTCTGGGTTTGGTGTACAAGTTGAAAAACTGTTGTGAGCGGCTGGAATGCTGTTAGAACTGGAAGAAAGTGGATTTATAAAGAACTGAAAGAAAAGCATTAAAATAGTGAAGTTAATTAATTAAGAAGAAATTACTTACCATTTTTATGTCGTATATTGAATGACATATAGTAATAAGTGTTATTTATGATTAATTCCAACATTCATAAAAACATTAATTACATTGACAGATAGAAATTAGACATTTGATTTTGAAGTAAGGAGTACTTTTTGTCCAAAGTTTACGACTTTGCGTGTTTATAAGTTTTTTCGGTCATATTTTCACGTTAGTATTCCATCTAATTGTATTTAAAATTCTAAAGATTTGACACGCACGCAACTTTTTCTGGAGGGTTCGGCGAGAACGCTCTGGTCTCTAGCCGTCTTATCTGCAGCTGGGTTTATTTCGTCACGTTTAAGCGCGCTTGTTTAGATCAAATTCAAAACGCAATCCATTAGAGCAACCGAGATATTTTTCTAAAGAATTTAACTCCGTCGCACTCTATGGTCCGCAGGCTGCATCGCCCGTTATCTGCTTCGTTATTGGCTGTAGTTGGTGGCGCGACAGAAGGCGTCTAGTACGAAAAATGTAGCGTGGCTTCGCTTTGGAGTTAGTCAGTTGTTTTCCGGCTGGGATTGTAGGCGCTTCGAGAGCGTGGCTTTTTGGGGCCGTCCGCGCCTTCGGGCGTGGGCGACCGGTTGAGAGTTCTTGACGGGCCGTTGGTCCTGCGGTTGTTTGTGTGACCCCTGTTGTTCTTATGTCGACCGACGCCCTGCATTCTCGTGTGCCAGGCAGGCATCATACCCGTTGGGGGATTCATCGCGCGTTGGCGTGCAAATGGCCGCAGTAACCTTTCCTGTGGGGAGTTGGCGTCATCATTCAGCATCGCTGCAGTGTTGCGGCTTTTCTTGCACTGCAAGCACGCCCGACACCAGCGACGCGGCCAGGCAAAACCAATAAGGTAGTGTGTGTATAGCACGGCCTCCTGGATTAGTGCGAGACTGACGTCTCTACGCGGCCCGCCACATTTGTATAATTTTTGTGATTCTGAGGCCAACGTACTTTGGCGCCATCTGTTGGGATTTTGATAAATTATCTGTAACGTAGGCACGACTTCCTAGATTAATATTAATCCAGGAGGCCGTGAACGTATGCAACCACTGGCACAAGCGCAACGTACTGTAGCGCCTCTACAAACTATAAAAAACGCTTTGAACTAAAAACGCGGCGGGCCGCTTAGAGACGTTAGTCTCGCATTAATCCAGGAGGCCGTGGTGTCTATATATCATTATAGCACCGCATTATTCACCAAGCCAAATTGGTCCAGTGGTAGGATGCTCGCCTGCCACGCAGGCGGTCAGGGTTCGATTACCGGCCAAAACATAATTTTTTAAATTTATATTAATAAATCTCTCTGAAATTAGCGAACCAAAGCGTAACTCGGGTGATTCGTTAGTTAAATATAATGTTAATAACGAGAATAAAACACTATTTAGGTAAACAATCAATTTAATTTCAAAAGTTTTCTTTTTTAGTGCTAACAGAAATACTCCTTTTCCAATTTTTTTGTGAGTGTAAATTGCAGTAATTTACTAAAGCAGGAGGCACCAGTTTTTCTATTATTACTTCCCAAACAATACTAGAATGAACATTACACGAAAAAATAGAATTATTAGAAAGATACGTTTACGGCCTCCCGGATTAATATTAATCCAAGAGGTCGTGCCCTACGTCACAGATAATTTATCAAAAACCCAACAGATGGCGCCAAAGTACGTTGGCCCCAGAATCACAAAAATTATAAAAATGTGGCGGGCCGCGTGGAGACATCAGTTTCGTATTAATCCAGGAGGCCGTGGTGTGTAGTTAGTAACAACTAATTAACTTCTAATTTATGTGTTATTTGCTGAATCATTGCCGCCTTCGCTTAGGCAGCTGTAAACTTTTTTTAATTTAATTTAATGAAATCAGCTCAGCAATTAATTTGCTATACATGATTCGGTTCTATGTTGCACTTAACTTAAGCTAACATAGTGAGAATTATTAAAATAATCGTATTTTACATTGTATATTAAACTTAATACACGTATCTAATGCTTGTGAATACAGGTTGAGTATTTATTCTAATAAGTCTTGTGGGAGTCTTCTTTTTAATCTTTGGTGTTTGTTTTTTTGTCCGAGGTTAAACGTCACTGCACTAGGACACTCGTTGATCGTGTCGAAAAATTTAGTACACTGTTTATATATGTGGTCTAGGATCAGCGGTAAATTAAGTTCTTTGTGTAATTGTTCATTCCGCACGAACCACGGGATCACTGCTATACGAGCCACTTTATTTTGCAATATTTGAAGTTTTTTGAAATGTGTGTTTGATGTGTTCCTCCATACTGGGCACGCGTAGGTCAAGATGGGTCTCAGTATTGTCTGGTAGATTAACGTTATGCACTCAACACGTAGGTGTGATTTTCTATTTATCAGTGGGCATAACATACCAAGTCTGGCGTAACACTCACTAGAGTTAAAGTGTCTTCCAGCTGGGTTATAGATTTAGCCCATTTATTATTGTGTGTAACCATTTTATTTACATGTGTGTTTAGACCAATAGATCTGTAAATTGAACGATGCTTTATGATTTCCTACGAGTTTGTGCATGCTTATTTTCAGGTTATGTTATATACTGTGTAAAGATAAATGTATGGCAAAGCCTGAGTGTTTAAGCGTTGCAGGTAAGTTGGGGACGCTTGCTGCTGCAGTGTTGGAAGTCATGAAGCTGTACACCCATATTCTACTCCCTTTGAACTTTGGATTTCGCCAAGGTGTAAAGTCGAAAGGTAGGCTCATTTGATTTCAGCTTTCACTCTGGGTCTACCTTTGCTTTTTCGTTTATATCGACAAAACCGGGTGGCGCTTAGGCCGTTGCCCGTAGGTAATCTCGTGTAGGACCACTCCTTGCTTTACTGATGCCTAGTCGGCATATCTTGTTACTGGCAGGACAGCTGTCCTAGGTGAGTCATTGTCCCGATTTTGTGTATTATCGTCCGCGCCGGCCGTTTAGCTTTTACGTAATTTTCATATGAGCCGGCGCGGTGTTGTAAAAGTCGTTTTAGACCGTAACAAAGGTTTCATAAAAACAAAAAGAAATCAAATTTTAGAAATAACGATAGTCATTGTAATGTTATGAGATCTCAACCTGTTAGTAAGAGTACTTATGTTCTACAGGAGCTAATGATATTTCGTAATACTGATGATTAATAATTTAACAAAAAGGGAATATGAATTACATAAATCCATTTCAATAAAAGTAAAGTCAAATGCAATTGCTAGTAGCATAAAAAAATAATTTTTTATAAAATAAAACCATTTACATACGTAAATACCATTACAACATACTTAATTATAACATAAAAAGTACCGGAACAGGGAATCTTAACAATATTATATCGCACATAAATAAATTTAAAATGGCCGATAAGAGAACAAGGAAAGGTAAAAAGATGGAAGAAGAAAAAGAAGAGGAGATTCAACAGGTAGAAGAAGTTGTAACGGCAATAGTAGAAACTGAGATTGAAAAACGGCATCACGTAGGTGTACAGGGAGATCAAGAAATAGAACAAGAAGAACAAATAGTAACAAGTGGGCATTTCAAACAATTAATGGATATGATGCTACAAATTAATCGGGAAAATAAGCAAAATATGCAGCAATTGAACCATTTAATTCAGAAAAATGCGGAAAAAAGTAAGCTAAATTTACACGAATCGATGGAAGTATTAAAACCAAAATTTGGTAAAATGCACTAAGAAGATAAACAAGAAGTACAGAGGGAAATTAATAACATTTACGAAAATTTAACAGTTTCAAAGAAGAATTTGATCGAATACAAATCGAAAACCGAAAAGAACTGCAGGCCGATATAAACAATTTAGACAAGAAATTGGATGAACACAAGTCTGTAACGAAATTCGAAGTAAGGCAAGAATTGCAAGTAGAGCTACTACATGTAGTGGATGAAAAGTTTAGCCAAAAATCAAGAGATGGATAAGCAAATCCAAGAAGTAGAATTAAAGGCACAAGAAAACTTAACCAAATACGAAGAAAAAGTAGGACTGGAATTCGGAAACATTGAAACAGTGGCAAATGAAAGATGAGACAAACATATTTAACGTAGATAATTTTGTAACGAGAGAATTGAGAGAGGTGCAGAACAAGCTAAGGAAAGTACAGGATATGCCAACAACTGCAAACATCCAAGGCGTGAGCACAGATATGATTACTAAATTTGAAGGAAGGCACGAGGAGTTGCCCATGATATTCTCATCAAAATTAAACATGTCAGTGAGATACCATGCAGAAATCTGACACAGCACCATTAAAAATAAATATTCTACTTACGAGGAACTCAAAGAACTTTTCATACAGAGGTACTGGAGTAACTCGCACCAAGCCCAAGTAAAAACTGAGCTAACATCAGGACAATACATAGAAAAGGGAAGATCTCGTGAAATGTACATAATACAGCGTTGCAAGAAGGCCCAGTACTTGACACCTAAACTATCAGAAGAGAGATAATCCAACATCTATCGAGGTATCTAGAAGCAGAAATAACTAGAGCAGTGGCAGTCCAGAATGTGAAGACGCTCACAGACTTTTTAGAAATAGTAATTAACTACGATTTGGTAATTTACAATAAACTAGATAATAACAATGAGAAAACAGAGTATCAAAATTATAGCAAAGAAAATTGGAAGATAATTTGAAAAACCATTTTAGGTCGAAAAGAAATAACAATTTTAATAATAACAACCGACAAGGGCACGAATGCATAACAACAATTATAAAAATTTTTATGGTCGACGTCGAAGCAACCAAAATAATTGGAACAATGATAGTGGAGATAACTACAATAGGGGGTGCAGACGTAGCTACGACGATCTAATCGACGAAAGGAACAAGAGGAGATGACAACAAATAGAAACAAATAATAATAACCAAAATCAGCAACAAGACTGACGATTTAAATAGAATAGAAGTAGCTGAGGTACACGATGAACCCTCATCATCATCATCATTGACACGACAACCCACGTTGGTTCTTGGCCTCCTCTAGCATTTTTCTCCACCGGTCTCGGTCTCTGGCGTTTGTTCTCCAGTGTGGCACCTTAAATGCTCGTGGATCTTGGTCTACCCCATCGTTCAATCTGAGCCTGAGCCTTCCCTGCTTTCTGCTTCCTTCTGGTTTGCTTGCGTATATTCTTTTAATGGTCGTTTCTTCATCTGCTCTTATAACGTGTCCAGCCCATTGTAGTCTACTCACTTTAATTTTGGTTATGATGTCATTGTTTCCGTATAAATCGTATAATTCTGCGTTATATCTTCTTTTCCATTGGTTGTCACCATTTATGGCTCCGCATATTCTTTGTAGTACCTTTCTTTCGAAGGCGGCAATTAGTTTTTCATCGTTCCCCACGCTTCCGAACCGTATTTGAGAACTAGTATAATGAGTGTTTTGTTATCTTAGATGTTCGGGTAAGTGTCCTGGATGTGAAGTGTTGTCTGAGGGAGTAGTAACATTTGTTTGCTAGGACTAGTCTTCTTTTAATTTCTTCCTTTACGTTGTTTTGCCTATTTACTAGTGAGCCCAGGTAGATGAATTCCTGTACCACTTCGATGTTGTACTCTCCGATGGTTAGGTTTTGTCCAATCCTGTTCGCTCTGACATTTGCTGTTGCTATCATGTGTTTCGTCTTGCTTTCGTTTACTTGCAGACCCATTATTCTGCCGGCTTCCTCGATTTTTATAAGTGACTCCTTGGCCCATGCGATGGATCTCCCTATTGTGTCTATGTCATCCGCGTATGCCAGTATTTGGGTCGATTTGTTAAATGTTGTGCCTGTGGACCCCAAAGTCCCTGATTACTTTCTCTAGTGCTATGTTAAATAGCAGGCACGCCAGTGCATCCCCTTGCCGCAGTTTTCTTTGTGTGTTAAAATGCTCAGATGTGTCAGTTTGTATTTTGACTGCACACTGGACGTTTGTTAATGTCATCCGAGTGAGTACTACTAGCGTTTGGGGTATTTTAAATTTTTGCATAGCTTCGATTAGCTTCGTTCTTTTAACGCTATCGTATGCCGCCTTAAAATCGATGAATGTGTGACATGAGTCTATGCTCCATTCATGCATTTTCTCTAGTATCTGTCGTAGCGTGAACAGCATAGTAGTTGGCAGTGTTGCCAACTTACGAATTTGTGAATCAGCTAACCGCAGACTTCACAATGGCTAAAATATGGCCAAATTATTTAAATTCAAATAAACTAGTTACGGAACAAATTTGTTTTTCAATATCTTTATTATAAAATAAAACAATGAGTTTAACATAGATATAAAATAGTAGATTATGCAGTGAGGGAGAGAAATTGCACTGAAGCAAAATAGCATTCTCTCCGAGTTGCATATACTATTTTTTTCACGTTGCAGGAACACGAAAAACCTGTATTTTTTAAACATCATTTATGACATTTTAGTTACAATTATTTTAAAATTAGTAGCCTATGGTAAATTTTAAAGTTGGTGGCACTGTAAGTCATTATGACAAGAGCTCACAATTATGTCAAATTCGAGGTTATCAGGTTAGGTTTTGCGTCAGTTTGTGTCAAAACTGACGCAAAACCTAACCTGATAACCTCAAATTTGACAATTGTTGTGTCAGTCATAATGAAAACTCCCTAGGGAAATTTTTGTCTTATTTAGTCTCTAGGGAGTAAATGTTTTACTTCTGTCACAATTTTGATGCTGTAGAAACATAGATATATAAGTACAAGATACGGCGTGGCGTTGCTATAGCTGACCAAGACGTACCATCTATTTCTGTCACTCTCAATGCGTGAATTACGTATAGCGCTATCCTTTAGAGAGGTACTTGGACTCGTCATTGAGAGAAATTTTGATAAAATACATTTAACTCGTGTTACATGGTGCCAGAGATAGTCTTTTTGGTCTCAAGATGCTACAAAATGTAGAAAAGAAGTAATCGTATAAATACACACAAATTAGAAAACATAACCTCAACAGTCAACACTTGACAACCTCACTCGATGAGAGGGTGTGCAAGATATTCACTCGCTAACGCCTTTGAGTTTTACGGTTGATAATAATAGCAATCAAAACCATGTAAACAACAGTTTAACTGGTAGGTCCGCTAACAAGTTAAATTTTCAAGTAGCATCATTTTTCATGATAATTTTTTTAGGTCACCATGTCTAATCGTTTTAACTTGTCAGAGGCTGGCTGAAATTAAATTAATGATCCTGATAATAGAAGTTTGTGAACACTACTTTGCTCTGAAACTGAGTTTGTCCTTTACAAGATGCACCACTTTGAAGAATGGTAGAAAATGACTTTTTGCGACTCCAAGAATGGTGTTCGAAGTAGCTGTTAGAGCTCAACTAACAAAAATGCGTGTTGCACATGGGATACCACAACCCTAGCTACATGTATTTTCTGAACAGTGTGCTTATAAAGGCGGTTTACCAAAAAAAGATCTTGGGGTCACCGTGTCGTCGGATTTTAAATGGGAGTATAGCACCTACCTAGTTTCGATCGCTTTTAAATACATGTCTCCTCAACTTTTAGCGAAAATTTATAAAACCTATATTCGGCCAATTTTGGAGTATGCGTCCTGCTTTTGGAAGCCTTACCTTGTTAAAGACATTCATTCTCTTGAACTCACCCAGAGACGTATCACCAAGTTATCGCCAACTATTTGAAAACTGCCATATGAACAGAGGCTGCAGGTATTGGGGCTATCATCGATTTCTGAAAGGCATTTAAGAGGTGACCTAATAGAAACATATAAAATCCTCCACGGTTACTTCACTGTAGTCATTGAAGGGTTTGTGACTAGTGAGAATGTGCGGTTGCGTGGCCACGAGTTTAAGCTAGTGCGCGAAAGATTTAATAAAATGTGTCGACAGTTCTGTTTATTGAACAGAATTTTTAGAGATTGGAACGCTCTTCCCAAGTCAGTTGTCTGTGCGCCTTTGTAAACGCCTTGGACAAATTGAGTGGTTAATTTAAGTTAAGTTAATAGCTGTAGTTGTGTAATTTCATTCTGTAAAATTTTCAAGTTTGCAAGTGTTGCAAGTAGAATTCTTTATCTTATTATTTACTACATTATTATGTGCCTTCAATTTTAATTTTTAGTTAAGTTTAAATATCTTATTAGCTCTAGTTTTCAATTGATATGTTTTATCGGATCAGCCGTCTAATATTATAAATAAATAAATAAAAAAGAAGCAGAACTTTGATACATGCAACAACGGGGAAAATGCAGAATCCGAGGCCAATATCCCTGCTATTGTTAATATTAATAATTATTTAATGTTGTTTCTCTACTAACCATAATTAACATTATAAGGAAAAGAGTTAGCAGTGTAATTGGCCTCGGATTCTGCATTTTAGCACAAAACAGTTGGTTATTAAATAAATAGCCGTGTTTATTTGATTGTGCATTATGAAAAAGACCCATTTTCAGAAAAAATTAGTAAGCATCTAGTATTTTTCATTTATATGTGCCTTGCAAGGATTTGATGGAGTATGGTACTCGAGCCACCCGTGATTTGGTCTAAGCCAAAATTTAAAATAGGTAATTTTTTAAATATTTATATCCCTAATGGCATTAATAATGATTATCAAAAAAATTCTCTACCCAAGTAGTGATGCACATACCCGTAGTCTCAAAAAATACCTCCGAAACTGGTAGTGGCTATTAACTACGAAGTACATCGTATTGGAAATACAAGTTTCAATAAGGTCTGTCATGTGTAATCTGCAGCAAGCGTGCAAAATAAGTTTGAGCGTACAGCACGAAATGTGTTCGCTCGTTTAGTTTCTGGCCAATATCGCAAAAACAGGGGTTTCTTTGCAAGAATGATAAATTAAATTTTTGTTGCACCAATTTTGAAAGTGGTACTTAAATTTTTTGGAAAAATACAGTTAAATTTACTGGTATCTCTTTTCCACACCACCCATGAGGTAGAGATTTTGGCGTGTTTTTTTTATAGCGGTGCCCCTGTAGGCGTAAATCCACTTATTTGTTGGAAAAAATATCACTTGGAATCAAAATTAACTTTGCTATTTGAAATTCTAGTTAATGTTACCATCATTTAGAAATTTTTCCATTTGTACGTTTAAATATGTTAAAGAATATGAAAATAAATCTTCTGCTTCTACTAATGTACAGTCCTCAATATTATTCTTTTCATCACTAAGAACTTCGAGATGAATCACATCTCTTCCTGCACCCCATTTTACAAGAACGAGCAACCAAATTTATATGGCTTGCTGAAGCTTGCACCTCAATTGCGTGGTAACGAACAGTTACTATTTTTTTCCAACCCCCACACATCTGCATGAACTGCTGTTATTTCCCACTTTCGAATTTGATGAAAAACATGATGAGAGTGTGCACGAGCAGCTGAAGAAGCAAAAGGAAACATTAGCCTCAAGTTTACAGTTCATAATTCATTCAGAAGTTAGGCGCCTTGAAAAACTGTAGGGAATCAATCCTTTTTGAAGCTTGGATAGGGAACTTTTTTGATATTCATTCCTTTCCTAATGCTATGAGGGATATGAATATCAATAAAAAAACTGAAATAATTTTTTAAAGGTTTTAATTAAACAAACTATCTACTTAACACACCGGTGAAAAGATAGGTCTTCGCTTGAAGAATGACAAGAAATAGAACAAATTATGCACGTTTTCATTGTTCAAGTTCAATTTTCGAAGAATAAACTGTGAAATTGAATGACACATCTGACGTTTTCATTTTAAAACATCAAAATTATGCGTACGAAACATTGCATGAAATACGTCTAAAGGGAGAGACAAATAAAGTGATACAGGTTAGAATGAAATGGGGGAAGGTACCGAACTCCGTGATATGTTATTTTAAGATTCGACGTACGTTTACATGTAGTGAACGTATCCTGTACTAATATATCCATGTATATAAACCGACTTCTACTCCACGTCGTGGAAAAAAATGTAAACAAGATAAAAATGTAAATATAATAAACTCTTAATCTTAACAGGAAAATAATTCATTTTCACTAAAATAAAAACTTTCTATGGCCAAACACAGAAAAAACAGTTACTATTAGATAGGTACTTATTAGGTCAATGTCATCATCATCTTCATCTTCCTGATGGTGTTGCTTAAAAGAATACATTCCGTTGGTATCGATTTTTTTTAGAATATCTGCGGAAATCGTATAGGTAGCACACGTCTGCTTCATTCTTTGTAATTCTGCTCGGATGCCCAGAATGGCTTTCAGTGTAATATTCAACATTCAATTTCTGAGCTTATTTTTAACTATGCCCATCTGGCTAAATAATCTTTCTACTTCAGCATTTGAGCTGGGTAAAACAAGAAAGTCAAAAGCTAAATCAACCAACTCTTTGAAGGCACATTCACCACTGGCATCTTTGTACCCAAAGTATGGCCAAAAATGAGAGTTTATGGCTGAAAACTCATTCAAAAATTGCCAGAATTCCGGTGTCCCGCAAGTTTTACTAAGTTATGGCCAAACAACTCGTCAAAAATGCCAGATTTAGCCTTAAATGGCTAGGGTTGGTAACACTGGTAGTTGGTCCCCTTTCTTGTGCGAGGAACCCTCAGTGAATAAAAAAAAACGTCAATTTATGTCAATAGGAATAGCATCACGAATTTTACCATCAAATAGGATAAAGCGGTGGAATATTTATTAGAAGAGAGCGAAGAAAAAATTCAAAACCCATGTTTTTCTTTTATTAAGCTACAATTTATTGGTCAAGAATATTTTGCATTGATTGATAGTGGGGCAATGGCTTCGTTAGTAAAGAAAGACATTATCAATAATAATCTAAACGTTTTACAAAGAATCATAATGACGGTAAGTAGAATACATTTATTATCTGCAACGAAAAGGAAAATATCTACTACAAATAAAATGTTATATATTAAGATGAGCATAGAGTAATGGGAATATGATGTAAAAATTGTTATTTCTGCCATAAACGTCGATTTTGTAATAGGAATCGATATAATTCAGCTAAAAATAGATGGGATGCAAAGAAGCATTCAAATAAATAAATTAATTAAACCTTGGACAGATACACAACTGTACCGTCATAAATAGAATGCTGAATGAAGAACAGATTGGGAGTGAATATTTACAGTATAAGGACAGAATTATGGAAATAATAAGAAGGAATATGGAGGTTATAAATCATAAAACTGGACAAGCAACTAAATACTGTCATAAACTAATAGTGGATGAGACAAAAGGATTCAAAAGTAAAACGTACAAAATTCTATTTGCCCAGCGAGAAAAAGTAAAGCATGAAAGACCTAATTGCTTTATCTACTCGACTTCAACTTACCTTTACAATCCTTTAACAATTGTCGAATTAATAACTAACCACAATTCTTGAAAGGCGCGTTTCCTTTCTGCTTAAACGAATGCTGTTTTTACTCAAAGAAACCAAATATGTAAATTAACAAAGGAGGTTTATTACGCCTTTAAATGGCAGGGGTTGCAAAAGAGAAAATATACAGTGTAAATACAAATATGCACAAACCATACAAATCCTGGTTTTCTATTCTAATTAGGCATTCCTATTTCGTGGATTTCAGAGCCGAATTAGAGCGGTTAAAGTAGGAGCAGATAGTTTGTACTACTAATTTGGTAGCCGAATTTGGAACCATTGCTGAGTTTTTCGTTTGTTGCTGATTCTTTGTTGTGGTCACCAATTCGCTTCTTCTGTTAGAAATTGTTGCCGAGAGTGTTATCCGTGTTTCCGCCTAGTTTTGGTGACTTCTTCTGGTGGTATGAAAACACGAGCTTGTGTTGTGAAAGTAAAACCGAATCTGTACATTAAGCGCACCGAAAGATTGGAATCACCGGCTAGTGTTACATCACTTCTGAGTCTGTCAGTAACTAATGGCGCATTTATAGAATATTCTAAATTTCTACGTACTTGGCGATATACTATTATTGCCGCCCTTCTGATATGTTAGGCCTGATGCATCATCGTAAATTTGTAACTGCCCGCCAATTTAATCTGCCTAGAGATTTATTACCGATTTAAATATTGAACATTGTTATGTACTAGCTAAACTCCTATACTTAATGGTAATAGTAGAGTTGGCTGTATTTGAGTTTTCGCCTATAGCTTGGACCGAGCTTGTGATTTCTACGAGTGCTGAAGTTAACTGTCGTTAATTGATATGACCTTCATGTTTACTATGATTTTGTGTATGGCTAATGCAAGTATTTCAGGTGTTGAACCTTTTTGAAGCCTGTTTCAGGTCGTAGCGAATTGGCTACCCATTGTACTTTAGTCAGTTAGTCTTTACTTTATTTATCGGTTGCAAAAACTCTTTGGCGCCCTGGTAATTTGAACACCCTTTGCGAATTATAGAAAAGAGTCGCATGCAGTCTCCACTGTAGCTAGTCGGCTTTCCGATATTTTCATGTAGTCTAAACGTTTGTTTGGTGCGGTTTAAAGCTGATTAGAGTCATTTTGGTTTGTGGCTTTAGTTTAAAATTGTTTGTCGTTCGTAGTAAAATAATTATATATCTCGAAGCTGGTGGCACTGTCAAATGGGAGTTTGGTTACTACTTTAAAACCTCCCTGCAAAGTTGCTTTACAGAAAAAAAAAGTATACCATAACACAACTACTAATATTATTTAAGCAGTTCTATTGATTAGTCATAATTATATATTTCATATTTTACACATATGAAGAAAATTCGACTTTAACAATACTCTAAGTGACGTTACTTTATATATAGTCTAACTCAGAAATTCTTATCTATAGCAGCAAGCGCCACGTTAATTATTCAACGAACTGGAACCTGGAAGCGGTTTCTTAATTTTGCTGTACTAAACGTTATAGCGCACTACTGGATTTGATATTAAACATCTGACGTCATAACTATCTGTTGTGTGACATAATTCAATAGTTATTGGCGAGATGACCTCGTCTGTCCGGTGTCGAAGTAAATGGGGCTTGCGAAGTCAACATCTACTTAGTGCATAGGAGGTCGGCGAAAAACATTCACAGCGGTAGAACACAACTCTTCGTTATTTTTAAGAAATATTCAGGTATCAATTGTAATCGGAAATGCCACCATAATTAGCGACAAAATTTCGCTTACGTAAGACTATCCCTTACGACGAACTACAACGCGGCCGACGGTACTATTGTTTCTTTTGAATGACGAGAGCCTTTTTCTTCAAATTGCTATCGTTTACCCCCGAAGTACAGCCCCCACTTAACGTGAGATAGAACGGACATAACTAAATTCCACCAAAAATAGCCGTAAAAGAAACGTTCCACCACGGCTGTTTTACAAATTTAAAATATCCTAGCAGTGGTTCTAATATTTCATCGACCACGAACACTAGTTTAAACCTGCTCTTTATTTATTCTTTGAGGCTTTGGCCATTTTTCGATTTGTTAAAATTCAATTTCGGCTTAGACTACTTTATCTTTCTAAATAAACATGCAGAATTTGGTTTTATGTGCCTTACACCTTGCGAGCTCAAACAAGGATTTTGGTAACAATTATGTTCGTTGGTGGCTCGCAAACTCTTACAAACAACTCATGGTTTGGTCCGAGTTGTAAAAGTGCCTTGCAAGCAACGATAATTAGGTGCATTTGGCCTTTTTGCTATTTGCTGCTATTATAAAAATCCTTGTTTGAGTTCGTAACGTGTAAGACACATAAAGCCAAAATATGCTGGTGTTTTTTTTTTAAATGACAAAGCGGTCTAAGCCAACATTTAATTTTAACTGTTCTTTATATCTTCAAGTAAGGGAGATCCCACAATTGACATTATCTGACAAACAAAGGTACAATAAAAAGTGATAACAAGACAACACATTAAACTTGTGTTTCTTCAGAAGCTTCTCTCTAACAAAAAACATAGAGCAATAGTTTTGTTTTGATTTAACAAATTAATTCCAAACGTGAATACCACATATTCTATTCTTTCCTGTTTAATGATTTATTGATTAATGTTTACACGTGTTTCAATTCAAAAATGTTCTTATTTAATGATCTTGTTATTACATAACACCTCATTAATATTAGATCATTATTAGTTGAGTTATATCAACAATGTGTAGAATTGCTATGACACATCACCGTCCGCATCTACTGTTTTACTGACAGAGTTACTTTGATAGATTGCGTTCAATATTAATTCCTGAGTTTGGTTGCGCACGACCTGCATACTTAATTATCCTTACCATAAAAATCCATTACTAACGTCATCAATTTCCATGTAACGTTACTGGTGGAAATCGCCTGTATAACCCTATCGTTGATGGAGTGTACATTTTTTTATATAACGCGTCCTTCAACCCTAATGACTTTCGCAACCCCAACTTTTTTAATTTTCTTTTATCTACGGAACTAATTAATGGAACAGTCTGAGTGTCGTTGTTTATTAAATAATTCTCACTCAAGCAAGCTTTGTATCAGGCGTGCTGAATTATTTTTTAGATACCTAATTTACATAGTAAGTGAATTAATTAATTGTCAGACTTGGATGTGGGTGAGATTTAAGTAAATTTTTGGTCTACTTTAAAATGTTTTCACTAATACGAGTACGTATTTATTACAAAATACACACAAATTACTGTAATAAGCACTATAAAGTACGTATCTATTAAAAATAAACGATATAAAAGTAAAGCCAGGAGACGAAAGGAATAAGTTTATATTCCCACTGCGTCCCAAAGGATAAGTTTAAGTACTCTGTAACATTACCCGGGGAATTAGCATACCGCTACCAATTCATCTGTTTTAGCTGAATAAATTTTGATTATTATTTATATCCACGGGAAGCAGTAAAATGAAAACCAGTCGTAGCTTGTGCAGCCGAGAAAATGATTCCTAAACAAAGTTTACTTGTAACAACAATGTTGGTTTGTTTGTATCACTCCTTGTGTGTCATATCACTGCGTTAGTGGTCAGTGACAAAAATTTATCGATGCCTTTTGTTTAGTTATTTGGTCGTTGTATTGAGACTTCGATATAACCCGCTCAACTGAACACAAATCACTGAACATGTTACTCTCAACTGTTCATTTTCTACGTATTGCTGCTTCTTGGATTCCTACTGATTCTGTAATTAGCTCTATATTGTTGTTTTTATTAAAATACTTATACGTGTCTAAATGTATGCTCCTATTGTTTCTAGCAAGATCGAACCACTGCCGGTCTATACACATCATTGACAACACAGAAAAAACTCACTTTCAATCATAACCGAGGAATTTAAAAATTGCCAAATCCAAAAATGGTGGATTCAAATCGATGCCGTTTTGGACTGTGCATTGCAAATGAAAAAGGCGAAACTCTATAAACTACCTTCAAAACGAATTGTAGTCCTATATGAACACATTACTTTGTAAATCATAATGCAGATGATGGGATAGGAGAAACTCAGATTCGAAAATCAAGAAGGAGATTGATTTCATCATGTCAAATAAAAAACACATTTTCATTTTTTAAAAGTTTGTATTATAGTAAATATACATCAGCAATCAGAATAACAATATACTCTATGAGTTAATTGTATTAGTATGAATGACGTGAAAACTGAAGAGTTTAGTACCCAATAGTTTATCCTCGCTTATTCCATCCTGGCACGAAACTTTCGGTAAAATATACAGTGCGTCCAAGATAAGAAAAGCCAGTATGCGGATCTCGTTAATAGTAAGAGATACAAATTTGGTTGAAAGGGAGAAAAGTTGCGTAATTAAGGGACTAACAAAATGACTCCGAGAAGTCCTAGATATGATTTTTTGTTTTTGAGTTATCTTAAAAAACCGAATTTTTGGATATTGTATTCTATTTTTTTCTGATCTCAATATTAAAGTTAGAGCGAAACTGACAAAATATCTTTATAGCTACTTTATATGGACTTGAATACGTTATCAACTTTTTTATTCAACGTTTGTCTTCGAGTAACCATTATCAACTTCATTTTTACTTTCTTTTACGATAAAGGAGGTATTCGATTTACCCCAAAAATTCTAAATTGAATTTTCAACAGATCTTCACATTTTAGAGTCCCCTGATCCCAAAAATAGTATATTACTTTACAAAAGGGATGTAGGTAAGATTTACACTGCCGAGGACCGTTTGATGCCTGAGTGAGCGAAGCGAACGAGGGTAGCAAGGTTCGAGGTAGTGTAAATCTTCCTACATCCTGTGTAAAGTACATACTTTTTTTCACTACCAATATTTCCTTTTGTAAAGTAAATGATAAGTAATAACCTGGCGTAAAATTATGACATTTGCTAAATTATAGTAGCCTTATAGGGCTGTGACGTTTTGTTTAACAGTTATAAACGCACTGTGAAAAACGCTTGGAAAAAATGCGTGAATACGACTGCAAATGCGGTTTTGTGAACTTTGTGCTTGAATTCTAATTAAAAATGAATAATAATACGAACGACAATGGTTTTCTTCGTGTTAACCAAGTGGCAGACATGGCATCTTGTCAGTTGTAATACATGCGGGATGTAAGTAATTTACTTCTCTAGGGAAGTAAGTACATTGTCATGGAAACTGTAACAATTTTTGTAAATGTAGCCTACATCTCTCAAACTTGACAGTGTAAGGATCACTTACAAAGAAGGTAGTGAAAAAACATATTTTTTTTCATTGGTCTGTCTGTCTGTGAACAGAATATCTCAAAAACGAAAAGAGCTATGGCCTTGAAACTTCATATATACTTTTTGTGTATTATGTAGATGAGACAGCAAGCTTTTGAAGAAAATCTCATAACCGGAAGTAGGTGTTTACTCTTGTGATTTTTAAGTTTTTTCGATTTTTTCAAAAACGGCTCTAACGATTTTTTCAAACTTTTACATTTTTATTACATTTTTAATGTGTATTGATGTGAGCTAGGTGATTTTTCAGTTGAATACTTCTAAAATGGGTTTCTTTTGTTTTTCTTCTATTTTTTATTAACTCCTATTTTAAATAGAACACCCGGTATATAGAGAAAATTTGTCTCTTCAACTAACGCTCTATTTTGTACTGTTTTTGTAGAATTTGTAATTTTTGAAAATTTTTGACAAATGCTTAAAAATTTAAAATAAAACTTTTGGCTAATTATAAGATCACTGTAAAAGGAAGCAGTGTGCGTGCATCACACCAGATTTTTTTAAATACGGTCCTTATTAAGTAACAAACGACTTCCGAGATTGAACCGTGTCAGTATAGAGGTCGAAGAACTCAACGTTTCGCCCACTTTCGTAAGGGGTCTCATCAGGAGAAAAAGCAAAAGAGCACAGTAACTCAATGTGTAAACCACTCTAGAGGCGAAACTCTTAAGAAGAGTGCTATTTTGCTTTTCCTCCTGATGAAGCCCGTTAGGAAAGTGGGCAAATCATTGAGTTCTTCGACCTCAGTAATGACACGGTGCGATCCAGGAAGTAGTTTGTTACTTAATGACAATAGCCGTGAAAGTCATCAAAATTACGGCCATTGTTTTCTGATGTCAAATTTCAGAAGCCTTTCAAGAATTCAACAATATACCACACATTATATACAGCATTTCATACGTTGTTGCAGGTTTTCTAATATAAAAAAGAAGTAATGAGCCACACTGTATGTTTTTAATGCTTAATATTCCTTGATGGTTTTGGAAATAATTTTAATAGTAGTTAATTGATTTATTGATTACTTTCTTACTTATAAACAATGATCAAAATTAGAAATAAAATCTTTGAGTGTGGTTCCTTACTATTTTCCTTAGAAGCAATAAAACGCAGTAGTCTTCTCCACGTACATTTATTAAAAAGGCGACATGTTTCGAAGCCAAACTGGCTTCATCTTCAGGCCAAAATGATCATTAAATTACAAAAACTGAAACAACGTATGCAATGCTCTAGAACAGAGGTCGTCAAACTACGGCTCGCGGGCCATATCCGGCCCGCCGTCTGTTTTTAATCCGGCAGGTTAATTCATGAAAAAATTAAAATAAATCAAATTACGCGCTGTAACCACTGACATATATAAATGAACTGACTGAAGTAATGGAAACTTTTCTAAATGAGAAAAACTGCCCACAACCCCCATTATGAATGGCTATGGAAATTAGCATTTGCTGCAGACATCATGGGATATCTTAAGGAATTTAACTTAAAATTACAGGGAAAAACGGTGCTCATATGTAAGTAAGTAAGTAAGTAAGTAAGTAAGTATAGTTTATTGCCAACAGATCAACTACAAGAGTGACATGGACATTGTCAGATAAAGGTGATATGTGAACTGTATTCTATCGTAAAGTCATATCGCCAAAAATTTACATTGTTTGAAACACAAATCACATTAACCAAGTTTGACCAAAATCATATGCTTGGGATTTTATATCTTTATTTGGGAGTACTTATCAATGTGAAAGGACATTTTCGAAAATAAGGGATGTAAAATCGCAATACAGATCATTATTAACAGATGACCATTTGCAAACGACTTTAATGATAGGATGTATTAATTTCGAACTCTAGTATCATGAAATATTATCCCAGAAAAAACAATTACATATATTGCATTAGTACAAAATGTAACCAGTTATATAATAGGTTTACTAATAGATGGAAACATTGTATTCCTTTTTTTTTTGTGTTGGCATGTATAGTATATATAAATATTATGTAAAAATGTCACTTCCTAATAAAAAAAGAACCTGTTTTTTTGCTCTATGCGCAGAATTGCCCATGTAATTGTTTTCGAGTTTGCTACCTGGCCCACCGAGACTAAAAATTTTACGTTCTGGCCCTTTCCAAAAAAAGTTTGCCGACCCCTGCTCTAGAAGATAACTCGACAACGAAAGATCATATCAAAGATTTCTAGGCCCCATTGCGTTAGTCTTTTAATTACGCAACTTTTTTTCCACTTATATAACTACATTTGTATGCCTTACCAATAATGAGATCCCCATACTGGGCCTTCATATCTTGGACACACTGTTTCCAGGTTGATCACCTTAGAAAATAAACTTCTGCCTATTTTGATTTAATTCAATGACTATTATTCAAATGAAAATGACATATTTTCGACCCAACAGATACATAGGGAGCACCTTAAAAAATAAAATTGTTTTTTTAAATATTTTCAAAATGTTTAATTTCAAAACTTCCACCTGCTAGGGAGGTTCCGTGTAAAGCCCTTTACAGATTTTTTTAAGAATGTGCTCTTTTCAAGTCAGTCTTTTGTCCATGTGCAGTCCGAGGTATTTAACTGTTTCAGTTTGGGGAATGGTGTCAATTTTCTGGAACCACATTTCTATTCTGTTTAAGCATCCCTATAGAGGAGATTGGAGGCACTGTGGGGGTCTTTATCACTGTAAGGACAGCTGTGTCGTAGTAGAATGTTTCAATTAATGTATTTGGCGTTTGTGGTAGGTCAGCCGTGAAAAAGATATACAGCATTACTCTAAAAATGTTGCGTTACACCAGCTGTATTAGGTAAAGTTGTGAGTAGTGACTTCCAAATTTTGTTTAAAAATGGCGGTTTGACACGTATGACTGCAATGAGAAATAATACTGATGTGGGAGAATATGTTTAATTGTGAAGAGAAGTCCTTTCTGCCATATTTTGCAAACGCTTGTCTGACATCTAAAAACACCGCTGAACAATATTTCTTGCTTTCTATGGACTTTTGGATTATGTTGGTTATCCGATGGCATGGCTGTGTGAAGTGAAGTGAAATTTCCTGAAACCAAATTGATATTACGGGATGTATTCATCAACTAGTGAATCTTTGTTTATTATGTTTAATATTAGCTTTCCGATTAGTTTACAAATTACTGGTAATATTGGCCTGTAAGACTGAACTTAGTTGGGTGGTTTCCCGGGTTTTGATATTAATACAATTGAGCAATTTTCATTTGAGGTGGCAAATAAGCTAGTCGTGTTATTGCGTTAAATAGTGCTAGCCGACATTTTTCGTCCGTTTATAGTAATTGTTTTAGAATTTTCCCATTTATAAGGTCGTAACCTGGCGCTTTTGTATTTTTTAAAAGTTTTATATCTTTGCATAGTTTACTGATTTTGAAGTTGGGTATTGGTGGTGATAATTGCAGCGGTGTTTCAAGAAAATTGTCAATATCTTTGTTTACGTTGTTACAGTGCGGTTTAAAAACTTCAGCCCAGTGTCTCCCACATAGATCAGCTGTTTCTTGTTCGGATCAAACCCACAAACCATCTTCGGTATATAGCGATACTAAGTGCATTTTTGATTTTGTAACGTTTCGCTCAGCACGAACGCGATTTTGAAATTAAATATTTATTGGCACGTTCTCCCTGGCGTAAAAACGTTAAGAATCGGAGCGTTAAACCGCGCGGAAGGCAATAAACGACGTCATCGCGGGTAGACGCAGAGACACCTCCGCGCAGGTAAAGAAAGGATCCCATACTCCGATAACCGGCTTGAATCGCTGATTACGCTGGCCCAGGCTATATAAAGCAGATTTGAAGCCATTGCAAAACAGAATTTTTCTAGAATTTTCCTAGTCCTTCTCCCTTACGTAGTTCCGCTCAGGAGGGTGCTTAAGTGCTATCCGAGGGGATTCCTACCAGAGAATCTTTCCTTTAGTCCGTCTCACCAGGAGGGTGCTCTTATGTGCTATCCGGTGAGAATCCTGCTGAACAACCCGCTCGTTTCTCTCACCAGGAGGACGCTTTTGTGTGCTATCCGGTAAGAATCCTGCCGAACAACCCGCTCGTTTCTGTCGCCAGGAGGGTGCCCTTGCGTGCTATCCGGCGAGGAGTCCGCTAAATAACCTGCAGATTTTGTCGATCTAGCTGCGTAAAATAATTCCCCAGGTCCCGTTTTCTCAGCGGACACCTTAAATTTATGCAGCTAATCCTCACAAGTCAAAACGCTTAATTAGCCGGCTTTAAAACCATTAATTACGACCTGAACGACGTAACACGAGAGCGGCTTAAAGTTCGCCCTAGAAAATCTAGCCTGTATGTAGCCGCAACGAAAGCAGACAGCCCAACGAGTCTACGTTAATAACTTTGCACTTTCCATCCTCGGGCCATTTTGCGACGCCCGCTAAATGCGAGCCGAGGCCTAAAGTCACATTTCACGGCAATTACCGTCCGCAAGGCTCGATTTTAATTCAATTGCAATTTCACTCACCTGAACGTTCTTCACCCTAGGTAATCCAGCTAAACTCACCGGCCGCTTGCCCTCCTGCTACGTTCAGCACGCCTGCAGGTCATGATAACACTAGCCGCTCCAGGTATGCATGTAATTTATTATAATCCTGCCCCCACTTTTGTCTGTTCAGAAGTTTAAAGTCGAATTGAATGTTTACGTGCCGCCATTCGGCGGAATTAACTGACAACTGTCATTTCAGCCTTCAGACCAGCCGATCTGCCTACGAGACATTAGAACTACTCCATGCAGAGACTGGTGCAAAAGAGACTGACAGGGCCCGAATCTAAACGACCGAGACTCGCCGTTATAAGAATCCTGATTTATTTACAAGCATTGTTACATTTTTATTTCCTGTCTTTTTGAATACAATTTAATTTGATATGTATCTGGCTAAACATATTATACGCATATAAAACTTAGACTGTGTTCTTTCTTGGGTTTTTAAGCTTGAGTTTATAATTGGTACCTTGGCTTTTTTTGAGCTGCCCGGAGCCGGTATCAGTCCGGCAATTCTAGCAAACATATTAATCAATTTTAAATTAAATTAAAATAGCCAAAACCCGCTACAATTTCTTGAACAGTTTAGCTACCTTCCAAATTGTGTTATTTTCTTTTGATAGCTTTCATCTCGTGAGTTTTCAAAAGTGATATCTAATTTGTTATTAGTTGATTATATCTGGTGTTGTCACAAATATTTCTGGTACGCTGCTATATGGTCTGGCTCTTGGTTTTTTTTTCAGTAGCTCTATTGCATCTTTTGGAATATTCTGATAGGACTTTGCATTTCTTTGACTGATGTAACATTCCAACCTGCTTCCTGTACAGTTGTCACGAAGTGGTCCATTGCACTGCCAACCTCTTCTGGTGTGTTAAGAATCATATTGCTGTTAATATGCTCATGTATGTATTCTCGAACGGAGTACCACTTTGTCCGTTTGTTGCATAGTGATGGTGGAGCTTCTTTCTTAATAATGATAGCTGAAGTATGGTTTGATGGTAAATCGTAGTTAAGAATAATGTCCAGATTATTTGACGATGCCGTTGACTATAAAGAAGTCTAACAAGTCTGGCATTTGGAACTCAATTCGCATTAACGAAATGGATACCAAAACGCAACATGACACCTATGCACAGCTGAAGACTTTGAACGGCTGCAACAGCCACACGAATGAACTTCCAACAAGCACTATCCGGTAGCTGAAGAATACGACAAATGACACCAAACGGTTAATTCACCTCAAAGCGGTGAACTTTACGACAGCATCTCATAAGGTATCCAAAACGAATCCGATAAGCTTACCCGAATCTATACAATAAAACAGAAGAAAGTAAGAATCCATCATATATAAACTACGCCTATTCAACTAGAAGATGTACCATGAGCCATGAGAAACAAAATCCGTGAAAGCGAAAGGAGATGTAAGATCAATAGCAAGAAATTCTAAGAAACAAAAAAAGTAATATGGGTCAGTCTTTATACCAATGCTTACATACAGCAGCGATTCCTGAACGCTTTGGTGAGCAGCGAACATCATATTGCAACCCTGAATGCTTTTATTGAAGACATATGAATGGTTATGTTATTCTATGGTTCAAAATGAGGCTAATTTTAATAGATCCAATAACATTGCATAGACACATGTCAAGAATTTCATAGACATGACAGTCCCGTGCATAGTCGTAGACTTTTACATTTGGGGGTGAGTAAGTCCTCATTTTCTTATTAAAACAGGGTATACAAAACTAAACAAAGTGTATTGAGAAATTTGTAATACTCTCTAAAATAACAACAAAAGTAAAGAAATAACGAACATATTTTGAGTAAATTTTTTCAAAATTGATGAATTGTTGTAGAATTTCTTTGGTATTCAATATTTTGCTACTTAATTGCCTATATTCAGTAGTTATATATTATTAAAATCTCTTTTGAGTCATCGTACTTCTCAGCCAATTTTTAATTCTTCTAATAAAGGGCCGTTTTCATCATGCTATGGTAATTGCCAAGATGAAAGCAACTTTTATAATAATTACTGAAGCATTGTGGCTTAGAAATGTTTTTATTTCAGAGTAATTAAATACTTTTTTCCATAATGCCATTGTTAGAATTAACATTTAAGCTTTTACAACTTTTTTGTTTATCACAAAAGTGGTGGCATAACGATCAATAAATTTGTATCTTACCTCGTTTTAGATAATTATTATATACAGCTTTTTCCAGTTTCGGTCTTACCGAAGAAATTCGAATTTTCATCAAGTATGCAGTAATCTATATTAATTCGGAAAAGTCTTTAGTAAGCCTAAGTTCAATTTTGAAAATACATAGAAGGTTGACTTTATTTTTTCTTCTCTTCTACCACTGTCTCCTGCACTTATAAGCCATGCTGTTGGAGATTTGGCGACGCTGATCGTAGACCAATTTTTGTACTGTTTATTTATAAAAACGTCTGTTCAAATGTGGTGTGTGAGTAAATATTAATATGTTGGACTGCTCTAAGTTTGAAGAAATACATTTATTTATATTACTGTACTGTTCGTGATAAGTGAAAGTAAAATTGCTGCTAGAATTTATGGGTTTTTATTAAGTATTTCACTAAGGTAAGTAACAATCTAACCTCATTTTTAGTGCTTTCCTTGTAACTTTTAATTTTATATTTAGAATGCTACGAAGACGCTGTGTACCAACCACAACAGTTTCTTACAAGAAAATGGTATGCAAACTATCACAATTTCTTTTCCAATGGACGAGATCCGAAAGAAAGCATGGCTTCATGCAACAGCAACGAGAACGTTGAACCTCAAGAAAAAGTGCTGTCGTGTGTGAAATACATTTTAAGTATTTTAATGGAAAAGACATTTGAAAATGTTAGAAATGAGAGTGGGGATCTGCAGAACTGTTGATGCATGACCCTGGATTAGCTGACAATGCTGTACCAAGCGAATTTCCAACATATTTGTTGTAAAGCGCCTCAAGAAAGGACAAATCCTGAATGTAGAAGAAGACAAGAAAGACATGCACAAAAAGTGAAAGTTTTAAATGATGACATCAGCACTTTATGGAACAATTTACGTCACAAAAATTTAGATGTTACCGAGAAGATAAGTTTATTATGTTTAAATAAGATTATTTACAGCAGTAGCACCATAGTTTTTGCATATATGTTGTACTCTCAATCAGCAGCAGTGTATAGAAAGTTACAAACTTTAAAATAATTACAGAAATGTTCCTTTATCTATGAGTTACATAGGTTAAGTTGTTTTATTTTTATAAATATACCTTTACATGTTTGTATTACTTGAGTATGTAAATAAATGTCACAATTACAGAAGCTATCTTTAGTTAATTACAGAGTAAAATATGAAAAAGGGTAAAACTGTGCTCTTTAAAGCAAAATTATTTCAAATTGGAGTATTGTAATTTAGGACCACCAACTACCAGAGATGCAATGTTGCCAAGTCTAACAGCATGGCTTGTAAGTGTAGGCGGCAGTACATATACTCATGTATTCATCCGCAGATGTTAATAGTTTGCCATTGTTATCTCTTATGTTTGTAGTTGCCGTTTGTCTTTTATTGATTAACTGCTTTGTCAGCTGATAAAACTCAGTCTTTTTATTGTGTTTAGCCGCTTTCTCTGCTTTATCTGCCATGTTTTCATACCATTTTCTTTTATCTTGTCTCTTAACAGCTTTGCTCAGATTTTTGTATTCCTTTACTAGTTCAACTTTCCTTATTTGCGAATCACTTTTAACCTTAAGTTGAATTTTTTATTGCGTGATGTGAAGTCCCAAATTGTATCTGTTATCAATTGTTTTCTGTTAATGTTTGTCGTTTCTAAGCTTTTTCCGCTTTTTTTTTAGTAAATATATCCCACTCTAAGTCAATTTCTTCGTTTTGTATGCGGATTAAGTCTTCCCTGTTGTTTAGTCTTGGGTTTAAAGAATAGGGCGACGAGCACTTACATATAGTGCCTCGAGGTAACGACTTTTTATCTAGGGAAGTTTTATTTTTATAGTGGAAGTTATAAAGTGGTCGTCACTGCATACGTCAACACCTCGTCAGTTTCGCACATCTAAAAATAATCATGATTTGTTAGGAACAGTCGAGAATTTTCGTATTGTAGTCTAAATTTGACGCACGCTGTACCAGCGCATTAGTGCAGGCTTGGCGAATTCTGCAGCGGAGGCTTAACGCAGGTGTCCGTTATCGATCCGGTCTGTGGACGCGAGTCTCTTTGCAAACGCCCGATTTCAGTACCTAAGAATTATTTCGTTCGATTTACAAGTTTCCGTGAGCAGGAATGAGAGAGAATGAGTGTTTTATCTCGCTTTCGTCTGGCTGGTGCAACAGTTGGATATCGATCGGTAGTTTTACCAGCGCATTCGTGAGGGATTGGCGAATTCTGCAGCGGAGGCTTAACGCAGATGTCCGTTAGCGATCCGGTCTGTGGATGCGAGTCTCGTTGCAAACGTCCGATTCTAGTAGAAATGATTTCGCTCGATTTAGAAGTTTGCGTGACCAGGAACGAGAAAGAATGCGTGTTTTATCTCGCATTCGTCTGGCTGGTGCAACAGTTGGATATTTAGCGGTAGTTTTTAGGGGCGAACGAACAGCCCCTCCCCGGCATGTTTCTGCTGTAGCATCGCTCCAACGAAGAGTCTGCCATGAACCTTGGTCGTATTAACAAGCAGTTTTTAACTGTGGTGTTTTTCAGCGCTCTCCCCTGTCGAGCCTTTTTTGGTTTCCATTACCGTCCCGTACATGGCCCTTGGCTCCCTTACCCGCTTCTAGCGGATTATTTCCCGGGAAACCACATCCTCATAGGCTCATTTATGTGTTTTGTGTGTGTGTGCCCCGCAAGTGCGTCACAATCACATTACCGCTCGTAAAGAGAAATCTGGGTTATCATATCGCAAAGGCACCGTGCCCATTTCCGTTCCCTGTTGCTTTTTGGTAGCGTCCCTGTAATCTCAGCTTTGGAGCTCCCGATCGACGGCTGGCGACGCTTGGAATAAGAGCTTTGAAGAAGCTAAATATCAGGTACTGTAAACATTAGAATTTTAAGTTGTACATGCCGTAATCAAATCTGCAAACCCCAGCAAGTTGAAATACCTCGTGGCGGTTTAGTTAGTGCGCACCACGTGAGCTGCAAATCCCGTTTAGTTTACGCGTCGCATTCGTAACAGTGCAGACCCGCGCACCAGTGGCGGCGTTAACCTGAATCGCTTGCAACTAGTGCGACTTATGAACTCATTGTTTGCCGCATGGTTGTCTGAACATTGCGCTGTACTTAGGCAGATAAGCGTTACCTTTCTGGTGGGCTTTTGCGTAATTTAAGTCTGCAGGACATTAACCCATGCCTATTGTAAAATTGACAGTGAGCTTTGCTACTTGGCAAGCGTTCGAAAATCAGCTGTGAAATGCCGTTTACTAACCCCATTTAACATTTAAAGTTTGTACAGATAAATGTAGGTTCCCCCTTTGAGATGTTTAAAGACCAATAGAACGTTGATTTGGTGTTTCCTTTAACTGTGTTGTGACAGTTGTAGTTAATTGTTGTGCTTTGGTATGTCATTGCCCTAGTAGCAATCTGTGTAAGATTTGTGTACAGCGGATCCTGGTCGAAACCTGCGAGCGACAAGGTAGGTTCCAGCGCTCCAGCTACCGACTACTGGGAGTACCAAAGCTAGCACCCATTTTAGCCCCTTTCTGCTAAACGGGGCCCTGTTCGTACTCGAAGCTCGTGGCGACCTCTTTATTTATCAACACCCTGTGTATGTTGTCACGCTTGTCTCTAAAGGTGCCCTGTTCAAAGAACCCCGCCCATCTCACTGAGCGTTCCAGAAGTGGTTTTAGCCTGTTAATGAGTTATGTAGGGCAAGCAGTGAAATTCCCCGGACGTGACATATGTCAGGGCCACATTCGAGCCTCGAAGTGTCGTAAAACCAATAGTGTACCGTAACAGATTACTATAGTTTATTTTATGAAGTGAATGAAAGTAAACGGCACTGCGCCATTTTCTGCTGTAGGCATTGTGGTCTATTTGATTTCTATAGTTCTTGTAAGAAAATATTAGTATAACGTGATTTATGACGTTATAATCGCACCACTGTAATAGCAAAATTATATTTTTCAAAATAAAATAATTTCATAGTTAAAAATAGTTTCTTTTTAAATGTATTATTTAGAGTTCATGTTCCTCAATGATATTTGATGTTGACATTGACGTTTAACTTTTTTAAGTGTCAGATACGAGTGACTGTGTAATAAATATACTCGTATTTAACGTTTAAGTATGCTGTCTACTTGTTTAAATACGCCGCATAAAAATTATATTATGTTTCAAATATGCATAAACCATAAAGGTAATATAACCTAGAATTAACAAAAACACATTAAGTAAATTTTTTTTCTATAATTATTTTCAAGGTCAACTTTCTAGGGGATAAGTTGCATTCCTGCAGGGTCCCTAGTTTTAACAATGTTGGTACATAGATTTCCACTAAAAAAAATTATTGTCATTTTGACAGATATGTCATAATTTAATATTGCTTGCTTCATTTTTGCATTTAAAATATTTCTTGGTTTTCTTTTTTTATCCGATTTTCTTGATGATGATAATTTCATGTTAAAAAAAGAAATTTGTCAAGAGTTCAAATTAAGAAACTTTGACATTCAAAATTGACACATAACCATAATTTTGAAAAAGTTCTACCAACACGAGGTATAAAAATTTCCTAGCGTTTTAATCACATATCTACCAACATTGTAACACTTTGACAGTTATTATAGAAAAAAAATGTACTTTACCTATGTCATAATATTAAAATTAATTGACAACTCTTCTTCACAACAATTTAATCATGTGATAGTCGTGATACTCAAATTTCATTACAAGAACTACAGTTCTATTCTCTGGTGAGATCAATGTGATCTTGTGTGTCTCTTTATGTGAGTAAGCGGTTCCACCAACTATTAGGTCAAAATTTCTAAACAGCCGTTCTTATTTCGTTGTCCTACCCCAAAATTTTCAATTCTTTTTCGTTGGTTATAGTTCTTGTTAGGATGCCTTGATGTCAATTTGACGTATTTGCAGATACTTCTTTTAGAGAAACTTTCATTTCACGATATAAACTTTCATGATGTCATATTTCTGCGGTGTTGCCAGTATGTTAGCAGACTTCGCAAATCAATGTCTTGACTGGAGCGACCTATGGTGCCATTTTAGAATATCCACGACTCATAAAAAACATAAATTGATACAATACTTCTTGTTTTATGTGTGGATAAAACTCAAAAAAAAAACTTTTCAGTTTTAAAGAAAAGTCGTTCAATTCCATGAGACTTCTTCAAGGGTTATTCTTTTGCCATTTTAATCATACATTTTTACGCAAAGGCGCTTGACTACCCCTAAAGTTTTCTTCTCCCAGTTTTTCTTATAATTTATAAAGGATTACATGTTATTTATGTTAGAGAGCAAGAGTTATACTTTATGTGGCGTAGCTGGACTTTTTATATAAGTATAGCCGAGCCACATAGATACTTTTGCTCTGAATAACATAGTAATTTTTCTTCAAACGTTTACAATAATTCGCAATAGTACGTACCGAGCTAGTAGACTTTCCTAGTTTTTAATCTTCAGATTCATCTCTATCCTTTTTTGTAATCGTAATTGTAATAGTGAAAAAATTACTTTCCGCGATTTCTTCAGATCTTCACGTTTCAGGGTTCTTACATGACGACAAATTCCGTTTGTCGTCCTGTCTGTCTGTCTGGTTGTCTGACTGTTGCGGGTATCACACAAAAAAATGTTTGTTGGAGGAAAACCTTGTTTTGTATTTATTTATTTATTTAATTCGCACTCAGCCAACAGCCGTTAGGCCAATTATAGGCGTCGCTGTGCAGTTATGAGGACTTCCAACCCCACTAACGACTGTCATGATGTTGTATGACCGCCGGGACCAACTTTTTTCCGTGATAGCCGTACCACGAGGCGCCGAGAGAAGCAGGCATGGAACTCCCATCCAAGTTCTGACCAGAGACAGCGTTGCTTAACTCTGCTGATCGAACGTGGACGCTTGTTCAAGCTACACCACTCGGGACCTGGAGATTATATTCCTTTCTACCATGAAATCGAGAACATTTTGGGAAAATATATACAGGGTGAGTACTGAGCACATTAAAAAATAAAATTTTGTCTATTTTTGTTTTAACGCAAGAGCACATAGCTCAGGTTTTCAACGTTGACGCAAAAGAGTATATTTTGTACCCAACATATACAGGGTGACCACCTTAAAAAATTAAATTATCCGATGCATTGTTGTATGGTGGAGTGAAATTTCCTGAAACCAAATTGATGCCACGGGATGTATTCATCAAGTAAGTAGTGAATCTTTGTTTATTAGGTTTAATATTAGCTTTTCCAGTAGTTTAGATATTACTGGTAATAGGGATGATTATCATTTTGCCATTTAAATCATACATTTTTTAAGACGGTGTGCAAAGGCGCTTGACTGCTTCTAAAGATTTCTTCTTTCAGGACTTATTTTAAGGTAGAAGACTTGGTAGACTGACAAATGTAGCTTGCTTTGGAGAGCATACTATAACTTCACTGTAAACAACATTGTGAACAAAATCTGAAAAAAAATTGTTCGTCTGGCAACACGTTTTAATTTGAAGAGAATTATATTTTGCAATTATGTACAAGTTTCTTGACTAAATCTTATTTATTCATTGCAGCTTTTAATATGTCAGATTTTAAAACTCTTCAGTGTACCACGCCTGATGTAGCAAATGCCGTCAGGTTAAGAACTTCAAATGATTCGTTGTAATTTAAAACATATGCTAATTGCATTTCAAACAGCATCAAGTACGTTCGGGATTCTTGAATAATTTTTCGGAAAAATTTGCGGTTACGTTTTGGCAAAACCAAGCTAAAATACACTTGGAAATCCCATTGTTAACTACACAAAGAGCCAGCACACAGTTAGGGCCACATGTTAGTCTTAGTCCGCACAGAATAAAACATTTTTATGCGGTTTATAGTGGGTCAAAGTGTGATTACGATAAAACCCAAAATACATTGAATATGGTTAAAGTTTGTATAAAATCGGGTCCAAACAGCAGAAATCGCAAGTTTCGTGCACTAGCGGTGCAGATGGGGCTGCTGCTTTACGTTGGAAGCTGCTAAGGACTGGCCTGAGTTCGGACAATTGAATATCGTAACCAAGAAAGCTACAAATTTACGTATCAGTAAAGTTAGAGGTGTTACGAACCAGTTATTCACCAAAATCTGCTCTAATAATTGAAATTTTTAAGTTACAAAGCGGACACATACTTGGAGAAGGTATTATTGGACATAATAAATTTTTCATCCACTGGAAGAGCTGTTGGAGTTTCTGCAAAATTGCAGAACGCAAGGGTCACGTTTAGCTATGTGTGCAGATCTCCGCTAATAAGATTTCTCCCTCGAATATAACATTCATACATGTGCATCGAGGCTGTGGAACCACTTTTCCGGCAGAACATCTAGGTTTGGTGTGGGGTTAAGGCCTATTCATGCTAAAATAGCTTCGACACGGCACGAGCACGGATGGATGTGGTATTTGGTACATGTGTGCTTCGAAATGCTCTGAAGACGATACTATAATTAGTTTTGTGTTTAGAAGAAAGATTTTTGTGTGAATAATTTAAGCATCTTTTCAAAATTAGCGTTAGGCATTTGTTCATTTTATTTTGCTTGCGACTTGGCAGTTGTTCTTAAACTGATGTCAATTTCGGCAAATTAGTAGCTTTGGTATCTTTTGTTTTACAGAGGGTATAAAAAGAAGCGCTAATAACCAGTGGCGTGGAGCAGTAAAAGGTTACAGATATCATTCTGTGTCAAGTGTTCTTTTAGCTCGCGAATTTTTACTGTATTATTGGGCACTAATAATAATTAAGCTGGCAAAAATGGAAGTTTGAAAACTAGCAATTGTATCGTAAATAACTAGTAAACATCAAAAAGTGTTTTCTTTTTTTATTTAAAACTATCATTTGATGCTAATACCAAAATATGGTTTAAAAGGTAAGTAATTTATGTCAAATGAATAGCATATATGTAGTTGTAGAATCATCACTGACAGATAAAAAAAAGTGCTCACGAGACTAAACGAAGTATTGATACATGGTCGTCGTAAATTTATAGAATTAAGAGAAATGTAGGTTAGATCATAAATAGTTTCTTTGTCTAATCGTTCTTTGAGATACTAAATATGATACATTAAAAATTCTTTTCTACCTATGTAATAGGTAATAGTATTGTTGTTACACGGTTCAAAAATTACTTTTAAGACAAATTGCAGATACGGTTTTCAATGTTTACCGAAAAACTACTACAAATTACTATAAGTACTTCAACTCAAGGATAAATTCAAAATATACTAAATCCATTCTTACTATTAATTACACTATTGAGTTTAGTATTGTTTAGTAGTAATATCGTAAATAACAATTATCTGTTTTATATGAATTTTTCTTAGCGAATTAAATAAAATCTTCGCTTTCCCGCTTGGTATTGCGGTTTGGTTCTGCGTTTGACATTTTTTCAGATATTTCTCATTATAAAGCTAGGAGTCGTAGAGGTCTTTATTGCTGCATACTTTCACGTAGTCATTACGCCCATCTTATAGTGCTGGCGTCATGGATGTTCCCGTTTTCAGCGAGATGACGGCGCTTATTGAATTCAGACGCCTCGACTTGAAATTCCTTGCATAGCGACGGTTCCGATAAGCACAAATGAAGGATAAATGACTTCCTATATTGACAGGTAAAGCAGAGCGATGGGGAAGATTCAATTAAACGCCATATTCATTTGCGGAAATGGTTTTCAATATTGCTACAAATACGAAAGGACGGCGTTTCGTTTTAACAAATACATTTAGTATAGGACTATTCATGCTAACAATTGTAAGTATAAAGTAGTCCCTCGATTGCCATTCTTAGTTAAAGTTAAGTAGAATATTTTTGCGGTGGTATCACTACTCATGTCACAGCAAAAATATTCGACATAACTTTGACTACTCATGGTATTATAAGTGATAGTAATTTGTGATAAACAGTCTTCAGTAATGAGAAAAACGAATTTTTACTTCCAAACGTTTGTAGGGTACGTATCACACTACTTTAAGTTACTGCACGTATCTGGTTAAATAATTTGCTCATCTTAGCGATTTGCTTTTTTTTTGTAGTTGTATGTAAAATTATTTTTGTCATTTTTATATCAATATCGTGTTTGATAAAAGGTGTGGTTTCATTTTAGCTTATTTAGAGATAATATTTGCCTAATTTAAAAAATGTATATCATCTTTACTTATTTTTAGCAATAAGAAAGCTATTCCCGACATAACACAAATGGCAAGATACGAGTATAAAAACGTATCTGCTGTCAATTATTTTTTAAATGTGTGCTAAAAATTACAAGCAAGTAAACTTATTCCGCGATAAATAAAAATAATGTAAACACTAACAATCGATTTGTTACGAACCGATTTCAATATTTAAAAAAGTGAGTTTTATTACAGGATCAAAAATCGTATTTTTAGTATAGTTTCAGGATTTAAAAAATATTATTCATATTAGCACGTTTCTTTGTAGATTTACAATGTAAATTTGTTTATGTATATTTTTGCATTGTGTATGCTAAATTTACTAGTTCTTCGGAAGAGTATTATTGTACGTACTTTTTATTTTGAATCATGTTTGAAAGTTTTTCTACCAAAAAGTAATAAAAACTTCATCAAAACTTTAATTAAAATTTATACTAAAATATTGTATTTTACATGAAAAATTAAAATCAGCATAGACATAAATGTAGTTTTAGCTTTACAGTGAAGAGGGCTTTTGTACTAAGCCCCATATTTAGTCATTTTACTCATTATATTATTCTTCCATTTGTCTTGATATTGCCTTTTTTATCGTTCATATGGCCCTTTAAAACCTTTCATCAGGCTCTTCGCTAATGCTCTCCATATTTTTCTCTGCAGATATCTAAATGTGAGAGGAGAACCACATCTTTAATGATATATGTTTTTTTTAATTTCTCTAGTTTTAATTTTTTCGTTTTCTAGAAAGTTACCGTTCATTTACTCGAACGTTTCTCAAGAAGCCCGTTTATTAGATAACATTTTTTCTTTAGAATGGTTTAATCTTAACATAGTATGTATATCTAATCTAGTAAAAATGTCAACCTTTAATGTTTTCTTTTAAAAGTTTAGGATAAAGCACATAAAGGTGTTTAAAGTTTCCCTGTTCTTATGAAGTGATATCACAAAATGTTTATCCAAGTGTGATGTGCAGTGGAGGTGTTAGAGCTTTGTCTATGAAGGATTGGTACTTCAGATATTTCATGCCAGGAATAAATGATGCTTTATGTATGCGATAGTATTTAGATGTAACACGACTGTCGCTCAAGCAAATGAAGTAAAAACGTTTTGTATATCTTTCTTGAAGTATTTTTAAGAAGCAAATATATACAGGCTGCTCATTGATATATTTTTTAATATATAGCGTTTAAAAGAATTATAATTGCATTATTAGAAGCTGATAAAAGTAGCTTAGCTCCAGCTACAGTTTACAAAAAAGTTTGGATGACGAAAAGTTAATATTAAATTGGTGTAAGAAAGGTGAAATAACAAAGTTAAAAATCTGTAAAAGGCTTTTCACAAAACTTCCCTCGCAAGCGGAAATTGTGACACTAAATAATATTAAAAATCAAAATAAGCTGGGGGTAAAATTATTTTCACGTTTCTAATAAATTACATAAATTTTCAAATTAAAAAAACATTACCGGGGGTGGAATTCCAAAGATAGGCGGCAGCGTATGCGATTCCAGCGTTTTTGGGATATAGCAAGTTAATGGACTATTCCTACATGCGCTACAGAGCACATTTAGTGTCAGTGGGCTCCGGGCTCCTTAAAAAAACCCTTTGCTCGTTGTTTAATTTTGGATTAAACAGATATAAATTTCAATTCAAAATTTACGAAATATAGTTCATAAGTTTTAAATGCAATTCTGCTATCATAATCAGCCAGTTTAAAGGGCATTTGCGGGCGGAAGCATATTGCATTAATGCACGACCTAGTATCAGAGTTCAGCGTCCGTACTTGCAGACAAAGCAGGAAGCGATACTGCGTAATGCTGACAGATTATTATGAAATATTAGATCGTTCCAGTAAACTATACTTTGTACTTTAAATGGTAGGAAGTAAGCAATTATGTTTGTATAAATAGAGCTATTATTTTTGTAATAAACCAATCGACATTGACTGTTTGATTCAATTATATCGATACTACCTTTCCAAGCCTAAATATTGAAGTGTGAGGTTGCACTTCGGGTAGTTATCTAATTATAGTCCCTTTAAGAGACATTGACTTAAGTTGTCTTAAAACAGGAATGCAGTCTCATTCCTGTGCTTAAATATTAGGGACAAAGAACCAGTGCAAGTAACAGAAACCTGATTCAGCCTCCAGGCAATTCTGTTCATGGTCCTTCGAGCCGGATCTATCTCCAACTAAGAACAAGCAAATCCCAGGGGTCACCAGCATCCAGAGAGGAAGACAACATCTGCCAAGCCACCCAGGTCCAAAAAAATGGCTACTAATATGAAGGAATTCAATAAATTAGCTGTCGCCCAAGAAGAGCTCGCGCAAAAGATAACACAGGTATTGTCCAACAGCAAAAAGGACCCTGCCAGCCGAAAAACCGAAGCTTACATCACCAGTCGTAACAAGACGCTGGATGAACTTTAGAACACCGCAACTAACAATCATGCGAAAATGGTGCAGCTAAGTATTCCAACACACAATTATTTTACGAAAGGGTATTTCGATCAAATTAAAGCCATCTACGGCGAAACAAAAGGTTATTTGCAGAGCTGTTCAAAAGCAACTGAAATTCTCAACCCTTGCGGAATTAGGAGGCAAGAGGAAATAGTTGAAAATCCTGAGCAAAAGGTTCGTATCCGAAAATTGCAGATTCGAATCCAAAATTTTAAACAAGCTGTGGACGACGCCGAACTAGCACAAGAATTAGGAAGGCCCGCCATCACGAAGAGGAAACTAAGAGAAAAATGGGATCGTGTGATCGAGATGGACGAAGAAGTTATATCTAACGAGATGGCTTCAGAACAGACACACTTCAGTCCTGAATATACTACGTTGGAAGACAGGTATAGAAATTTAATTAATTTATTACAAACACCGATAAGGAGCGAGCAAGCAACAGCCATTTCGCTCCTCAAGTGAAAATTTCCATATACGAGGGAAATTGTGAAGAATGGGCCACTTTCAAGGACCTATTCACCAAATTAGTAGATGACAACCAGAACATGGACGATGTCATCAAGATGCAGTATTTAAAAACGCATGTCAGGTGAGAGCTGAGCCCATTGATCCAGCATCTAGCAGTTACTCAAGCCAACTACAACACCGCTTGAAATTTATTGCAACAAAGGTACCAAAATAATCGCCTTATTTTAACAAAATTGCTAGACACCATCTTCGATCTGCCGGTCCTTTCTAAAGAATCAGCCCAAGGGTTGAAGAGATTGCATGACTCCATCAAGGAATGTGTAGAAGCAATCAAGAACCTAGGCATCTCCACCGATAGTTGGGGTCCATGGATCATATCGCGTCAAGATGGCGCCCGATGTAGACGATGAAGAAAACGAGTCCCAAAATAAAACTCTAACTAATAAAAAGTGCGAGTTTTGTAACAGCGGAATGCGTTCGGTTGTGAAGTGTATAACTTGTGGTTTAGGAATTCATTCGAAATGTTTCGATATAATGGCAAAAATTGTCAGTGTGAGCAAAACCAACTGGGCATGCAAATCCTGTTCACAAGGTGGTTCACGTCAACGTTTGTGAAGTGCTATCATTAACACCGAAGATGAAGAGGATGCAAATAAAAAGAAACTTGAACAACAAAACCGTGAGTTAGAACTTTTGAATAAACTAAATGATGAGTTGAAAACGGTAAATAACTTGCTAAATTGGAGGTTAATCGATATCGATAAAAATTGGCGCGAAATATCGAACAACGGAAAACTGCCTTCGGTTTCGAATATCGATAAATCCTTGAATTGCTCTGGGTTAATATCATATCCCTCGTTTAGTAGTGTCGTAAAAAAGCCCAAAAAAGATACATCGTCTGTTCTTATACTGCAAGCTAAAAATCAAAAAAGTGACTTAAGCTCTATAAAAACCAAACTTAACCCAATTGAACTTGGTCCAGCTATCGCACAAATAAAAACTAAAGCGAACGGCAATGTGATTGTAAACTGCGAAGATAATAAATATCTGATTGATCTAAAAACTAAATTTGAACAAGCGGTCGGCGATTCCTTCTCTGTTAAAATACCAAATAAATTTATGCCAAGACTGAAAATTTGTAATGTGGAAAATTATGATTCATCAGATGACAAACTCTGCGAAAATATTTTAGTGCAAAATAAATTAAATGAGATGGATAATGTACACTTCAAAATGGTCAGGAAAATAAAAATAAAGAATGACACACATCTGATTGTGGAAGCCAGTCCGAATTTATTTAGTAAAATTATCAACAATGGTTACCTTTTTGTGGGGTGGAGAAAATGTTTTGTTACTGAATTTTTCGCAATCACTCGCTGCTTCAGCTGCTCTCGTTATGGTCACCAGTCAAAAAACTGCCCATCTGATAATCTGTGCTGTCCACATTGTGCTAAAGAACATCTTATGAAAGACTGCTCTGAATCTACATTAAATTGTGTGAACTGTGTCTATCACAACAAAAAGTTCAAAACAACTTTTAACACTGACCACTCAGCCAAAGATCCCAAATGTGCTGTCTACCAAAAGCAAGTGGAATTTATAAAATCAAAAACGAACTATGAAGTATAGCAATCACTGCAAACCTCGGTCAAAATGCAATACCTAACGGTAGCACATCAGAATGTGCAATGTCTTAAAAACAAGATTGAAGATATCGAACTGTTTTCAACCACCGAAAACGTCGACGTCATGTGTGTGTCAGAAACCTGGGTTCGTACAAACGAAAGCGACTTCATAAATATATACGGTTTTACCTTAGTTAGTTCTTATTCTAGAACCACTTTTTCTCATGGTGGCGTATCTATTTTTGTAAGAAATACTTTGTCTGCTACAGAAATGCCTGAATTTACACTGTTAAGTGCAGATAAAACATTTGAATGTGCATCTATCAGCTTAACTTTAGGCAGTATTGTTTACTATATTTTATGTATATATAGATCGCCAGATAGCAATGTCAACTTATTTTTTGCAAGCTTTGAAGACTGTCTACATAAAATTATTAGCAAACGTAAATGTGACAGAATAATTGTTTGCGGTGATCTTAATATTAATTACCGTTGTAAAAATAATGATACCAAACAGTTGTCAGATCTTGTTCATGTTTTTAATCTAGAAACTGTGTTTCATGATGAAATAACTAGACTAGGTAATAATGGCGGTTCGGCTGTTGATTATGTTTTTACAAATTTCAACAATTTGTTATCTACATTCAAGATTATACATAACGGCTTATCTGATCATTCGTCTCAAAAAATCGTTTTTTCGATTAGTCATAATGTTACTACTGAACCTCATTTACGTAGATCATTTTCGCAGAAAAACATTCAAAAATTCCAATGCTACTTAAATGAGGAACAATGGGCGGAAGTCTTTGCAGCTTCAAATGTCAACGAAAAATTTAGTAACTTTACAAAAATAATGCAGTACTATTATAGCCTTAGTTTTAAATTAGTTAAGGTTACGAACTGTAGTAATAAGCGCAATAATAATCTATGGTTAACAAAAGGACTGAAGATTTCATCAGCTCGCCTAAAAGAACTCTTTGTCATGCAAAAAGAGGGCCTAATTTCTAAAAACTACTATAATACGTACAAGTCAATCTATAAAAAATTACTAAGACTTGCTAAACGCACTTATTTCGATAATCGAATATTAAATACACAGAATAGATCGAAAGCCGTGTGAAGTATTATTAATAGCGGTGTCGGCAATCAGCATTCTCAGAGAGTTGCAAATGAACTCTTAGTTAATGGCGTTTCCACTAGCGATAAAAATGTTATTGTAAATGCTTTTAACGAATATTTTGTTAATATTACCAAGATTCTAAATGTTCCAACGAATCTTCAAACATCTTCGAACAAACCAAATCTTATTCCAGGAACCATATTTTTAAATCATGTCGATGAAACGGAATTAAAAAATGTAATCCATAGCTTAAAAAATTCAAATTCGTCTGGCGCGGACAATTTTCCTCCATTTTTAATTCGGCAATGCTCATTTTCTATTCTAAAACCACTTTGCCATATTATTAATGAATGTTTCGATAACGGCACGTTTCCTGACTTACTCAAAATTGCAAAGGTTGTTTGTCTTTTTAAAAAGGGTGACTCCAAATTACTTAGCAATTATCGCCCAATTTCATTGCTTTCAGTTTTTGCAAAAATTATTGAAAAGGTAATAGCTAAAAGAATTATATCGTTTCTAAATGTACATAATATTTTCTCAAAACATCAACATGGTTTTCGGGAGAGTCATTCTACAATGTCCGCACTCGTATCCGTTTTGAACTTCATATACACAAACCTTGATGCAGGTAATAAGGTTATGGCACTATTTATCGACTTGTCCAAGGCTTTCGATTGTGTGGACCACAATATTCTCTTAGAGAAGATCGAAAGTTTTGGTTTGCGTGGAAAATGCAATTCTCTGTTGCGTTCCTATTTATCTAACAGAAAACAATTTGTCAGCTATTTGGATACAAAGTCTACCGAGTTACAAAATAGTGTTGGAGTTCCTCAAGGTAGCGTGCTTGGGCCGCTGCTATTTTTATTGTATACCAACGATTTGGATGAAGTTGTATCGGCTTTTCATTGTGCGTTTGCGGATGACATAACAGTTGTTTCAGCTGCTAAAACTAATACAGATATGTCTTCTGAATTAAAAGTCAATCTTGGGAGTATTTCGAATTATATGAAGCATAACAAATTAGTTCTGAACATGGATAAATCTTACATAATGCAATTTTATTCTTCTGAAAATAATTCTCACTCTAGTCAACTGATCAGGATGGATGGGAAAGCAGTTGCACAGGTTTCATGCTTCAAGCTTCTAGGTGTCAACCTTGACTTAGCTCTGACATTCGAAGATCACATCGACTCAGTCTGCAATAGATGCTCTTCTATCTGTTTTGCTCTTAAAAGATTATCCTATATTTGCAGTTCAGCAGTAGTAAAAGCTTTTTACTACTCGAATTTCGAATCCGTTGTTAGATACGGAATTATTTGCTGGGGCTACAAATCGTCTGCTCAACGTGTTTTTGTTTTTCAAAAAAGAGCTGTGCGCTGCATGTATCGGCTAAAATTCAGAGACTCCTGTAGAACTGTTTTTAAACAAAATAAAATACTAACTCTCCCCTGTATTTTTATTTTGGACATGTTGACGTTTGTTAAAAGTAATTTAAATTTGTTTTCAACTCAAAATGTACATCATGATTATGCTACTCGCTATGGTGGACACCTTCAGTATAAACTGCACCGTCTGGAACTATTTAGAGCTAATCCACTCTATATTGGTGCTATATTGTATAACAAATTAAACCCTGAAATTGTAAATATACCCATTGTTAGACAATTTTCATCGGCTGTGAGAAAAATTCTTATTGAGAATGCTTTTTATTCAGTACAGGAATTTCTAGATTGTAAGTTTTAATATGTAATGTAAGTTTTTATTATATGTAAAAAAATGTATTTTTCTTGTAATGCTTGGTTTTGTGACTTGTTTTCATCTACATTCTATGTAGCAACAAAACTAAATTATTATTATTATCAACAGGGCGATCGCGCAAAAATGGGATCCTGAAACTAATAAATTATACGAGCAGTCGCTTCAATGCCCCAATGCAGTTCAGGATCACCAACAATTAATGGCTTTTCTGCAAATGCGGTTCCAATCCCTGGAATCCATTGATGGAGCTCGAAAACCAATACAGGAAAGACCGCATCTCTTGATTGCAAACTGTGCCATGGAGATCATTACATCGATAACTGTGGTCAATTCCAAAGGCTACCCAACCATGAAAAACAACAAGTGGTAAGAACCAATCGATTGTGCTTTTGATGCTTGCGACACGATTCCAATATACCATGTCGTTCTTATTTCAACTGTAAAATCTGTCGCTTTCCGCATCATACTCTGCTTCATAGGACACAGCCACCATCAAGGCCGCTACCAGCCCAGAAGATGAAGACATCAGCTCACGAAGCAGCCATGCAGACCTCCAACGCTCCAGAGAAGAAGCCAAAATCAAATATCATTGCCTCCAATTTTGGCGCAAAGGAGAGCCAAGTGCTACTAGCCACAGCAATGGTTCAAATCCAAGCAGGATCCGGGATGGCCCATCTCTTAAGAGTCTTAATAGATCCCGGGTCTCAAGGTTCATTCATCACGAAAGCATCAGCCGAATTATTGGCGTTACCTAGGACCAAGGTTCGAGCAGAAATTACAAGAATCGGGAATAGCGAGCCAAAAATTTCTAAATGGAAGATTCCAGGTTTAATTACACCTAGATTCTCAAGTACCTTTTTCTTATCTGTTAACCTTCTAGTACTCCCTAAACTCACTAAAGCCATACATTCATCACCTATCCCAAATATAAATATGGATTCTTGGAGCAATATCTTCATCGCCGATCCAACCTTCAACCGCCCTGGTCCCATAGACATTATTCTAGGCGCCGAAGAATACTCGAAGATCATTCTAGAAGGAAGGAGAAAATTTTATATAAAATTCAAAAAATTATACAAAGGTTATTTTTTCATCCTCTAGTAGGAATCTTAATATACTATATAAAGCAGTCTTGCCTCACTCACTCACTCACTCACTGACTCATCAACGCCCAGCCCAAACCCTTGGACATAGAAAGCTGAAATTTTGCACAGAGGTTCCCTTTATGATGTATACAAGGAATAAGGAAGAATATTTCGAAATTCAACATCTAAAGGGGTAAAATGGGGGTTCCAATTTTGTATGAAACAACAATATTAAATAGAAATTTGACTTGAAACTTCGTAGGAGTACTCCTAAAAACCAATAAGCAAACACGTATTTCGTGATTTTCCGAATATCAACTCCTTAGGGGGTGAAATGGGGTAAATAATCCTAAAAATCGATATGGGTGTCGTTATTGTGGTTTTTTGGGGCGTTGATTGCGAAAATTGCATTTATTTTTAAGTCCAAGACCGTTTCCTGCGCGAGCGAAGCCGCAGGCAAAAGCTAGTACAAAATAAAAATGAATATAAAGCATTTATTGTATAGACTATTGTATACATCTGTCAAATGATGTCATTTAACCAATTATCGAACTTCTTTTTACTTCCTTTTACTACTATAAAGGAAGTATTGGATTCACCCCAAAAATTCGAAATTGAGTTTTCAACAGATCTTCACGTTTTAGAGTCCCCTGATCCCAAAAAACATATTTTTTTTCATTGGTCTGTCTGTCTGTCTGTATGTGTGTCTGTGTGTCTGTGAACAGAATATCTCAAAAACGAAAAGAGGTATGGCATTGAAACTTCATATATAAGTTTTGTGTACTATGTAGATGAGACAGCAAGCTTTTGAAGAAAATCGCATAACCGGAAGTAGGTGTTTACTCTTGTGATTTTTCAGTTTTTTTCGATTTTTTCAAAAACGGCTCTAACGATTTTTTTTTAATTTTACATTTTTCTTACATTTTTAATGTGTATTGATGTGAGATATGTGATTTTCCAGTTGAATACTTCTAAAGTGGGTTTCTTTTGTTTTTTTTTCTATTTTTTTATTAACTCCTATTTTAAATAAAACACCCGGTATATTATTACATTTTTGAATTCACCTTAAAATTCTAGAGAAAATTTGTCTCTTCAACTAACACTCGATTTTGTACCGTTTTTGTAGAATTTGTAATTTTTGAAAATTTTTAACAAATGGTTAAAAATTAAAAATGAAATTTTTGACTAATTATAAGATCACTGTAAAAGGAAGTTGTGTGAGTGTATCACACCAGATTTTTTTAACTTTCAACCAATCAAAAATGACTTGTGTCGATAAGGTATTACATAACAACTTAGGAGAAGGAACTTTAAGAAGAAAAGAAAATTTGTATTTTGTTAATATTTTTTAGATACATTTATTGTCCGGCTGGTAACGTCAAATACTGATTTACTTTGTGTTAAGATATAAATTTAAGACTTAGGGAAACACTGACTATAAAAAGATGCTATTCACTTGGTTCATGGTTAACATCTATTTCTTGCGACAAGTTGTTAGTGCGATTGCTGAAGCACAAATAATCCTTTACAATGAAGTAGGTACATTAAGAATATGTCTTATCGTTTCCTAGTATTCGTAATTAAACAGCTATTGTGCAGGCGATTATGTTCATTCAGTTTTCATGGAAGAGGTTCTACATTCAACTTGGTAAGCCCTTAATTTTGAATTAAATCATCTAGTTCCTGTTTGTTTAGAAAGTACAGTTGCTCATTTTCATCGTTAGGTTTAGATACATAAACTTCTTGTAAACTGCTTTCAGAAGCATTCTAACTCATTAAGAGTTCTCTAGGTGTCAAATAAACCGGTAGCTTTTCGGAATGTGCAAAAGAGTATTTGATTAGTGAATATATGGATATAGACAAATTGCATTTTTGAACTTTAAAATGCCTACTATACAAAAGTAGTAATCATCCATATAAATCTGTGCGTTGTATGATGTTTCCCGTTTGCATCCACGCCTCTAAAGTCGATTGACATAAACCCCAAGCCACATCTGGAACCCACACTTCTTCTTGATTCTCCATATAAAAGAAAAATTCAAAACATTTAACAAATTAATGCAACTAAAACAAAAAATTGGGGGCAGCTTCTTAAAGAGTTCAGTTGTGTTTTTTAAGCTCCCAAAATAAAAAATATTTTATCTGCGATTAAATACTCGAGTTTACCAAAAAGTTGTGTTTTTATTGAGAGAGTGTGCCCAGGGTAATTTGTGGAAGTTTTCCTCCGTATTGAGCTTTTGCAACAGGTGGAATGAGACATCAATTGGTCAAATGCAAGCCAGGTACACCGGAATCTTCTTAGAAGCCACCTAAAGGTCAAATTTTGCCAGCTAAAAGGTGCCTCTTTGTGATTCTGTTCGAATAGCGTCGGTTTGCATTTAAGTTCCGTTAGTGGTGTCAGTAGAAATGCTTTGTTTCGTGACGTGATATACTTACTTTCAATTTGTATAGCATAGCAACAGCGTTTACTGCGTGGACATAAACAATTTAAATAGAACACGTAGCTTGTTTACGTTATTTTCAACACCAGGAAACCATCTTTGAATTAATGTCGGTTCCATCATGTAGAAATGTCACGTTAGGAAATTCCCGTCAGTTAAATAGCGAGCACACAGAGTGCGTACAAATAAATGTTTATAATTATTAGCAAGTTAGCAATTTAATTTTGGATGTAGCTACCTAACCCTGCAGATAGAGTCATTTAATTAATTAAAAAAATTGGAATAAACAATATTAGCCGGGCACATTACAAAAGTTGATGTAATTAGAGCCGAATTAAAGTAATTTTATTAAAAGAGCCCATTAATATTACAACATTATTTTTTACTTTTTCATTTTAACGTTTGAATTTGATTAAAGTGCAGCTCGTTTGTTATGAATGTACAAATGTAGGCTACCTTCATCAAATAATGTAAATTACGTTGACACATTAATCTATCAGAAGAAAAATGTGTAATAAAAAAAGACGAGAACAAATGAAAACCATTTACATTCTATTATATCGTAAAAGTGTTCAATAACTGTTCATTTTTTGTGCCACTATATGAATGTAGTGAAGAAATCAGATCTATGTATCATGTATCACGTATCGGTAAAACTCAAGATGGAAGTATCATGTACCAATGGTAGACGGAAATATCATGTATCACGTAGAAATGATACTAAATTAGAAGCAATAAAACGCAGTAGTCTTCTCCACGTATTAAAACCGAAGTATCCTGTATGATCTATCATTGATACTGATTAATCAGTATACGGTTGCTAGTTTCTCATCGGGTGCCTACTCATATGCCATATCGGGGAATGCTCACCAGATATGGCACATAAAATGCTAGGGGCGGACCAAAACTAGCTGGCATTGGGCAGCAGAAATGTCAGTACTAGTATGATGTAAAAAAGAATGGCTTCGGTACAGCTTTATACTAGATCAGGGTTGAGTATCGCAAGTAGATTAAACCGGCTCTGATGTTGCAATGGGGAAGGCAACGGGAAACCACCTAGTTATTTGCATGAATGCTCTATAGCAGGGGTCACCAATTAGTTTTATTAGGGGTCCGTTTAAAAAAATTATAAAACTGTCGCGGTCCGGGTAGGTATACGATGACTGACAGCCAAGCTTTAAATTAAAGTGTCAAACTATAACTAAAAAACTAAAACGAGTTAAATTAAATGTTTATTGAGGAATTGACAAAAAATGCGAATTATTTGAAACTTAATAAAAATTAAATTTTTTGCTTAGAGCTAGCTGTTTGAAGCCTGGAGTTAAGTTGGTGCAAGTAATTGCCATTAAGTCCTGGATATGGTCATCGGTGAGTCGAGATCGAAATTTAATTTTATTGAAGTTTATCTTGGAAAACACTACTTCACATACATATGTTAATCCAAACATTGTAGTTTTAAAGCTAAATTTGTGAGTTCTGGGTATTTATTAAGACACATTTTACCCAGAATTCTTGGCAAGGAACTGCGGTATTTTGGTAGAAATCCCGCGTTTCCATTGCGAATTCAGACCGCTCGTTCATGTAGAGCGCATTTCAAATCCTGTGCCTGCTTGCAACCGCTTCCCCGTGCACAAACGTAGTCTATTTTTGATCCTACGGTGATCCGTAGCTTTCCGCAAAGGTGCTGCTGGAAAGCGGCGTTAGAATGAATCTGTTGTTTGAGTGGAAGAGAGAGCTCAAATGTAGTTGCCTCACACCTCTGCCGTTAGCCAGACAGTTGACCATATGTTCGTGCAGCTGTACATTTTAAGAAACGCATCAGCGTCCTGCCCGTGCGTCTGCACCGTTAATTTCGGTAGCACGACTTCTTTTCTCGTGGTAGTTGACCTTACGTAGCCAAGAGGAGTTCTTCTGTTCAAGCGGCCTCCGCGGCTGCGGTTGTTGGAGCCCGCTGTGGAGGATTCGAGTTCTAACTGTCGAGCAGTGCAGTGGTGCACCAAGCGTCGAAGACGTAGCATGATTCATACATAGCCAAGGCATAACAGTCTGCAGCCATTACCTGCGTTTTAAATCACATTGACTTTTTTCCGCCAAAACGTGTGTATTTCTTTTGTTAATAAATGCAGACACTGGGATACGCCGAATAGTCGCAATAACACCTTTTTGTTCTCAAACAACCTGCCTCGAACATGAACTCTTTAGCTATGTCTGCCTCTGCATCAGTGAATGGTTTCATATGCTTAGCAAGAGTTCAAGAAATGCGCAAAGAAGCCTCATCGCATTTCTCCTGTCTGTTCTGTCATTGGACGACTCATGGCAGTAGTTAGCTAGTCCGTACGCATGCACCAACAGCACTACTCGACTTCTACTGAAGTTCTTCGAATCAAGCTGCGACGGCGCGCAGCTTGTGGCGGCGGGGGAAGAGACAAACCGCCCGACTGTCGCTCGATCCGATGGCACAGAGCGCGGAAAAAATAAAATTATGAGGATGCGTACATTTTGATTTTTTTGCTTCGATTTTCCAGCATAAATGAAAAGAGTTTATGATTTTTACTGATTCGTTAAGATCCGCATAAAATATGTCGGAGGTCCGCATCCGGACCGCGGTCCGCCATTTGGTGACCCCTGCTCTATAGTACTACGTTCCTCACGGAAAACGACTTGATTTACATTGGTAACCCTTTGCAAACCAAGGTAATTTTTGTTTTCTCAACCGCCTTTCATGTAAGCGTATCACTAATGACAGGATATTTGAACAGTAAGCTAAGATTACCGTTTGTTATTAATTTAACGGCGCTTACCGCCCTGAGGGGGTGGTACGAATTTTGACGTCATAGTTACATGTAACGGAAGTTTCCTTATAAGAACTATATTTATCCCTTTACAGTAAATTAGCCTATTTTTTGGTCTTGCTAGTCTGCGAATTAGTACACAGTCTATGATGTTTTTGGAGAAAGTGTTGTTCAGCACATCTGAGGCCGCTTCTTTCTGCTGAAGATTTACCTGTAGGAAGGCGATTGTCTTTATCTTCACCACTTTGGGTGTTTAAGCTTTGAAGGATCTTATGTGGGCGACGAGCGCCCTTTTCCCCTTGATATCTCTTGCGGCTTTACTCCTTTTCTTTCTTCGGCAGATTTGGATGTAGCTGCAAAGCTCTTTTCTTTTGACCTTTCTGATGCTTTTTGGGGGTGTTTGTGCTTGGGGTTCTTCGGAGTTTGCCCTTTAGGCTTAATCACCCCAAATTTGTAGACTTACTTTGACGCTAGACTTCTTTACAGTTTTAGAGAACGCAAGGTCCACTGACATCGTAAGATGTGTGGTAGTCCTTTACCCCTTTCTGTTGAGAATGCTCCAGAATTCTGTATGTAGGTTTTTGCGTACGGGCAGTGACTTTGATACTTTTGAAGAAAAAGATGGTACGCCAATGGTTTACATAAGAGTTCTTTTGAGTTGTTTTCCTGTGATGCGCCGTTTTTGAGTAAAAAAATTAAAACCGTTGTATTGTCCGAGAAAATTAATGTAATTATTGAATAATTTGGGTAGCGGTAGGTCACCTTCACGATCCCGGTGAAAGTTAAACCTACATCAGGAATAGCAATCCTGCCGGTGCAAGCTCTTGATTTCTCCCACCTCCTGTGTCCGGTAGAAATCATGTCCCAACCTTAATCCCGCCAATCACCCTATTTTGTTTTCCCTTATCTGCTACATTCTACCACTTGCCTACCCGCATGGCCAGCGTGGCGAGTTATGGCCAACAACCTTTCAGAAACCATGATGTCAATTTATATAGGAAAAGTACCCCAGGTGGGTGGAGCTAGGCGCTCTGACTCCCACACTGACCATGAAAGGTCCGTCTGCCATACGGATTCTGGGGAGGGCAATAAGTTGACAAAAAATCAAATCAGACGAAGAAAATCATTTCTAATAGCGACGTATAACATCCGCACTGTGAGACTAGATGAACACCTAATGAGATTGGAACAAGAATTAAAAACCATCAATTGGGACATACTTGATTTATCTGAAAGTAGAATGAAGTTTGAAAAATCAATCACACTTAAATCAGATCATGTTTTGTATAAAAATAATAAGGACTCAGATTCACATATCGGAGGAGTGGCACTTCTAATCAAAGATGCAAGCTATGTCGGATCGTGTCATCCATATAAAACACCAGCACCTCAAAAGAGAACGAGGTAGAACAACTGTATGAAGACATATCAAAAGCAATTGAAAAAGAAAGAACACACTATGTCACAATAATGGACGACTTTAATGCCATAATAGGACGAAACAAGGACGAGCATCAAAACAATATCGGTGACTTCGGCCTCGGATCAAGGAACGAGAGGGGTGAAATGCTGTTACACTTCTTACAGAAAGAAAACTTGTATTGTTTAAACACATTCTTCAAGAAACCTCCCCAACGAAAGTGGATATGGAGGAGTCCGAATGGGACTACGAGAGAATGAGATCGATTATATACTTACCAACCATAAAAATATTTGCACTGACGTGTCAGTTCTCAACAAATTCGACACCGGAAGTAGCCATAGATTAGTGAGAGTAACAATGAAAATTAACATCAGAGAAACAAACTAATCCAGCAAAACCCTCTATTCCCTACAACACAACACCTAAGTAAACATAAACCAAAATATCAAAAGCCCAGTTAATGAATTAAAAAAACTTAGGAATAAATGAACTAACAGACAGAATTACATCCAGTATTGAAATCGCTACAAAAACTATATGCTCAAAAAGAAAACAGGAAAACAAGAAATTGAGTGAAGCAACATTAAAATTAAAAAAAACAAAGAAAAATGTTGAACAGAGACACGGAAAAATATAAAAAACTAAAACTATAAACAAACATATCCGAAAAGATCTGAGAACATATAATACAAAAAATGTACAGTCTGTTATAGAAGACAACGCTAATATGAGAGTAGTGAAATCGAAGATGGCTAAGGGTCAAACTAATATCTACAAAATAGAAAACAGAGAAGGGATAGTTGTAAGAGACAAGAAACAAATAATAAATGCTGTAGAGGACTTTTATAAATCACTATACAATACTTTTTCTCAACATTGTACAGAGATTAATGATCCTACTGATGAAATTAAATTTCATGATAAGTAAGCATCAAGGTAATCTGAATATCGTCGTGGTATTCCTCTTAATTCTAAAAAATGGGTGGCGCAGGGAAACGGGAAATTTTAAAGTAACGTAATTTGCACTAATAAACACAGGAAAAACATCTTTTATTGATGAAAGTGAATGTATACAGTATGCCATTTATGTTTTCAATACAATGACTTCCATCGATTGTTGAGCAGTATGTGACGTGGATCCGTCCTGCTGAAACAACATGTTTTCGATGTTAAGATTAAGATGGTGCAGTCTAGGTGTAAAGAATGTTTCAAGCATATCAACAGAACGAGCGGATGTTACTATTGTTGCAATGCCATCTTCACGTTCAAAAAAGTAAGGGCCAATGACACCATGACATGATACAGCACACCATACTGTAACCTTGGCGCTATGTAATGGACGCTCGTGAATCTCATAAGGATTTTCCTGTGCCCAGTAATCGCATGAGCAGATGAGACACATCCATGATGTCCTAGCTGGTAATGCTGTCAAAATACCCTTTGCGGAACAGTCAAACTATCACCCTGCTGGTAAAACGCTCTCACAGTGATAGCACGTTCCGTACCACTCCAATGTTGCATGATTACTACCTACTTAAATGGCAACGCGTTCACAACAATTACGCATCGGTTTCGAACAACTATCGGCACTGCAGTGTTACCAACTCTAACGTTCAAAATGTCCCGTTTTCCTGCGCCGCGCCACCCAACAACCAGATAACATAAATGTGGGATCAGAAGATATGCCCGATATCGAGAAAGAGAAACTGGTGTCGGTGTTACGACAAATGAAAAATAGAAAGTCATCAGGGAAAGACCGAATCACAGCCGAGATGTTAAAAATGGGCGGAGAAGCTGTACTAAAATCTGTCCGTATACTTCTAAATAAATGTCTCGAGAACGCTGAAATTCCTAACTCGTGGCAAAATGCAGAGGTTATTTTGCTCTTTAAAAAAGGCGATAACACAGACCTAGAAAACTATCGACCTATTAGTTTATTGTCACACCTTTACAAACTGTTGACAAAGATCATCAATAACCGATTAACATCAAGGTTGGACTTTTATCAAACAACAGAGCAAGCGGGCTTTCGAAGAAACTTCAGCACCACAAATCACCTGCAGTCCCAGTTTATCTAGCCTTTATTATTTAGCATTTCACTCAATCGAAATATCGTCAATTTTAAAAGCACTAAACAACGCTCGAATCGACTCAAGATACTCAAAACTACTACCGTTCATTTATACAAACGCTAAAATGCGAGTGAAAATCAACACCGATTTAATAACAGATCAAATTGAAATTAGAAGAGGCGTTCCCCAGGGCGATGATTTATTTAAAAACCTCTCGTGGGAAAGAAAAGGTCTGAACATTGATGGAACGTATATGAGTAATCGTCGATTCGCAGATGATGTTGTTCTGATAAGTAGCGACTTAGAGGAACTGAAACAAATGCTAACCGAGTTACTCCGAGAATCAGAACATATTGGCTTGAAAATCCAGAGTACCTACAGAGGAAGTCGACATTACCATTGCCGACACCACTCTAGAGACAGTCCAGGAGTACATATATCTGGGACACAAAAATAAACTCGGAAAAGAAAACCAAACCGCCGAGGTGTCACGCCGAATAAGCCTGAGTTGGGCAGACTTTTGGGAAACTAAATTACATAATGTGAAATCCTGATCTCCCTCTATGTCTGAAAAGGAAAGTTTATGACACCTCTGTAGTTTCTGTGTAGAGAAGATGACGCTTACCAAAACGAGCATGATTCAATTTAGAACTTCCCAGAGAGAATAATGTTAGGTGTGAGTCTTCTGGCAGAATAAGACACGAAGAAATTAGAAGCAAAACAAAAGTGACCGATATAACCGAAAGAATATTAAAGATGAAATGGCAATGGGTTGGACATGTAGCTCGTCAAGACCCAAATCGCTGGGACACAAAAATCGTTTAATGCAGACCAAGATTATCTAAGAAGAGCGCAAGAAGACCGCAAAGACGATGGATCGACGACATCAAACAAACGGCAGGAAAAAATGGTTTCAAGAAGCGCAGGATTGACAAAAATGGAAGAAGCTGGAAGAAACCTATATCCAACAGTGGATAGACCAAGGTTGAAGAGAGATTGAAGAATACAATTTTGCAATGAATCTAGTTGCCATGGAATATGTCACTTGCTTTTTACATCTGACAGTTTCTAATAAGTCTCTGTCGTTCAAATCTGTGCGCTGTGAATGATTTATTTTATTTTTACAATCCTGTTAAAAATGGTGAATTATTCAAATGCAGAAATGGCGGAAATGCATTACGTGTATGGCCTCGCCGACGGTAATGGAGAGCAAGCCAGACGTATGTATCACCAGAGATATCCCAATCGTGCTTTGCCAGAAAGTCGAACCTTTTCTAATATTCATCGTCGTCTTGTTGAAACTGGTAGTGTCCGAAGAGGTACATCTGAAGGTAGACGTCTAAATGTGAGAACACCTGAAATTGAGGAAGCGTAGCTGCATGAAGTCGAAGAACATCCTGAAACGAGTACGAGGAAGATCACTAGAGACTTGGATATTTGCCATCAAATTATTTGGTGAATTTTAGTGGATTTTTTTCATTATATCCGTACCATATTTTAACAGTACAGGCATTACTTCCCAGAGATTTTCCAAGGCGCGTGGTCTTCTGTCAGTGATATCTTCATAACCGAAACCCATTTCCAACACTAATTTGCGGTTAACGTATGGGCAGGTATTATTGGTAACCACTTTATTGGCCCATTCTTCTTGCCGGGGCGACTTGACGGACAATCTTACCTCAATTTACTTCAAGAACAACTGCCTTTGCTGCTTGAGGATGTTCCGATAGCAATAACAAACCATATGTGGTACATGCACGACGGTGCACCAGCACATTTTAGTGTAGTGATTCGCAATTATTTACAAACTCTTTATCCATTCGTTGGATTGGCGCGGTGGGCCACAAGAATGACCACCAAGGTCCCCCGACCTCAACAGCTTAGATTTCTTTTTCTGGGGCCGTTTTAAGACACTAGTGTACACAAGTCCAATTAACACTGTAGAGGAATTAAGAGAAAGAATAGTTGCAGCATGTGATAGGATAAAAAATATTTGGGGGATATTTCAAGGAGTGCGTAATTCCATGAGAAGGAGGGCGGAAGCATGCATATTAAGTGAAGGGGGTCATTTTCAATAATGTTTGTAATAATCGCTCCATGTTAGTTCTAATGTTGTATGTTATCAGTTGGTGTTGTTTATTACACGCAGATGCCACCCCGTAATGTGTTTAATTTTTCGTATTAAATTAATAATAATTTCGCAAGTTCCTTTTACTCAAAAAACGGCGTATCTCAGGAAAACAACTTAAGAGAGCTTTTATGTTTCAAATTAAACGGTAAATTCAAAAATATTCTTATTAAAAAAACCATTGGCGTACCATTTTTTTCTTAAAAAATAGAGACGTCACTGCCCGTACGCACGCCACTGTTAAAGCTGAAAATGATTATTTTATTGAAAATATGCACCTTTATTAACTGTCGCTACGTACTAAATACCACTTAAATATCTCAAGCGGTTTCGAAAATATTAATTAATTTCCATTGTTTTCCTAAAACTTTAAGACCCCGTATTTTCGTAACGGAACATTTTTAGACTATAGTTTATAAACTATCATTAATTTTTCATGTAGATTCACACCCTTAAATATTCGCGTATCATTAAGGAACACCCTGTAATATAATGACAAGAGGAAGGTTTTATAAACATTTTTATGGATATATAATTATATTAGCAGAAGGGACATAATTTGCCTGCTTCGCCAGCGAAGTGCATTTCTAGATTTTCAAAGAAAGCGATTCGTCCGAAAAAGTAAAAGTCTGGCAGGATTAGCCAGATAAGCTGTAAAGCACGGTATCGTTATCCGAATAGAAGTTGAAGCTTCTCGAATATTGGACTTAGTACTCGGTAGGCACGTTTAAAGTAGAAATACGTAGAAAGATGTAATGAAAAGAAACGTTTAGACTATTAGTTGCTACGAAAGGTGAAATGTGATACTAAAAACAAAATATTTGCTAGAAGATTTCAAGTCGTATCGACGATAAAATCTCTATTTCCACAACTTATTAACCGCACTGTTTTGCAATTACGGCTCGGGCACTGCCGGTGTTCACGTCAGATTTTAATTGATTTTCGTGAAGTCCAAGAAAGTCCACATTATAATTAATTACTAAGACAATTGTGTTTCCATGTCCCTTAATGAAACCGAAAGTCTTTAGTGGTTTTTCATGTTAGCTTAGCCGCGTCGACATCCGATATCATCTGCTACACCGGTACTCAGTCATGCTGTCTATTCCCACCCTGTTTGTTATTCTTACATACTTTTCAGATGTACAGAGTACTTACTTTTAAAAGAAATTTGATCATTCTTTACATAGCACTATTTCAAGCAATATCCTCATTATTTGCTGTAATCGAAGAAAATAATTGCTGAACCGAGGGCTATAATTCGCATATTTTCCTGAAATTGCTTTTTACCAGTATTATTACTATGACTATTCAATTCACCTGTCATCTGTCAAAAAGTAACCAATGAAAATTCAGAATTCTGACGTTTCTTGACCAATCAAAAAAATATCAGTGGATATATCTTCCTAGAAGGTATTCAAGTGACTATTTTAAACAAATGTGATTTTTATTAGAAAAAATCAATATTAGTGTTCTGTTACTATAGAAATTGCGTAGTTGTTGCTAGATTTACTGCAAACTAATTTGAAAAAGTAGTTTGGTTCATTAAATAGTCCCTCGAATACCATTCTTAGTCAAAGTTAAGTAGATTATTTTTGCGGTGGTATCACTACTCATGTCCATTGCGCTTGGGATTAGGACTCGTGCTAGCGCACTCGTCCTAATCGTACCAAAGCGCAATGGACATTCGTGACACCACCGCAAAAATAGTCGACATAACTTTGACTACTCATGGTATTATAAGTGAAAATATTTCTCTATATCGAATTTTCCAATTTCGAAATAAGAGATATAGTTAAATTGTTGCCCTTATATATACAACGTTATTTAAATTTCACCATTAGGATTTTGAAAACGGCTAGATATACAGGGTCTGTTAAACTGGGTCAAAGTGGCAGGTTTTAATGCTGAATAATAGTAAAAAAATAAACTAGATCTAGCCGTCTTAATGTTTGAATCACGTTAAAAAAATGTGGTTTTTCGTTTCTTTTTTATTTCCCTCATCTAAAATACGAAGGAAGTATTGTAATCGCGAAAAAGTCACCTTACGTTTCAGGGTCTCTAAATGACGAAAAACAGATTTTCTCAATTCCGTCTGTCTGTCTGTCTGGCTGGCTGGCTGGCTGTCTGTCTGTTGGCGGTATAACTCAAAAAATATTTGTTGGAAGATGACGATATTTTTCATGCAGATTATATATTTACCTGGCATGAAACCGTGCAAAATTCAGACAAATATATACAGGGTAAGCACCTTAAAAAAATTAAGTTTTGTTTATTTTTGAGTTAATAGAAGGAAGTAATAATTTTTACATAGGTCAGGCTTTACATTTACCGAAAATAGGACTCAACAGATACAGGATAATGTCACAAAAAAGTCAAAACGTTTCAACAATAAGACCGTTCTGTTCAATAGAGGCGCGCGCCGTACTGATCCCAATAAGTCTGAATGGCGCGGTACGACACGTCGATGCGGTTACAATCGCTACGCAGATGCGGCGGAGTTCAAACCCCAGCGGGCTACATTTTATTTGAATTTTCAAATCGACTTAATTCGCGCGAGGGAAGTTTCGTGTAAACCCCTTTACAATTTTTTTGGTTATAAGTTGATTATTATGTTACTTAGAACAAAATCCTGTTGACATTATTAGGACACTTTAAAGAAGAATTCAAATTTGATTTTAGTCAGTCACGCACGTGTGCCTTTTTCTAAAGCAAAAAGGGGTTGCTTTCTTAATAATAATGTTTAGTGTACTTTTTGACAAAATTAAAACGACAAACTAAAACTTAAAAAAATAATCAGTAAAGAGAGACAAACAGAACATATAACATAAAGTTAATGAACATAATAGGTACCTTAGAATGCTTTCTCGTTCTAACTGTACTGAACTATAAATACTAACTAAAATACTAGAAGTAATACTACCCTATTTTATAGTTCTCTTGTTCTGGATTTCATTCTAGCAAATATGTCTATTGCCATTTAAAAATTAAAACAGCTATCTCTACAATTTTCCAGGCTTCTTAAGGCTAAAGATTTCAAATGAGATTGTCCCATTCTATATGGCAAATATTACGTAAATATTTTTAGCTTTGAAAAAGAGATTTCGACTGATGCTGTGGTTAGATATAGACTGAGAAATAATGCATATATTGTTATAAAACAGAGTCTATAAGCTCCACCTTGCGGTGTAATAAATGTAATAAAATGGTTACCTGTTTGTGAATTTTCAATAAATTTCAATAAGTTAAATCGTGGCTGGTGAAAAGCGAAATGTAATAAATGATTACACAAATAAATGGTTGTATGCCCCTTTTATAGGTTATCCAATCTGCAAAACTGATTTGGCTAACTACAAGGCAAGCATGAAACTCAAATCTCATTGGATTAGAATCATAAACGGACTTTATTTTATTCGTAAACTCAGTAGTTCGAATGCGCGGTTCTTGGTAGATCAAAAAAATCCTTGATTTGACAAATGACACAAAATGTCGCTAGTGGTGACAGCGTATCTAAACGTTTTAAAAGTGAAATTACTGTGAGAAACGCGTCAGGTAATTATTAAAATTTTCGCGCTGGTAACAATTAGCACTGTTTTGTTTCAGTGATGACGTAGGAACACCTCGCCTTGCTTGTTTCGTGACGTAAAAGGGACGCCAAAATGTGCATTTGTTTTTGTCCGCTTGGGTTCTCAGCCGAATTCGCACAATCCACCGACGCTACTCGATTTTTGGAAAAACCGAAGCAAATGGGGCCTCGGGAGAACGCTAAACCACTCCGGAAAGGTTTGACCTCGGATTTTAATGCGTTTCCGACACTCCACACATAAATGTGCAGGCTTTATCGTACCTCGTTTGCAGAGTTCTAAACTGCCCGTTGTGAATGCTGCCCGGATCTTCCGCTGGAGACGGTCCTCTCACTGCAGATGCTGTCCGTGACGTTCTTGCAGTCCTCCCCGACATAATGCAGTTCAGGCCTCTGGCTCTGGATTCTTTCTTTTACCGGGAACGAATATCGGAAACCCCAGCTGAACGGCAGCCGATGTCCTCGGAGAAGCGATTGGAGAATTTTATATTTTAGGGCTGCGGAAACCTTTACAAACACTGGCACATGTACTCTTAAGATGGTCACAATAAAAGGTAATTCTTTTTTCTTGGTAATATGTTCGTTTAATAGTATAAAAATGTGTTTAAAAATGGAGCAGATATCTAACAAACTTCATATAAAAATTAATTCAATTGTTCTCTTTGTTTTTTCAACAAAACAATATCAGGTTGCTAGGTTATTATGATTCTCTTACGTTAAAGGAAATTAATTTTGGCAAAGAAAGGTTTCAAATGGAAGTAAATTTGAGTACTTAGATTATATTTACAATTTTCTTAAAACTAAATTATTGTCTTTAATCTTATAACTAAATCGTTCGGTAGCGCTGCGCACACAAACGTTTTTATTTTGTCATTGCTCTGCTTTGCACCATTACACTTTCTTTTGCTTTTGACTTAACAAAATACGCTACTTTTATAATGCAGCCAACAACCGTTTGTGTCAAATACATTTTATAAATTGGTCTGGCTTTACATGTGGACAAACCTTATTCGAATTAAATTAATTTAGTCACAAGCCAATCTAAACCCTTTGAAATTTGCTCTGCCTTTGCGTACCTTTCTCCAACTAACTTAATATTTCTCGCATCTCATTATTAATGCATTTACTGTTTTACTTTAGTTTTAAAATTTGCAATTAGATAAAACATCCCAACTCTGTGCTTATTGAATCGGTCAATTATATTGCACTGCAAACAGAGCCAAGTCGTGTGCTTCATACCATCTCAATATTTATATCAAGATAATTGGCTAATGTGATACTATTGGACATTAAAGGTCTTTGGTGGTAGAAAACGTTGTGATTTGATTGATGTGTGCTGATTAAAATCTTGAAATTTGTTTTGGAAAATCTACATCAAGACCTTCTTCATATTTATGTGCAACATTATTAATTTAAAAACTTTGAAGAAATTGATAATATTTACGTTAATCACAAAAATGCACCCAGTTACGCAATTTTTTTTCTTCAAGGTAAGGGAATTTGAAATCTGTACTTAATTCATCAAAATGACTTCTTATCACGTGTTCTTTCAATTTTAAAGTGGGGTTCAATTCCTTGTTACTTACTTATTTACTTAATCCTGAACTCTTGTACCGCTATGCGGCGTCGAGGTGCTTTTTACTTGTAGTTTTCGAATCCGGCAAAGATTACCAATCATTGTTTGAATAAGTTTGTTGATATCCCAGCTTCACGTCTGCACCATTTATTTTCTCCGCCTTTGCCCTTTATTTTTGCGCTTATTTTTTTTGTATGTCATGTATGTATTATTATGATACACGAAGTGGTATGATCAATCATAACAAAGAAATATTTAAAACTAATGAATTTGGAAGATTACTATAATTAAATCTTGATGGGTGTTAATTTTCAAATATAAATAATGAAATTGATTGAGACAATGAGAGAGGTAATTTGATATTAAGATATTAATTGAATATACAAATTTGATGGCTGCAGTGAATGTAAATAAAGAACAAGCCAAGGTTACAATTGACAAATGTATTTGTTATAATAATCAGAATGAATATCCTGTAATAATATTATATTTAAAATTGAAAAGAGTGTCATAAGAATAGTATCTAATATGAATGAAATTTTTGTTTAGTTTAGTTACATAAACTCATCGAAAAATGTACAATTAATCTTGCAATGTTATAATTTTGAGCAAATAAAACTAGAAAGTTATGCATTATTTGTTTAGTTGTTTGGTTATATAGAAATAGTAATGCTGTTAACAAATCTACGAGGTACAACAAAATGAAAGTGAAATATTAATGTTATTGGGACTGGACAATCTGTGAAGAGATTATCAAACACAGTGTATTACATAGAAGGAACCAGAGAACTACTGAATTGGAGAAGATTGGATTTATTGGTGAACGTGACACATAATTAAATATTTATTATTGACATTGATGGTTGTATGGAAGTAAGATCATTCATCTAGAAGGAGGTTAGTAGGAGTGCTAACAGAATTGGACTGCTTCTGATGGGATGGCTGAGTGCAGAGGACTATCTAAGGAATAAACAAGATAATATCAGATTCATTTATAAAGCTGAAACTTACCAGGAGTCTATTGGAGTTGAAGTTGACGTTTGATGAGGGGATTGAGGCCGGATTCAGCGGATTCTTGGAATTGGTTGACAGGAACAGTTTGCAGGTATCACACAAGGTGAGCATCGGGATCTCTTGAGAGAGGGAGCAGTGGTGTTTGGATATTTGCAGAGTGAGCTTAAGAAGTGATAAGGTTTGTGTTAGTAATTAATATCAAAACATTTTAAATAACGAGCAATAGGGAAAAAGTAAAATACAAAACAGTAATTATTTTAATGAATTCATTAATAATTATGTCAATGTAAAAAAATAGATTTGTCAATACCTGGTTTGAGAAGGTGTGGAAATCAGATTGACAGCAAGTGTCATTAAATATAATTTGAAACTTTAACTAATAGAGATCTAGATTTGGCGAACAACCCCTGAAATAAGAGTACTTGATTTGAAAGCAATTATAGTTTAACTAACGGGGCATTGTACAAGGTGGCGCAAAGCCGACTGATACATTGTATTTCTGGTTTTCTGTCGAAGTGACAGTGCAAACACAATTTTGCTATTCGCAACAGTTAGTGTAAGTTTTCAAGTTAATGTTTAGTAATTATAATGGAGCAACGGACCTTAGTTCATCGTACAGTGGCAGTTCATTTTTATTATGAGACTAAATCCATTACACAGACAAGACGCAATTTTCAACGGCATTTCAGTATTCAGCCGCGTGCAGCATTACCTTCACGGCCACCTGCCTGATATAATATTAAAAAAATAAAATTTGATGTTTTTGGTTATCATAAAATCCATGTTTCGCTGTTTTAAAATAAATATTTCTACTCCAACAGTGATTTAAAATGTATCAGTCGGCTGTGCGCCACCTTGTATTAATTAAGGGCAAGCTTAAAGTAAAATATTGAATACATAAATTATATGACTATTTCAAATATATGAGATAACTCCAATATATAACATAAGGTCACCCAACGTGATGCAATTGTAATACATAATTAATTATTGCAAATAAGATATATTTTTAATCTCTAAAGTGTAAGCATTTAGTTTTTTGAAGAAATATTTGAATTCACTAATTAATATTGGAAATACGATATTTAAATTTTGCACCGGTTTTTTGGCCCACTGTGTATACTTATAACAGAAATGAGATAACATGAACAAGAAAATAACACGTATTGCTTGAGTAAGAAAGAGATAAACATAATAGCAAATATTCGAGTAGGCTTGACGCTAATTTTAATTATGACATAAGTCAACTAAACATGCCTACTAAAATTTTTTTTTTGTATTATCATTTCTTTCTTACTCAAGTATTTTATTTTGTTGTTCATGTTATCTCATTGCTGTTACATATATTATGGCCCCATCCGTATAATAGAAAGACTAACAAATAAAAATGGATTAAAATAAAAATTAAAAAAATATTAATAATATTATTATTATTATTACATAATTTTTGTCGCCCCTGAAGGAACTGCGTCCATGTGCCATTGCACACATCGCACACCGATAGTTACACGTCACTGATTTTAGATTTGTTTTCATAATTTTTCAAATATTGATGTCAACTTTCTTATTTTAAATACACATGAGGGATGGCTATGAAACCATTGACATAAGCTTATTTTTCTCTTTTCATTAATATAAGGTTTGCTATACTTACTTTTATAAATAACCGAGGTATGTCAAAAAGATGTTTTTTGAGAGTATGTAGTTATTTTCCGATTAAACTATCGAGGCCTAATATAAAAAAAAACTGTTCAGTTCGAAAAATATTAATTATATGAATTTTAAGCCAACATTTTGGAAAATATAATATAAAAGTAAATTTTAATTTATTAGGTAACCAGTCTAATATCAATTTCCTTTTTATTAGAGAATTGCATAAAGTGATTTACCGTTTAAATAGTGTTCCTACTACAGCAAGCCCGAACTAATACTAATTTTTAGTCATTCTGTCTCAATAATTTACTTTAATTTTGAAGCGGAGTATTATTAATATGGCCTGCATAATAAATGAATCAATGTGGGATATAAACGAGGAGGTTGTGAAGTTTAGGTTTTAAAAAGTCGAAGTTCTCAAAACATTGACTGCAGTGATTTATGCAATTGTTGACTTCTTATGATAGTTTACTTTTTAAAAAAAAATTCTGGATCTGGTCCATTCTAAAATTTGATTAATTGCTTAACTTAATCCATTTATCGGTTTTTGTGGCTTTGATATGTATTTAAAGTTCTCACCTTGGCTGACCGTTGTAGATAAACAAATAATTTATTTCATTTTTCATGTCGGTCACGTTATCTTGTGTCTGTTTTAATTTTAATTGTTTGTTTATTTATGACTTTTGACATTAGGTGAGGTGTTTGCTCTTTGGTTTTTTTCCCCGTATTTTTCTAAGCTTTATCTTTTAGCCTGAAGATGGCTTAATACATAAGCCGAAACATGTTGTTAGCGCATGTAAAATATATGTTAATTTTATGAGGCAGACAGTGTTTCCTTTACAATAGTTTACTTTTTTATGCGAATAATATTACACGGAAAGAATTATAGATACAACTTGGTTTCGCAATTTTGATTCGATATTTAAACACCAACATATCGAGTAAAGGCATATGGATTAACCACTATCATCAAGAAAGCTCATTGACTCTTCTCTGGAGAGGTTACTATTAGATGATTAGTGATTACCTTCCATGTTAATAAAGCATCATAGGAACTACCACGTACTTGTAATTTAGGACTTAACCAGACGGTTTAGCACTTTTAATGGCGATAGTAGAAACAAGTACGTACACGTATATTATGGGTTTAACAAAAAGATGGATAGCCTAAATTTTAAATTTTTATTTAATATTTTGTGTACACGAGAATTTCTGGTTTCAACATAAAATTTTCTTTTGATGAAAGAAAATTTGTGACGTTTATTAGATGTACCCTATAAATGATCGATATAATACAATATTACAATACGACTAATTTACAATCGGTTTTATGAATCGTTTGTTGGTCAAATTTTATATTACTTTTATTCAAGAGTCACAGCGTCAATTTGAAGAAGAGCCAAAAAATATCAACTACAATGTACAATACGACAAAAGATTACTTTCAGATACCAATACATAAATAAATAAGATAACAGTAAGCAGAGCTCCACTTCTTTTGTTTAACTAGGCGTATAAGTAAATGTAAGCTGATTGACCATATCACATTTCGTGGGCAACGGAGAAGACCTGTGAACTGCCAATGTAGTCACTTTGGGGTCGATGAAATGAATGGCAAAAGCTTGTATCCTTAATCAGACCGAAGTGGTTTGCGTGGCACTAATGTAAATAAAAGTAAAACTAAATTGTTTCAGATTGTCGTTGTAAACATGGATGTAATTCGGAGGTAATACCCACTCGATGTATTCAGACACTTCAGATCTTGGAAGTACTGAATAGCCGCAAGAATGCTAGAAACAACGATTGGTCGAATGATTATATAACGCGTTGTAGTATTACACTGCAGATTGGAAGAGTACCATTAGAAGCATTTTTAATTTAGGTTTTTGTTGTTCTTAAAACTCTGAAAAAGTGAAAATTTGTTCCTTATTTCTTTCGGTGCTGCCGAATTTGCATAAATAAAATACGTATGATTTGTATTTATGATGGGAAATCTAACTAATGTGCAATAATATCAATTTTTCATAAAATATATGATGAAATTCGCAAACTCTTAGTTTTCGTAGTGCAAAGATAGAATTTTTAGTAATAGGTAAAACTGTAAAGAATGGAAGATAATTTGTGAAGTGTAGTTTATATACTTACATCCATTTACAAGTTTATCAAACAATATTTTAAGTATCTTATTGAAGAATTGGTTTATAGAACACCTATGGTGGTTAAGAACTGCCAATCGACTAAACTAAGAGGAAGAACAATACCATAGTAGTCACCCTTCTTATTTGCATAATTTAGTTTATGAGGCAGCTAGCAGTGCTCGAATTTAAAAATTCGGGTGTTGCTGTGTATGGTACAAAAATCACTCTCTCGATTTTAGTGTCTTGTATTCCAAGTTTGGCCTCCTCTCAAGCTTTCCATTCTGCCTTGTGCTGTTCACATTCAACCGAAACTTTCTGTTCTTTTGATATCGTCAACCCAGAGCATCTATGGTTTTCCACGATTTCTTTTTCTGTATCAGGGTCTTCATTGATTTATTATGTTGTTCCATCTACTGTATGTTATCTTTCGTTGTGACCTGCCCATTTCCATTTGAGGCGGGCCATTCTGTCTACGACGTTGTTGGCTTTTGATTTATTCTTTATGTACTTGTTGGTTTGTTGGTTTGAGACTTACTCCGAGCATTGGTCGCTCCATAGCTCTCTAGGTTTAGCTATTTTATCTACCTCGCCGGCTATATACGTGGATCTCGCCACAAGACCGAACGGGAAATATAACTAGAAACCAAATAGATTACATTCTGGTAAATAAGAGATTCCGCAATAGCTGTCTGTCAGTTAAAACGTACCTTGGCATGGACATATCATCGGATCATAATGCCCTGATCGGAAGGTTTAAGCTAAAACTTAAAAAAGTTAGAAGAATTACGCCCAGGAAGTGATGGAATATAAGAAAACTGATAGAACAAGGAACAAGGGAAATAGTGGCCAAAGCAATAGCTGAGCAAATAAAAAATGTAGAAGAAACAGTTAATACAGAGGAAGCAATGAGATAGGAAAAGAACACTTAATAGACAAGTATATCAAAAGGAAAAGTTGGATGACGGACAAAACATTAAACTTATGGAAGAAAGAAAGAAAGCGAAAGGAAATGAAACAAGACACAACAGCATCCAAAAACAAATAAGGCAAGAAATAAGAACAGCAAAGGAAAATTGGCTTCATATGCAATGTGACGAAATAGAGACTCTAGAAAAGAAGCATGACCTGTTTAATATGCATAAGAAGATCAGAGAAGCAGCCGGAATATACAAATCTAACACAGTTGGAAAACTACAAGACAAAGATGGGAAAATTATTGTACAAAAAGATGAAAAAATGCACGAGTGGAAAACATGTATAACGGAACTCTTTGATGATAAAGACCAAGACAGCCTCCCGAGTTCGGAAACCCAAATAAGCTGGAAATAACAACAGATTAAGTTACAAAGGCGATATCGCAACTCAAAGACGGTAAATCCCCTGGACCTGACAATATTCATAATGAATTTCTTAAATTAATTGATTTAGAGGGCATTGGATGGATAACCAAAGTCTTCAATGAAATATACGACAGCGGAATAATACCAAAGTTGTGGCTGAAATCTACTTTTATATTGCTACCCAAAAAGCCAAACACCAAATCTTGCAGTGATTTCCGTACCATAAGCCTTATGAGTCACTTCCTAAAGCTTTTCCTGAAAATTATACACCAGAAAATATACAGGATATGCGAAGAACATATCAGCCGCACACAATTTGGGTTTCGCAACGCGATGGGAACAAGGGAAGCACTATTTAGTATTCAGGTTCTCTTTGAAAAGAAAGGGATGTAGGGATGTCGACTGTGATATCTTTGCATGCTTTATAGATTATCAAAAAGCTTTTGATAACGTACGACACAGTAAACTCATCGAGATACTGAAAGAAATTGGGCTAGAGGATCGAGATCTGCGGATAATCACCAACCTATACTGGAACCAAACATCATCTATAAGCATGGAAGGAGAAGACTCGGAAGATATAGAAATAAGACGAGGCGTGCGCCAGGGCTGCGTCCTATCACCTGTACTATTTAATATATACGCAGAACGAATATTTCAAGAGGCTTTAGAAGATATCAACGCCGGCATAAAAATAAATGGTGAATGCATAAACAATATTAGGTATGCTGACGATACAGTGGTGTTTACAGACATTCTAGAAAATCTACAAGAACTAGTAAACAGAATCGAAAGAGTCAGCTGTAGTTATGGAATACCACTCAACATAAAGAAAACTAAATACATGTTAATATCTAAGAGGAACAACCATATGGGACAGCTTACAACGAACAATCGACATATAGAAAGAGTGGAAACATACGCATACCTGGGAACAACGATAAATGAAAAATGGGACCATTCGTTGGAAATATAATGCCGAATAGAAAAATCAAGAGCAGCATTTAGAAAAATGTCAAAACTATTCAGATGCTATGACTTCTCTTTGGCAACAAAAATTCGACTACTAAGGTGTTATAGATTTCCGATAGTATTATACGGAGTCGAGTCTTTGACTCTGACGGAAACTGCTTGCAAAAAAATTGAAGCATTTGATATGTGGCTATACAGACGTATCTTAAAAATACCATGGACAGACCACATTACCAATCAGACTGTGCTTGAAAGAGGTGGCAAAGAGAAAGAACTTCTTGTAACGATAAAAACACGCAAACTACAATACCTTGGACATATTATGAGAAATGGACAACGATATGAATTATTACCGCTTATTCTACAAGTTAAAGTGGACGGAAAGGGAGGACCAGGAAGACGACGGATCTCTTGGCTCAAAAACCTAAGAACGTGGTTTAATATAACAACAGTGGGCGCTTCAGAGCTGCAGTAGACAAAGTACGGATCGCCATTATGATCGCCAACATCCGGAACGGATAGGCACCGTAAGAAGAAGATCTACTTTTTCTTTATAAATTTCCATGTCTGGACTCCATATGTTAGAACGGGTAAAATGTACATATTGTGTACTTTGGTTCTCATATGTTGAGGGAATATTCTATTTTTTAAAATGTAGCTTAGTCTCCCAAATGTAGTCTAGCTCACCCTTATTCTTTTACTAATTTTCATATTGTGATTTTCGTTTGTTGATGTTGTTAATTACCGATGACCTCATCCAGAAGACACGTCGGAAATAAAATTCCAGTTGTAATTTAAAACACTCTTTATAATTGTCACAAAATAAGTTGATGTTAAAGGCAAATATGTACACTTCAATATTATTCTAACCTCAGTTCAGGTTTGATTCAAGAACAATTTAAAAATAAATAAATAACCTAACCTCAAATTAGGGTTACAAAGAAGCGTAGTTTCGCGTTAATAAAAACGGCATAATCTTGCCCTCAGCTCGAGTTTTTGCATTTATAGGCTGTCAAAAACACTAATTCTAATAACTATCAATTGCAATGAAAGAACTAAAATTAATTAATAATGAAAAACTGACTATAGTATGGTAATCCTCGAAAAATTGCAAACATTTTCAGTCCAAACAGTAAACGAAACGTGACAAAATGACAAATGTTTGCTCATATTTATATAATCTGGAACTTTATAGAAAATTGGACTTCACTATAATTTTCTACATTCTTTTTGTTGCTATTTGTTCTTCTGGCTGTCCAGGGTATTCTTAATACTCTTTTGCAAACGTACATTTTACATTAATTTTTCGTTTGTTGTTTTCCTTAATAGTCGAGGTTTCAGATGCGTAGAGAAATATAGGAAAGATGTGTAATTTCTTGGTTTCTGTTTTAGTCATTCCGCTCTTTTAGTGGTTTCGTTCTAACGCCGCTGTTGTTCGTATTTAAAGAGCCTAAGTACATAACTGCAAAACTACTTTGTGGTTCCCAATATTACGGATGTTAGGATTATTTTCTTGAGCACGGTCGATTATCATAATTTTAGTTTTGTTTTTGCTAATGGTAAGTCCCTCTAACAGTACTAATTCGTCAGCAGTGCTAGCAAATATGACGGTATCGTCCGCGTACCTTAAATTGGCAATGGTTTGCCCCCTAATGAGAATGCCATCTTCTCAGTTTTGTAAAACTCTACGCATCTCATATTCGGGGAAGATATTAAACAATTGTGGCGAAAGTATGTAGCCCGGTCTAGTACCAGCATCAATTCTGAACGTTTCAGAGAAGTGGTTGGCGATTTGTACTGCTACTGTATTATTTGTATTGCAGTGGTTTTGGGCCCTACGGCTCTGCTCTGAGTGCAGCATAAAGTTGAAAATTAAATTTAAAGCATAGAGTAGAGGTATTGTATCTAGCTGCAATGCTAAAGTAAATGTCTTATCGTAAATGCATTAATAAAGGAATGCTTGTGTTAAGAGGCAAAATTGATTAAGGAACGCACAGGAAAGAACTCGCCATTTCACAGGGTTACTAGTTAAATTCCTATCAATTAATTATTAAATAAGGCTGAATGATTAGCCTAAACAAAGTTAAATTATTACAAAAGGTTTGCTAAATGCAGTTGTTGAAGCGTAGAGTTTATTTTAATTAATTGCACATAATTTATGAACGATTCTAAAAGGTATTAGCCAAGAAAGATAAGAATATACGCAAAGAGTGAATTATTGAAAGCTAGCAAATGTGAAATAAAAACTTGTCTGAAGAAATTTGCAGAAAACGGAACAGCATAAAAACTATAGGTGAAACGTACACATTTATGAACCAATAAACAATTTGAAAGAAAGTGAATAAGGAATTAATCAAATTAGTGGCGAGTATGAACATGAAACGGCCTTTTAATTCGTGTAGTGGCTGTAAGACAATCAGTGACAATATTAAAATATGAACAAGAATTTTATAAATGTACATTGTTTAGTTTTAGGCAGTTATAAGAATTTAAAATGTAAAAAATATCTCACTTGAACTTAGTTTATGTCCTGTCTTTAGTTGAAGATTCGTTTTTGTTATAAAAGGACGCGAGAAGAAACAAATGAATAAAAATTAATTCTTTGACATGCAGTTTGTGCTCTTATTTTAAAGTAAGAAATTGCCTACAAAAATAATAAATGCAGTGAAAAAAAGTATACCATCGTGTAGAGCACATTCCAGTGCACCTGTGGGCAGAAAGGCAGCGTTTGCCGCAACATTAAAATTTTTGCCGCAAGAAGGGTTCCGATCTTGGTTTGTCGACATCGTCAAATCTACGAAGGCGGTTAGCTGCCACTTTAAGGACCCAGGACCTTTGCAGACTACAGGGAGCTCCAGGTACACAGCGAGCATCACAAGCATCGAAGACTGCGCTTCCAGAAGAGATTCCTGCCAATTCGCTCCGTTCCTGAGCATCGTAGGAGGACCGAAAGTTATTAAGGTCTGTAAAAACTTTATTATCAGTGGGAGGAAGCAGAGATTTGTACCCCAGACCGACATTACCGTGGTGAAGACGAAGCAGGCATATCAGGGCCTCTAGCTAGTCAAATTTTTCCAGTATTTGCAATAATCCAAGTTGAGGTTATGTGTTCTCCAAAAAAGGACGCCATCAGAAACAATTGCTAAGCTTGTCCGCGTAAAATACTGAAACAAAAGAGAATGAGTGACGCTATAAAAGCGAGGAATATTAGTTTGTTCACAATTTTTTATTTCCAAATCAATTAAACGTTCACTGCAAGATAAACAAACCACATTTGACAGCAGCCATATTCGCGGCTGCGTAGTTTTAAAGTATTAGGACGCCAGTGGCGTATCATTGAATACAAAAGTTATAATTGAACAGGAACCCACCCTTTGATTTGAGTCAAGTCTCGAACCGGAGCTAGCATTATAAAAATAAAATTGCAGACAGAATAAAATACGAATTAGGGTAAAATACTGTATTTATTTGATTTAACGTAAAAAATACATGGTATTTCTTAAACAGTCATAAAATCTGAGATAGATAATTCTGAGTAAAATATTTATAATTACAAAATTTAAAATATAACGTACATAACCATAGCAGTATATAACTGAAAAATAAGACGAACTAGATGTTGTGGAACTCCCATATGCAATAATATTTCCCATAACTTGTTCCAGACTATTGAGTCAAATATTTACTTTCGTGTAATCGATGAAAGCAACGCATGTAGGTACGTACCTGGTCCGGCATAAAGTATTTCCCTATTTGTATATTACCGAATAAAATAACAATTAGGTTATCATGATGAAGAAAGATTGGAGATTTGTTTAGCCTAGTTGTAAAACACAATATTCTTAATATTACCACCATTTTCGACGTAATATTTTCAACTTCTTTTTTGATAATTTTCCAACTAAGATCTTTTTATGAATCTTGAGATAACTCAAGCCCCCGATTGTTTTCCTGTTGGGATATTTGAAGAGTCCTATTACATGACACGTCCCCACATAGTCGCAGAGTTGTAGAAGCAGATACGAGAAGAAATTGAGCAAATACCGGTGGCTGTCTAGGAGCAAGTAATCGCAAACGTAGTGAAACCGACAGAGAAATGCATGGAAGAAAATGGTAGCTACGTTAAAAATTTATTTTCGATACTTATACTAAACAATTCTTCCATCTTTCTTCGTTATGATGATATAATTATTATTTTGTTCGGTATTTTTAGAAAAAACAAATAGGAGATTTCTGGATCAGCTGGTGAATGTTTAAAATTTGTTCATGAGTACCTTTTCCCTTCACAAAACCGGTTTGTTCTTGAGGTATTTGTATGGTGAGGTTGTTTTTCAGCCGCTCATTAATTGTATGAACTAGTACCTTACTGATATGAGTTATTAGCTAGTACTCTATAATTTCCTCACTTTTTATGGAACCTTTCTTCCAGTGGTATAAATATGAACTATGTCCACTCGGTTGGCCACTCACCAGTAAGCTAGATCTTACTACAGATTCAGTGCATTAGTTCTATGCCCTTTTCTCCCATTAGGGTAATGGCTTCTATGGATAACATGTCTGCACCCCTTGCTTTGCTTGAGTTTATGCGTTTTATCGCTGCTCGGATCTCAGACTTAAGTATATTAGGTTGAGTTTCCAGAAAGTACACTGATCTTGTTAGTCACTTTTGTAGAGACCCAAGCAGTATTGCTTTCACACCTCTGTTATTTCTTTTATGTTGGTCACGAAATTTCCATCTTTATCCTCAATAGTCCACGATCCTGGTCGAAAATCTCTTGTGAGGATTCGAACGTTGTTGTACATGCCTTTTGTTTGGTAGGTTTTAGCATGTTCTACTTCTTCACAAACTTTGTTAATTTAGGTGTTTTTGTCTTTTCTCCATAAACGCTGTATTTCGCTATTCAGTTCTTTCATAGCTTCTCTTTTGCGTTTGTTCAAGGAACCCTTGGATTTTAAGTTCCGTCGCTTTTTATTACTTCTAAAGTTTTTATAGTCATTCAGTGATTTTTTTTTTCGATTTTGTGTGCTGTGCGGTATTCTGCTGAGCTTCAACCTTTGCTGTCTTCCACTTATCATTTGATGATAAATCCACTTAATGAAAATTGAATATAATCATCAATTTTTATCAAATATATTGTACGTTTTAATAACTTAACATTTAATTATCCACACGCATTTAAAGTGCGTTTACTTATAGGGAAGAATAAGGTAAGCTTTCCTTTTGTAAATTTTTAAGCTTTTTGTGAAATATAAGAGGTTATGATCAAAACCTTCATCAAGTTTTTAATTAAAAGATTTATGACTCCATCCTACAAACTTTTTATATTAGGTCGTTGCAGCAAAGAAATGTCGGTTTACGTTATTGTATTCGCCTAATGCAGATACTCGTAAATGCTTATTTTAGCTAAAATTAAAGTTAAAGTCATTGTGTTTGAATTTAAAAAAACTACAACATTAACAGTGTTAATTAAACCAGTAATATCTATACAATTATAACCATATAATGGTTTAGTAGTACTGTAGAGTGCAGATGAGACGTTCCACCAGACATCTTTTACCGGATTTCCGATTGGGGAAATATTTAACCACATGATGTTAATTTTGGCTGATGGAAGATTCGAGTCTTTTAATTATTAGTATTAGCTGCGTATGAATTAAACTAGGCCAGTAATAGTAAAAATGTGTAATTTTTTTAAAAACAGAAAAGTACACCGTAAATGAGATATACCGAATATTGAAATATGGGTACTGTATTTATTAAAAACCCTAATTTTTCGAAACATACCCTGGCGATCAAGGTACTCTGAATTTGATTTCAAAATCTTTTTTAGTATGCCCAAGAACTATAAGATACGAACTATTGTTCTAAAATTTTTAAGAGACAATATTGATCGTAATATGATCAAAACATAAAATGACATAATTAAAGCTTTATTTTTTTTTTGGTGTAGAGATCAAAACACTCGTTAATTTGTTTTATTTTTATTCCAAAATTTTTCATTTTCGATTTTGTCAATTTCTTTTGACCATATTGTCATTATCAATATTAAAATTAGGTTTCGGCTTAGACCCCGTCGTCTTTGTAGATAAACACCCAGAATTTGTTGGCTGTTTGTGCATTCATATAGATTGAGGTTTAGGCATACATTGCAGCTTGCAAGTCAAAGTTGCAACTTTGACTCTGATGATGCACCACCAAGAACCACCAAAGAACATAACCGTTACACAATCTCTTGCTTGAGTTCACAAGGTGTTAGGCACATTAAGCCAACAAATTCTGGGTGTTTATCTACAAATACCATGCGGTTTAAGCCGAAATTTAATTCTAATATTGACAATTAGAGTAACCGCGAACGCCTCAAACATTATATAACATATTGTCATTATCATTTCTTCTAAAAAAAATCTGTAAAGGGCTTTACCCAAAACTTTCCTGGTGCACATTGTAACACTAAATAATTTTAAAAATCAAATTAAGTTAGGGATAAAAATATCTTTTTCGCCTCGCTCTATAGAAAATGATCTTTTTCTCCCTAATTTGAGGGAGCAAAGGATGCCTTTACCTTACACGGGAGGTAAAGTAAACAAAAATTCCCTCGGGAGGTAAAGTAATTTCCATAGAAACTGTAGCTGTTAATGATTAAATTTAATAAATTAAAATTGACAGTAAATTTCAATAATGTCAAATTGCATTTGAAAAAACTATATTTCACAGTATTCTAAGAATGTTTCTCCTATAATTGATTCGAGGCTTGCACTTTACTTGCAATTGACTCAAGCCACATAAATTTCAGCGACAGACGTGGACTTCCATCCCCCGTGACGTTTGATGCTTAAAATGTTTGCTCAAGCATCCACTAAAGGTGTAGCTGAATCCCCCTTAGACAATAACCAGTAAAAGCGCTCGCATTTGTTGTTTTCGAATCTTGGATTTGAATAATTAAAATTCCGTCTTTTGCTCCAATATCGCTGATATTCAATTTGGTGAGTTCGTCACACCGACGGGCACCTGAGATACCTATGACCAGGATAAGCTGTAACGGATAAAAATTATTTTAAAACGGGGCACTCTTGTTTTGTATTTAATATCTTCATCAGTAGGTACTCATCTGGAGCTTCCAATAAAAATTAGTTGAGATCTCCTCGCGTGAAAGTTTCGGGTTTCTTTGGCCTGTAACCTGCAGCCTGACGCTTCAGTAATGCAATCAATTTTGGATTTTTGATGTCAATATTTTCCTGCACCGCTACTTTTCCTTTGACTTTTCCGGTAACCAATCCAATGTTGCAGCATTTGCCTCTTCTGCAATATCAGAGGGCAAATCTGAATCGTCGTCACCGCTGCTACACATGTTTATAATAGTTTGACATCTACTGCAAAATAGGTTTCGTCGGTTTGTTTGTTTTCACTAGCACCTATTTTCACTCACAACAAATCGTTGTTTTTTGATCGCATCACATAGACGACCTGATTAGTAATATATCCAAAATGCCACACGTATTTTAATATTCTTTAATTAAAAAAAACAGCGAGTCGCATTCTTTAGCGAGGCGAAAAAATCATATATATGTCATGGGAGCAAAGTGAATTTCCTCCCTCGTGCAATTACGGCCCTCCGCTTTGCGTCGGGCTGCAAACTTTGCCCGCGGGAGGAAATTATACACTTTGCTCCCTTGACATATAAATAGCTATTACGTTTCTAATAAATTAAATAAATTTTCAAATAAAAAAAGCATTGCCGGTGATCAAATTCGAAGGGCAGGCGGATGCGTATGCAATCCCAACGTTTTGTGGGATATTGCAAGCAGAATAGGCTATTTCTACCTGGGCTACGGAACACTACTTGATCAAATGCGCCCCGGCTGCTTTAAATAGAACCGTTTTTCGTTGACACCTCTTACGCTGTAAAGCAGAAAGAGCACTTGCGCTGTATCTGTTGGATTCTCGTCAAGAGTAAAGTCTGGACTATGTGCAAATTGTTACTTTCCTGTATCTCAATTAAAGCAAAAATAAAACAAAACACTTGGTTATCAAATTAAATCAATTATCAAATTTAAAAAAAATCCGGGGGAGGGATATAATCTACATCATCTGCGGATGTAATTGTAACCGCATATATAGGTTATACTGTGCCATGCAGGGTGGCTGGTATATGTTCGAAGCGCTGCTGTATTTAAGAGAACGGTGTTACTGTTGACACGTTTAGATTTTTTGCGACCTTATCTTAAACCCTTGGATCCTATTTTTGTCACGTGTAAAGCTTGACCTATGTGGAAATTACTACTTTCGTCTATTTCAAACTTAACGCAAAAATAAGCAAAACTTAATTTTTTAAGGTGTTTACCCTATATTATTATTATTATTATTATTATTATTATTAAAATAAACGCAGAGCAAAGGAAAGACCCTATGAAGCTCTGATTAAAAACTATACTCATAATTGTAACGCTAAACAATAATAATTATACAGTGAGGTCGTAAAGTTTGGAATAAATTCAGTATTTCCTAATATGTACTTTTCCGGCTAAAACGCTCGGACCCGTCGATTTTTATTTTGATTTGAGCATCTTTTTACTTACGGTAAGGTAATTTTTGGGTATAGGTCACATTAAATCAGCTTACCGTAAGTAAAAAGATGCGTTCGTTCAGATTCCGTAATAAAAAAGGGGTTTCCATTAAAAAAAAAAACATCGATAACGCCATACCTCATACACCCTGTATGTATGCATTTTATTTCAAAAAATTCTCAAATAAAACTAAAAATCGACGGGTCCGAGTGTTTTAGCCGGAAACGTACATGTTAGGAAATACTGAATTTATTCCAAACTTTACGACCTCACTGTATAAAACAACTTATATCTATTTAGATGTAAAATTATAACCTAATTGAATTATTAACAAAAACGGAAAGAAAAATGTCTATTCTGTTTTTAAATGTATTGATCGTAGGAGCGTCGACAATATCGGCAGGTAGACTGTTCCACATATGAAACACTCGGTTCACAATAAACCATCTTCTACACGTTAATCTTGTTAACTCTCTTTTTAACTTCAAACGGTGGCCCCGGAGACGGTCATCGGCATTAAGTTTGTAGAGAGAACTGACTGTCTATATATTTGTCCGAAATTTTCTCGGTCTCATGCCAGTTAGATATACCGGGTGGTTGGTGGTACCTCTATACATAGGCAATTTACATGGCTTATCACGGTTATGGATATTCCTGCTCACCATTTCTATGGAAAAATGGTAGTGGTATTAAATTAAAGAGAATAATTTTCCGCGTCGTTTAGTATTAAAAACTTATTAGATAATGTTAATGGTGCATAAAAAAATTAATTTTAAAATTTTGATATTGTCAAATATAAGTGAGGGAAATATCAACATTTTAAAATTAATATTTTTATGTACAGTTAACATTATCCAATAAGTTCTTAATACTAAACCTACACGGAAAATTATTTTCTTTAATTTAATACCACTACCATTTTTTTCCATAAAAATGGTGAGCAGGAATATCCATAACCGTGATAAGCCATGTAAATTGCCTATGTTCAGAGGCATGAGCAACCACTTGGTATAATATGAATGCAAAGTATCGTCACCCTCAAAAAATAGTTTTTGAGTTATACCGCCAACAGACAGCCAGACAGACAGACAGACAGACAGACAGACAGACAGACCGACGGAATTGAGAAAACCTGTTTTTCGTCATTTAGGGAAACGTGAAGATCTGCAGAAATCTGGTAACGTAATTTTTTCGCGATTACAATACTTCCTTCGTCCTTTAGACGGGGGAAGTAAAAATACATTGTTTTGCAATAAAAATCTATATCTGGTTTTTTTTTGCAGCACCAAAAATATTTTCAAATTAAATTCAATCTACCATGTTCGCTAGAGTAAGTTTCTGAAAATTCGTATTTTTAATAATAGTAGACGGGCATTCAAAGGTGAAAATAATTCAAATAGGTAGCAGTTTCCTTAAGAGTCTGTACAAACCACCAAAATTCCAAATCATTATGCTTGAGAATACGTATAGAAGATATTTAGGTGTATTCATTTCCAGTGAAACACCTTGTAACCTACTCGTATGTGTATATTCTATCACAGTTAACTTTATTCGTATAGAAACTAAAGAAATATTTCTTATGTGAAGAATATCCAGTTGCATAAAATTGAAACGGTATATACTGTTCAAAGTCCGATGTTACCAGTAAACAAAAAAAAAAGTTTAACGAGTCAAACAGTACATTAATCGATCTCCTTGTTATTATTATATATAATTGGTATACATTTTTAGTAAAATTTATATTACTAAATTCAACTTATACTATTCATTTCTGCAATGAAAATTATAAAATAAAATACTAGTACCTAATAGTTCTATTTTATCCCATTTCTAGTAAATATATATATTCAACTTAACAAATTTTTCATTTCAAATTGAGAATTATAATTATCAAAAATTTAAGTAACTTATTAATGTGTTTCATTTGTTACATGATATCCCAAACTTTTATTTTGTAAAACTAAAATAATCATTACACCTACTAATATTGCTAAACTTTAAATATTTTTTTCTACGACCACCACTAAAAGGAGGCCTTTTAGCGCTAGCTTTTTTCACTAAAAGTGACGTTTTATAATTTAGCATGTTTAAAATGAGATCAGCTGTTTACTTTTAGCACATGTGTTATAAAGTGAAGTGAGGTTATAAAACTACAATTTCGAACCGGAAGTGAGGTTGTAAAGTTATTTTAGTTACTTCTTGCGTTAGAGGTAAAGTGTTTTTTAAATAATTAAAGTGTTATGTAATGAATAAAGTCAGATATGTGCTATTATAATTACCTTTGATAACTGACTTTGACAGTACTGGCTCCACAAACATTCACCTGCGCGTCCAGGCCATCTTTTTATTATGACATAAATTAGAACTGTCATAAATGCAAACCTTTGTTAAATCGACATTTATGGATTAATAACAGAAAATTTAAGGTGGTAAAAAAAATATTGTATGCAAACTCGTGCTAAAAGTGTTATTGCACTCGACATGTTATGAAATTCAACCTGCGGCTTTGTTTGATAATTTTCATGTCTCGTGCATAAACATCAACTTTTAGCACTTGTTGCATAAATAGCTATTATTTTCAACATCTTTAGCACTTAGATTTATTTCACAAATTCGATTGTGGAACCATACATTATTTAGTTCTTCAACTTCACAGCCGACTAGTTATGCGTTAAGTAAGACACAATGGAATTCTAAATTATTACAAAACTTGTCGAACACGCCGAGCTCGAGCATCCTTGCTGCTGGCGAAATCTAGAAAACGGTATCAGTGATCATTATAATAAAGAGTGGTATGTTTCCAAGACAGCAAATAATGATATCAAATATGTAGATATTCTCTACTAATAAATAGATACGATTTCTTCAAATATTTCTAAGTATAATATACATATGTACAGATGTGTATCTGCGGGAAGTCGTTTTTCTGTGCTTAGATATGGTCTGTTTATATTACTTTGCTCCGTTGCTAAGATATCTGAATATTATGCTTTCCATTATTGTTAATTTGTACTTACCTCATATAAAAGAAAGTATTTGTAATCGTGAAAAACATATCTTGCTAAATTCTTCCAGATCTTCATCTTTCAGGGTCACTAAATGACGAAAAATCTGTTTTTTCAATTCCGTCTGTCTATCTGCCTATCCGTCTGTCCGTTTATTGGTAGTACCTATAGCTTAAAAACCTGGTTCAAAACCGAATGTAATTTCAGTATTAATATAACAAATGCTATGATAATTATCGATGAATTTACGTGAATCCGAGCGGCAGATTCAACGAGTTGCATATGCCGCTTCGGTTTCACCAATGATATCCTCGTTTAAAAATCATAACACGTGTTACATTTTCAAGAGAATATAATGAATTATACACAATACCTGCTACAGAGCAAAATAAGTTTGCTGTCGCTGTGATAAATAGCAACACCTTAAACAAATTAAAAAAAAAATCGTTCATGTTTGCAACATTTTTAGTTTCAAAGCTTCCAGTAGTGACAAAATAATATGCATATGTATCACTTAAGAGCTTATGAGCCAAGCTAGAACATTTATAAAAACACATTACATATCCTTAGTGTCAAAGAAGCTAGAGCGTTAAAATCTCGAAACTCACAACAAATACACAGTTTGCTTAGTGTTTATCAAAATTAAGACAACATTATTGGCATTAGCGTAAAACTGAATAAAAAAGTTTTTTGACTATACTTCTCTGAAAACACTTGCATACCATTTTTGTTTATGTGTTACGAAAGATCATCGTTTTCGTACACTGCACCGGATTTTTTCTCGTTCATCAGCAATTATTTATGTTAGGAATAAAGATATTCCAAATAACCGTTATGCCAACATTCTAAATAGCATTTGCTTTCAGCGGCAAAGCATACTTTAATTTTTATGTGTTCTATTGCTGCCTTTCAGAGCACTATAATTAAAAGTATAACTTTCACAAGTTGTCATACTCGCGCGGAAAAAGCCTTATTTTCCGCCTCCTAATGAAATATTCTATTTTAGTAAGGAAATGTGGGGCACATTGGGATGAAGAATTTAAAACAGGGAAGGAAAGAAAGGTTTTAAGATCATTTCAATTCAATTGGGGGCGGGCTGCTATAAGGACTTTGCGTCCCTCTTCAGCCAAGAACGGGAAGTATAGGATATACAGGTACTACTTACATTAAGAAGCCGTAAAATTAACAATTTTTAAATTTGTAAAAATTACTAAAAAGTGCAGTTGGTCCCAAATTTCCTCAGCATGAGGCCGTTATAAAATGAATGAAAAAAGTTGTGAAATATATGGAAAATGTTTATATTATCGACAAAATACATAGATTACGTTGTTGAACATTCTAATTGTCAAAATTAACGTAAACTATATAAGTGAAGGTCATTTTTGAAGTCCCTTGAACATAGCCAGGCTTTGGCAGCTTGGGGACAATATCCCTGACACTGACAGTAGAGACGTTCTTTGCGATAGGCAATATAAATTCGGAGGAAATCTACTTTGTATTCGGCGAAATCTTGGGATTTGACTTTGCCGATGTAGTGTTTCACTGGTTTCTTTGTAGGAAACTGCACCAAATAGTCATCGATGTTAATATTTTCATCGTCCAGTAGAGTTAAAATAGTATTGTTTTAAGAACTGTCATAAAAATCCATATTGACGCACTTGTTTTTGAGAGTTTTGTATTTTACAGGTTTTCTGTAAGATCAAGTTGAATGTCCCTTTATAACAGCTCATCCATTCGCATCCAGTTTTTTGATTTTCCCTCAACTATGATTATACAAATAAAAGTGGCTGTCAATGAACGGATAAGTTATAAATCAGATCGACCACGTCTTAATCGAAGAACAGAAATCCAAGACGGTAATTAATGTGAGAAGTCAAAGAGGAGCGGAAGAAAATTCAGACCATTTTACGGCGTGATATAAATGGAAGTTAAAACTGATATTTGAAAAGTAAAGAAGAAGTATAATAAGAGGAAATGCGAGATAGGAACTCTAACATAGGTGGAAATGCGAATTAATTTCCAAAGAAACTTTGACACGCCAATCAAATAGTAAGAAACGACAATCTTGTACAGACTATTGATTAATCAGACGTACCAACAAAAGATGAAATAATGGAAATAATAAAGAGACAGAGAAACAAAGAAACACCATGTGAAAATTCATAACGACAGAGTTTAATACATGTAGAGAAGAAAGAATACCGGAAACAGTTATTGAGATAATAAGAACGATATGGGAAGCCGAATGAATGCCCCAAGAATGGAAAGATCTATGCTGGTACCTATTAACAATAAAGGAGACAAATCCGAATGCAGTAACTACAGGGAAATAACACTGCTGGACACAGTATATAAAATAATGGCCACTATGATAAAAAAATAACTTAGAGGAGCACTCGGATATCACCCTAGGGAGTACCAAAGTGGTTATCAAAGAGGCTGATTTATCTCAGATCACCTTTTTCGTCTCCGGCAAATTCCTCGAATGCAATTGCTCGAAATCAATTGCTCGAAATCAATTGCTCGAAAATCAAATTGCTCGAATGTAACTTTTCTCGAAATACAAGCTCCTCGAAGGGCAATTTCTCGAAAATGTTTTGCTCGAATTTATGCGTCAATACTAAACTCTTCAAAATCTTTTGTAGTAAGTAGTCAAAGACAGTATTATGTTCTTGTAACAGGAAAGTGATTATCATTGGAATGTAATTACGGGTATTCATAATCAGGATAATGGGTTTGTTGTTATCACAAATAATGTTAAATAGGTTTTTCTTGGAACACGAAAGTGATTATCAGCTATAATTTACCAAGGGCAGTGATAATCACCCGCAATAATTTTGACAAATAACAACCCGAAAGTGCTTGCCTAGAAATAACCCGAGGCGAAGCCGAGGGTTATTTCTTAAAGGCAACGCACTTGAGGGATGTTATTTGTCAAAATTATAAGGATTTATCACTGGCCGCGGTGAATTCGGAAAGATAAGTTCTTAAATAAATTAGCAATTTTCTGACAAATTAATTTGACACTTCATTATAATAATATTATGTTGGTGGCACTGTATGTCTACGTCAAATTTGAGGTTATCAGGTTAGCTTTTGTGTCAGTTTTGACACAGACTGGCGGAAAAGCTAACCTTCTAACCTCGAATTTGACTTAGATTTACAGTGCCACCAACTTGCCATAGGATACTACTGAAATTTAATTAGGTAGTTTCCATAGTGATTAAAAATCACCCTAGGGTCGTTTTCACTTCAAGCATAATCTGATTTGTCAAACTGACTCACGTGATTAAAAATAATCAAATTGGATTGGTCTGCAATATATGTAAGAACTTATCAGTAATAATGTATTAAGGGCAAATGCTTTTGCCGGTAAAAATGTTTTACGAAAGTATTTTGTTTTGGCAATGTCACAAGACAAACTAACTTGATCAAATTCCCGAGCCAAAGGCGAGGGAATTTGTCAAAGTTAGTTTGTCGAGGGGCATTGCCAAAAAAACAACAAATCTTAAGTAAAACATTTTCCGAGCAAAATCATGAGCCCGAAATACATTTTGTGGACTATTTCCCAAATATCGGTTCATTTTGACATTTATACTGGTGCGCAATGACAGTTTAAATGACGTTTCTTAAATACCACCTTGATTAAAGCAACATATTTGGTGGTTGCCGTGGATGCAAGTGGCAAAAGAAACTGACAAAATCCCAAGGGAAAATTTCGATTTTTTGCCACTACAAAAACCCACGATTGGTTGAATTTTGAAAAAGCATGGCTTTTCATTGGATAATAAGAGATGTGGGAAATAGTCATCGAAATGTAATACATACCTATACCTATTTTTTATTAATAAAGGTTATAATTTGTAATTTGTGTTTTTTTTATATTCGATATTCACTGATTCGAGTTAAGGCTATTTCACAATTTTATTTGTTTCGAGCAACAGATAATCGAGAAATTGCTGTTCGAGAAACTTGCAATTCGAGCAAAGTCACATTCGAGCAATTGACTTTCGAGCAACTAATTTCGAGCAATTCGTTTGCGAGCAATTGCATTCGAGCAATTTACCTAGAACCAATACAACCCACATTTTTAACATTAAGCATTAACAGATAATCGCTAGCAGCTATGACTACAATAAAAACATTCATGTGCTGTTCCTAGATTTAAAGTAGCCGTACAACGAAATTAATGTAGAATAGTAATTTACGTAACAAGTATAGAAAGTGGAGCTTTTCAGTACGAGTGAGATGTTTCCGGAAGAGGCCGTTAGGCCGAGTCCGGAATTTCGAGACTAGTATGGAAAAGCCACTTTCATACGAGTTTCGTACAATATTTTTTCGTACACTAGCATACAAAACGGAATACTAAATTTATCCTCGTATATAGCAAATAAGTAGAGTAATATTAATGTAATGTAATATTATATGTGTTGTAACTAAGGAAACGTACGGCAAAGTGCTACTTTGCCGTACGAATACCGCAAAGTGCAACTTTCTGATTAATAAATTGTACGGCAAAGTAGCTCTTTCAATGCTAGTGTACGAAAAAAGCTATTGGAAGATTTGGAAAGTTTACAAATACCACCAAAGTTGCTACGAAAATAAAAATTACGCTGGAGCATACAAATAGTAAAGTCGGACTCAACGGAGACATTTCAGAAAGTTATGGGGAACAAAAGGGGTTAGACAAGGTGATCCAATATCATCAATCTTGTGAAATCTAATGTTGGAAAAGATAATAAGAAACAGTGGCATTACAACTAATGGAACCATAATCAACAGAAGTCAGCAGATTCTAGCATATGCTGATGATCTAACATTGATAGCGAGATCAGCAGAGGAATTGAAAAAGATGGCAAAGGATATAGAACCCCATTCCAGGAAAATGAGATTGTGTTTCAATGCAATGAAGACGAAGTACATGGTGATAGGAAGGAAAGACAACACAGCTGCCAAATAAATAACAAGAAATACAGAAGAGGGGGGTAAAATGAAGATAGAGAGAGTGAACAGTTTCGAGTTCTTAGGAGCATTTATAACAAAACAAGGAGATGAAAGTGCAGATATTAAGACACGGCTAACTAAAAGTGAAAGTTGGGCTGGTGCTTTACACAGTATTATAAAATCAAAAGTGATACCGCGGAGTGCAACTCTGATAAGTTATAATATAACGTCGATAAGGCCTACAGCGACTTAGGCTTCCGAAACGTGGAGGGAGGTGGTTAGGTCAACTGGAGAGACTCACCCAGGACAGAGTGCAAAAACGGCCGATGAAGAGGGAGATGGAGGCCACAAAGAGAATCGGCCGACCCAGGAAGAAATGGTTAGTAGCTGTTAAAAAAGATCTAGTGAAGAAAGGCATAGGAAAAATGGTGGACAAAAGGAATGCATCAGAAGGTCTGGAAAAAAATTGTCAAGCAATGGGTCTAAGGTCTGTTCAGGCTCCATTTACAGGGTGTTCCGCAACAGGAGGACCATTGCGAATATACATATTCTTGAGGTAATTCTAATTCAAAAAGTCCTGATAAACATATATTCTAAAGTGAACCGTTTCTAAGTTATGAATAAATTAAAAGTTTAATTGGTATTATTTCTGACATGTACTATTTAATCTTTACAATCATTTTAAATCAATTTTAATGTAAATGAGACTCAGAATGACAGTCTCCATTATAAATACACAGCTCGACCTTACGTACAATTGATATCATTGATCTTATTAGGACGGATAATTCTTGATTTGATTGGCTACTTCCATTATTCTATCGATTCATTGCTCTCTGATGTTTATTCTCACATAATACACTTGGGTCTTTATGTAACCCCAAAGAAAGTAATCCAGAGGGTTGAGTTCTGATGATTTCGCTGGTCAAGGAACCAGCTCTCCTCGACTTATGAATCGGTCTGGAACATTTTTATTTAAAAACGTAGTAACCCTTCTGGAAAAATGTGGCGGTGCGCCATCTTGTTGGAGCCACATTCCCTGCCTCACATAGTGGCAATGTTTCCTGTAAAAAATTCAATACGAATGGTCCGACCAAATGGTTGTCTATGATACTGCATCAAACATTCACCCAGAAACGGTTCTGGAAATGTGCCTCTTTGGTCTCATGAGGATGTTCCTTCATAGGTGACAACACATGAGAATTTCGCGTGTTTGTTATTCAGTCTCTTCGAAAACATGTTTCGTCAATGAATAAAATGTTGTTGCAGAGTTCTTAGTTGAATAAAATCCACTGACACAATTTCTGGCGATCAAAGCAATCATTAGGTTGTAAAGCTTGGATGCGTTGGACGTGAAAGAATACGGACCAAAGTCGTGCAAGTTTATTCATACTGTTGTTTGGGGAGTTTCAAGACGTTGTATGCTAGTGGTGGGACTACCTTTTATTGTTTCTAGTACTTTATTTTCCAACGCGTCAGTACGTCGTCTTGGTGTTTTTTTTAAATTTTCCTGTTTGTCACACTACCAGATTCTCTAATACTTTGATGATCACGACAAATACTCGTTTCCTTGGTAGCCTACGACTAGGGAATTTTCGGTGATATTCTGCAACTGCTGCCCGACATTGCCATGACAAAAACCATACATGAATAAAATGTCTGCGTATTCCTGATTAGAAAATGTAGCTATTGCAACTGATTATTGTTAATTTTACCACTACCTGATATTTAATAAACAAACAAACAAACAAATAATAAACAAAAACTAAGCAATGTAGATTAGCATAATGTTTGCAGAACAATTAAATACCAGAATCTTTGAAATAATACAAAATAAACCTTTAATTTATTCGTAACTCAGAAACGGTTCACTTTAGGATATATGTTTATAAGGACTCTTTGAATTAGAATGACCTCAAGAATATGTATATTAGCTATAGTTCTCCAGTTGCGTAACATCCTGTATAGAGCGATTGAAAAGAATTCTACAGAAGTGACTTGTAATTTTTGTAAAACAAACAATGGCATGTTGCATCCTCATTCAAAAAATAATGAACGTCAAACCAACTTCAAAATACTTTTAAATAATGTTGTCAAGCTTCTGTCAAGAATACAATTTGAGGTAAATAAGGACACACATTCAAATTGAAAGGCAAACTTCAAGGAGAAATTTGTTCAATCACTCTATATACCGGGTGTCCTAAAAGTCTGGAAACAGCTGAATACCTCGAAAAATACGCTTTGGATAGTGAAAAGAAAAAACAATCATTTGATATTTTTTAAAAAGCTATCAAATAATACAAAAATTGACCCCTATCCCCACCCCTGTGGGTGGAGCGAGTAGCAATTTTAAAATCTTAAATAGGAACCCCAACTTTGGATTGCAGACTTTACCCTAAAAACTACGTAAGTTTTGTTTGAAGAATTTTGTTTACACTTTAATTTTACTACTGAAATCGCAAAAACTGATATTTTTCGCTATTTTCGAGAAAACGTACATCGTATTGAAAAACTTTCAAAAATATCTACTTGGGGTATGCCCGGATATCATCTGATTCTTTAAAAAACATCTTGGTATCATGGGACTACTTCCGGGATCACTCGGGGAATCGTCGAGTACCTTCAAAACCACTCGAAGAATCGTCGGGAACGTTCGAAACCACTCAGGGTATGGTGGATACCTTCGGAATCACTTCGAGTATCAGCTGGTATCTTTGGACCCACTTCGGATACGATCGGATACTTTTGGAGTCGCTTCAGGTATCATTGAGAACCTGAACCACTTGTTAGTTTTTCGATCCGATGTAGGTTTCTCGAAAATAGGGAAAAATGTCAGTTTTTGCGATTTCAGCGCCATCTATCAAGAGTAAAAAAAATTGAGACAAAACTTACGTAGTTTTTAGCGTAGAATGCGAATCTGGAATAAAAAGTGAGGGTTCCTATTTAAGATTTTAATGTTTCCCCTTGCCCCACTAACAGGAGTGGGGGTGGGGGTTTAATTTTGGTATCATTTGATAGCTTTTTAAAAAATATCAACTGTGTCTGTCTTCGTTTCCCGATCCATAACGTATTTTTCGAGATATTGAGCCGTTTTCAGACTTTTAGGACACCCCGTATATTATCCATGATGGTGGAACATTTTTCTTCAGATTTATCGCAAACTTGCATACTAATTTTTTGGTGTTATCATAGGTGAGGTGATATAAATTTCGAGTTCCCTTTCTTCGACAGCAGAAAATATTAATTTGTCTAAACGCATATTTTGACTTAGTGTCGTCTTGAATGCCGTTGTTATCATCAGATCCCAGGCCAGGAATTATAAATTTCCAAGCAGTAGTGTACGGTGCTCGTGTTTAAATTAAATTGAGATGAAGCAGTACGCACCGATATCTTGCTTTGTACAGCTTGGTAAATAACTCGTTGAATTGTATCTTCAGAAATTGTCCATCTTAATCATCACATTAATAATACATGTTGTACCTTTAGACAGTCCCAAAATGCCTTATCAATTTTGTCTCAAACTACTTCAAGTATAAAATTATTTGTGTTTCCCGCAATAATATAAGTAGCGTTCGACGTCATATTCAGCATGGCCACTGTAGTCAAGGAGGGTCCTAGTATATTTAAAATCACCAGATTCTAGGGCAGTCAGGACTAAATCTCATCTCGATGTATTATTAAAGACACATTTGCATAGTTAAATTTTAAGTCACCTTCTCGATCAACTGCACACGTCCAGCACACTCCACAAAGTAATTGACAAACGCCATCACAAAGTACCAGCGCAATTAAAGCGGTAAATCTGAACTGTCAAAGAGTGCCCCACTCTGCCCTACTTCATTTAAGGATTAAAACAAGAACATTTTGCGTCATTTCGACTCTTGGTTATGGAGATATTAGGTAATCCTTAATTATTTTTTTAAAATATTTAATCACCGGATCGGCTCACAAGGACCATACGCAGTAATATTACATTAAGTTTTCATTACACATAAGATATACTCGTAAATATGAATATAATAAGAATATAATAATGGGCTTGATTAAGACACTATAGAATTATAGATGTTTTAGCACTTTAGTCGCTGTCATTTAGCAGCGCATCCTGTGGAAGTCGTAGTTTTAATCGAAGGTTCTTAGGTTAACTATGCATTTTTTGGTCGTGATTTTGATATAGTCTTGGATGTAGTCAATGTTCAGTTCCCGGTGTAGTTGATCGTTTCGTATGTACCAAGGTGCATTGGTTGCCATTCTGATGACTTTGATCTGTAGTACCTGTAGTTTGTTTATATGTGTTTTCGACGCAGCTCCCCATACTACACAGGCATACATAAGCGCCGACCGTAAAACTGATGTATAAATATTAATATGGCGCACTCAATTTTCAGCGGAGAGTTTCTGTTTAGTATTGGATATAATAATCTCAACTTGTTGTGGCAGTCATTTATTTTAGTGTTTATGTGAATTACCCAGGTTAATTTTTGGTCTAGGCTGACTCCTAGGTATTTCACTGCCCCGTCTTTCGGGTTCCATTAATGACAATGTGGATTGGATTATGAAATTGCCCAAGGGTGAATATTTTAGCAACAATTTTTGTTGGGTTTAAGGTAATATTCCAACGGTTTACCCATATTTGCAGATGTTCTGCAGCTCTTTGGAGTGCTTGTATTGAGCAGTTTAGGTCGCGATTTTGTGTTATTATCTCCGTGTCGTCAGCAAACATAGCTAGGGAGCAGTCAGGAGGTATCGGAATGTCGTACATAAATATGTTAAACAGAATAGATTCTTGAGGTACCCCTGCTTGAATGTTCTTAGTTTCAGATACGGATGAGTTTATTATGCTTGCAAATGTTCTTTCACTGAGAAAGGTTGAGATTATGTTGGTGATGTATTCGGGCGTTTTTAGCTGGATAATTTTATATAGAAGGCCATTGTGCCAGACGCGGTCAAATGGATGGGCTATGTCAAGGATTAATATAATAGTGAATTGTTTATTTTCAAAACCTTTTGTTATATTTTTATGTATTCTGGCAAGCTGGTGTGCTGTAGAATATTTGGGTCTGAAACCAAACTGGAAGGATGGTAAAATTGACTGCTGGGATATATAATTATAGAGTCGCCTATAGATAATTTTTTCGAGTAGTTTTGACAAGGTGCAGAGGAGGCTTATAGGGCGATAAGAAGTTTTTGGAAGTGCATTACGTGGGCGTGTTTCCATTGTTTGGAAAAATATCCGATGGATAAGCAGGCATTGAATAAGGAGGTGAGGTATGCGAGGTATTTTGGTCTGATGTTTTTAAGAATCATGTTTGTGATCATATCGGGGCCGGGAGCTTTTTTTATTTGGTAAGTGCTGGATTAGAGAAGCAATTTCTTCGGGGGTTGTTGTTTGAATGTTGTTGCATTTAAGGGGAGGTGTTGAGAGACAGTTTCATCGATATGGTTATTGAAGTCAATGTTTTCATTGCTAGTTGTAACTGTTAAAACCTCACATGTTTCTTGGTCGCTAACATATGTAACGGTGTTGATTCTAAGGATGGGTATTGTTTGCTTCTGATTGGTTATGCGTTTTACCGCTCTCCACATTGTTGGATCAGCCGTTTCGAGTTCGCCTATGTATCTATTGTATGATGAGATGATGTAATTTGCGATTTCACATTTAACTTGCCGCGTTAGTTGGTTTAGAGCTAAGTTATGTTGATGTTCCCGGGTTCGTTGCCACAATCTTCTGGTCAGGTGTTTCTAACGTAATAAATTTTGAACCTTTATTGGCGGTGCTTGATGGTACGCAGGTTTATGATAAATTTTAATAGTGGCTGTTCGAGCTGCTCTTTGTATCTTTGTTGTAAGGTGATTAATTGTCTGGTCTATTCCATCTGTGCTATAGAGGTTTTGCAATGGTACCAGGTTGGTATTGAGTTGGGATTCAAATATTTTCCAGTCGACCGGTCCATTAATTAGCCGCGGTATGTTTTGTGTTAAGAATGGTTGCTTGGTAAATGTAAGGATGACCGGTATGTAGTCACAGTCCAATTCAGCCAGTACTCTTTTATAAACAGGATGTGATATTCGGTGTTGAAGGCAAATATCGAGGATATCTGGATGACGGTCGGTCCTATAAGGGTAGTACGTCGGTTCGTCAGAAGCTAATACTTGAATGGGAAGATCTGCTGTTAATGAGTATAACCTATTACCGTTCGGATTGTTCGTTCGACAGCCCCACGCTACGTGTTTACTATTTAAATCCCCTAATAATAAGGTCGGTATGCCGCTATCTAATAATATCTGCACGTCCTGAGGCAACAGTCGTTTGTTAGGTGGTTGATAAACAGCAACTACTAGTAGGTCACTGTTATCTGTTAATGTTATTTTAATTGCGGAAGCCTCACGATGATAAAGGTTAGGAAGGAAATATTCTAGATATTTAATATTTGTTTTAACTAATACTGCGGTTCCTCCCGAGGCAACTTGCGCTCTTGTTCGCTCGTTACGAAAAATGCCATATACAGGGAGTGTGAATTTAACTTCAGGTATAAGGTGGGTTTCACTTATGCACATTATGTCTATTTTATGTCTTTGCAAGAACTCAGTGAGTATTCCTTTCTGGTTTATTATACCATTGGCGTTCCAAATGGCCATTAATGCTTTTAGGGTTGTTAAGGATCATTTGAGAAGATTGAGGATATGATCTGAGATAGGAATGATTTAATTTGTTCCCTATACGGAGTGATAATATTAATAATAAGTTGTACTAAGGAGTTGGGCTGGGCATTTGGGGTTGGGGGATGCGTGCTTTGTTTCTGAAGGTTTGCGTGTGTTGAATTAGTAGTTTTTTTTTAAATATTTGTTTAAGCAAGTTGAACAGCCTTTCTTGCAGCTTTATTACAGTAAATTAAAGACAAAAAGGAAGTGAAGCAATTGATTCTTGTCTAACATCGTTGCAAATGTTGTGCATTCCTTAAAATGCATCGTGCGTAATTATTCTGAATGCTGTGTACAGATTAGAATAGATTGAATTTGTGAATCGCTTTCCATAAGATTTTCTGACCGTCGCTGAATGATTGAATGTGTTTGAATTAGGATGTTATTTTTTTGTGGACGATTCTTTCAAATGCCTTAGTTGTATTTCTTTTTTGCTGTGTAGAAAATAGTTTGTGCATCTTTGTGTATCACTAAACATAAACTGAAAAATCTCTATAATATATTTCGATAACCTAGATAGGTAAAAAGCGATAAAATAGTAATTGCCTTAGAGCAACGGTCGTATCGAACTAAGGTTGACGTAACATCATCTAAGAAGCTGTTTCAGGGTAATCATGGCTTCGGGGTTATTAGAAAAATAATTAGCTAGCGCCGTCGACATCTACCGGTGCTCCCTAGTTGTTGGGAAAATTATAAATGCGCAGTGTTTTACAGACCGACAGAAAAGCAGAATGGCATTTGATGCAAGAGGGTGAAAAATCACAGCGCGGACGAAACCGCGATTCGTAATAAGTCTCAGCTTGGCAAGGTAAATGGATTAGGGCAATCTTTCAAATCTGGGTTGGAAGTTTGCGCAGTTCCTTAGGCAGTTCTTTAGGTAAGTAGGGCATTGTTTTCGGGACCCGGCCGGCCCTAAAATCCGTCTTCGGTGTAAAAACAAGATAACCCTAGGTGTTTTTATGCGAACTCGCAACAAGTGGCATGCGTGAACCGGCCAATGAAGAGGAGCTGTGTGGGCCGGCGGGGATGATATCAGCGACGGTGACCTGGTGAAGCCAGTCCGCGCGTGGTAAGCGAATCCTTGCGCAATCGCGAGGTGTAGGAGTCGAGAGTGCCGTCGAGGCGTGAGTCAGAGGCGACGGGCACGGCGAGGCGGCAGGCGCCTGGGCGACCTGCCCGCCATGGACTAGCGCCAGTCCAGCGCCGCGGCGTCTGTCTGTCCACCCGTATGTAAGTACACAGCATGCCTTCTGCTTGACTGATCAGCTGCAGCACCTGGGGCACCAGTCGACTGCTGCTGGCTGCTGGACGCGATGCGTTGCATGGCTTCACGCTAGTTGTGGTTATATTTTTCGTCAAAAATTATTTTTCGATTTTTACCGAAAAACCCTTAAGCGGAATTGGTGCGTTCAGCGTTTGAACTTTTTTGAAAATATGCAACAGTTGGCACATCGGACATCATTTTGAGCGCAACAAGTACTATTTAGCAATTAATTCAACCTCTTCGGGGAGTGTTTCAAAATTTAAACAGACGATGGAATATTTTTTAAAATTGCACAAATTTGCTTTCTGCCCAAGTTGCTTATACCGGTAACTAAAGTGAAACTTTAGAACTATTCTGACGTTCATCTCTTCACGGAAAGGTAAATTGCTGTGTTTTACTGTAGTTTCAAGTTGTACTTTGTGGTGGTGTAGGTAAATAAAATAAGCTAGATGCATACACATTCATAAACATTTAACGAGTTAGTTCTAATAATGTTACCAAGTAATCAGACAGTTACTCAAATATAACCGCAACTGTTTCGCAACTAAATTTCAGAAACGGAGCGAAGCGAATTAATTTTTGGTCGTAAACTTAAAATCCGATTTAGAATTAATTAAACGGTTAATATTTTCAGAACTTTATAAACTTTTGCGGTTTCTCATTGGGCTAATAAAAACTTTTAGAGTTTTTTAGATTGTCAATATAAATTTTATGCTACGGCGGCGCCTCCACCAAATGTGCACAGACTTGTAACATTTTCCAACATAAACGCTTTCCTTGTAGGCGCATTATACACTTTCTGAATACTAACTAAATCAATTAATACAACATATTGTGTGATGTTTTTAGAGTTATTGTTAAAAGAAAGAAATATTATACATTTTTTGGAATCGTAAACATGATGCTCTGCTATAAGTTGCTGTTGCTCATATTTATTGTTATACATATTATATTTTGCATGTTGGCAGTAGAATATAGATATATTTAAAAGATGTATTATTGTTAATATTAGAGAATGAATGAATTGTAAACTATTACACAGGACACCAAAGTAAGTTTGGCAAATTTTGTCGAAATACCAAAGGTTATAGTTAGTAATTGTTAGTTAGTAGTATTGCCAACACATTTTTCAGCAGAGTAAAGTCATATTTTACTAGAAAGTAGAAAAGAAACTGCAATTGCCTGCTTTTATTAACTTTATACTATCTTTGCAGTTGTCATGATAGGTTTTATTTGTTGAAAGCCAACTATCTTCTTTTACAAAATTTTGAAAAATGTTATCGGTTGCAAATTTCTTCTTATTTTTAATTTTTTAAATGTCTGTTCTGAAAATAGTAGTTTTATTATTTCATAAGTTATAAATTTATTCATTATAGTAGTTTCTATTAAAAAATTGCAATTTTACAGAAATTAATGTTGATAAGAAAGTACATGGATTTCATGTTCTCGAGCAATTTTTTAAACTTGTATATAAGAAGCAGACATACTTAAACGTTTCTTGAAAAAATCACTTGCATGGAAACTTTGATAATTTACTGAAATCAATAATGAATTAAGGAACAGCATATATGAAATAAGCTGCTAAAATAAAACATATTTAGAGCAAGATTTCATTCACAGGGGTACCAAGCGGAGATAGCAAGGAATATTAATCTATAGATAACACCGTCCGTCCTTAAAGCGTCTATTAAAATTAAAGGCTTTTTAATATTAAAGCAATTTGCCGTTTTTTTAGTTATGACATATAGTTGGCGTTTATACGTATTTTTGTCTTATTTCTTAATACGCTATACACATATATACTGTGTTTGACGGAATAGGGGACATATAGAAATTGGTTAGTTATTGTCAGAATTAACACTAAAATTGCAACATAAGCAACAACGAACAGTAAATTGTAATATATCCAAAATAACATTTTTATATTGTTACTATAAATCAATGCTACGGCGGCGCCTCCACCAAATGTGCACAGACTTGTGTAGTCCAGAGAAATTAGACATTGCTCTTCGGAAAAATTCCCGGAAAGCTGGATTTTGGTATGAGCCTTGATATTGTGGTTCTAAACAAAATGTCAAAAGTCCTCATCGATCCGAGTGCCGCTAAAAATTTTAAGGGGGGGCAAAGGTCACCAAAAACGATATTTCGTGAATATCTCGTTAACGGTCACTTTTACAGAAGAAATATTGATTATCAAATTTGTAGCTTATGAAATTTCTAACAATAAAGATATTATGACTTTTATTCGTAAAAGTAACCGTTTTGGAGATAATTCGATTTACAGAGTTGAAACGTGCACTCTTTTCCACACCACCTTCGAGGTAGTGTACATGGTGCGTTTTTTTTTTCATGTGGTATTCCCAGTAGGCATATTCCACGTTTATTTTTGTTTGAAAAATGTTTATTTTAAAAAAAATATTATGAACTTGTTCATTAGTCAATTTTGGATTCAAAACAGGAGTTATTAATATTCATTTTCAGACTATTTCAATCGGTATGCTTTCTTCTTCATCATCTTCTTCTTCTTCTTGTTCTTCTGCTGTCTTCTTCATTTCCATAGATTCAGTCAGGAAACGTGATGGATCTACATCTTCAGTGGAGTCGCAAGTATCGACGTCATTTATATCGGGTGTTACATTTAAGCAAGACACGAGATAAAGTTTTTTTTTTCGGATTTTGTTCACAACGTTGTTTATAGTGTAGTCATAGTGACGCTCTCCAAAGCACCCTACATTTATCAGTCTACCCAATCCTCTACCTTAAAATAATTCCAAGTTTCTTAAAATTTCTTAAATAATTTGTTATAAACGTATGTGGCTCGGCTATAATTATCTGCCTCGCAAGCTCGGCAGATAAACAGTCCAGCCACGCCAAATAAAGTATAATTTTTGCTCCTAATAACATAATATACTATTATGCTCCTACACGAATAGCAAGCAAATGTCCCTTGAGGTTTTATGACAACGGAGGGGAACTTTTCGGAGCACATTCCTTCTCTTTCTAGACTACAGTGTACTATATATGTGTTTCTTTCTAATTTTATGGGCTCTGAAACAAGGAAATTCTGGAATATTTTCAAGTCGCAACTCCAATGAGATATACATGCCATTGAGGAGTGCATCTATTAGTTACAACTCTGTAAATCGAATTATCTCCAAAACGGTTATTTTTACGAATAAAAGTCATAATATCTTTATTGTTAGAAATTTCATAAGCTACAAATTTGATAATAAATATTTTTTTTGTAAAAGTGACCGTTAACGAGATATTCACGAAATACCGTTTTTGGTGACCTTTGCCCCCCCTTAAAATTTTTAGCGGCACTCGGATCGATGAGGACTTTTGACATTTTGTTTAGAACCACAATAGCAAGGCTCATACCAAAATCCAGCTTTCCGGGAATTTTTCCGAAGTTTTGCTTTTATTTTGTCTAATTTCCCTGGACTATGTGGAATTCTCCAACACGAACGTTTTCCTTGCAAACGCATTATACATTTTCTAAATATTAACTAAAGAACTTAATACAACAGATACTTTTTACTGATCTTAAAGTTATTGTGGGCAATGGAAAAAATAATACGGATGGGAATTTTTGGGAATCGTAAACGTAATTTGCTGTGAATTGGTGTTGCTCACATATACGAGGCTTGTACCGTAAGTAATGCCTGTTGATCTGTAATACCGTTTAATTAAGAAATTTCTAAAAGAAATCTTGTATAATATTTATTCAAACTTTGAACTACAAAACATTATTTTTCAATATAATCCCCCTTTCTTTCTAAACATGTGCGCCACCTTAAAACCCATCGCTCAAATCCATTTTGAACAAAAGATGCATTCGTGTTTTTCACTCATTGTTTTACTGCTTGTTCTATCTTCTTCAATGATTCGAATTTAATTCCTTTCATACATTTTTTCATTGGCCCAAACAAATGAAAGTCCGATGGAGTTAAATCAAGACTAAATCCTAGATGTGGCATAACTGACCATCCCAGCTTCTGGATCGCCTCTTGAGTAGCAAATGCAGTATGGAACCTTGCATTATCATGGTGTAAGACAATGCTAGCTACATTTTGCTGAGGCCTTTTTCTTATAATGGCTTCTTTAAGCTTTTGTAAGGGCAGTATGTATCGCTGGCTATTTATTGTGGTCCCTGGGTTGAGAAAATCGATAAGAATAACACCCTGATGGTCCTAGAATACAGTTGCCATAATTTTCTTCGAATAAGTTTTCACTTTAATTTTTTTAGAAGTGGTGATGACGTGTGACGCCATTCTTTTGATTGATTTTTGGTTTTTGGATTATATGTAGACACCCATGATTCATCCCCAGTCACAACATTATCAGGTCCTCGTTCTTCGAAGGTGTTTACGAGATCAGCACAAATCCCCATTCTTTTTTCCTTTAGTGCTTTGGTTAACTGGTGAGGAACCCACCTAGCACGCATCTTAGAATAACCAAGATCATTTATAATTTTCTCCACAACATTGTGCCCCGACCCCAACTAACTAACAATTTCTCGAACAGTCACACGTCAATCTTCACGAATCATTGCATGAATGCGCAATTTTGTTTCATCAGTTCCAACAGTAATCGGTCTTCCTGAGCTTGAATTATCAAAAATATTGGTTTCACCAGCCCTAAATTTGCTCACCCATCTACACACATTACTAACGTCAATTGTCGACTCACCAAACACTTTTAAAAGCCGTCCATGAATTTCAGAAGCAGAACAATTTTATTTACTCGATATTATCCTTGCAATGGTCATAATTAGGGTGCCTTGATGTCAATTTGACGTATTTGTCCTTTATCGGGGTACGGAAAGATCGCTGTCCCCTCTCACTTTAAAGTAATTTCGAGTCCGTAATCTGATCGTTGTCCCCTCTCACGCTAAAGCACTTTAGAGAGAGAGGGGCCAGTGATCTGTTCGTACCTTGGATAAATGCACCCTAATCATAATAGGTTTTATTTGTTAAAAATCTACTACATTGTTTTAAACAATTTTGAAAAGTTCTATCAGATGCACACTTCTTCTAATTTTTATTTGATTTAATGTCTGTTCTAATAATAGTTCCTTTTATTATTTTACAAGTTATAAAGTCATTTATCATAGTAGGATTTATTAAAAAAATGTAATCAAACTGTCACCTTATTTGTTTCATAAACTATGTTTATGAGATCTTATATGTTTTGAAACCCAAAAATAAGAAAGCACATGGACTTCATGTATATTTAAAATATGTACTGTTAGATCAATAAAGAATGAATTGCTAGTCAATTATTACAGAGTACACTAAAATAAGATTTTCGAGGTTTGTTGAAAGGATTAAGTTAGTAATTGCTAGTTAGTAGTGATTACCTGCACATGTTTCGGCAGAGAAGAGTCATATTTTACCTTCTATGAACTGTAATTTCCTGATTTTATTTACTCGATTTACTGGTTTGCAGTTGTCATGTTAAACGCCAACTATATTATTTTAAAGAATTGCAAGAAATTCTATTGGTTGCAAATATTTTCTAATCCTTGTTTGTTTTACTCTCTGTCCTGATGATAGTTGCTTTTATGATTTTATAAGTTATAAATTTACACACTATATTACTATGGTACACTATTATTGTATTAAAATAAGGAATACCTTTTTTTAAGTTCAGAAATTGACCATGACAAGAAAGCACATGGATTTCATGTTTTCGAGAATTTTTTAAATTTCTATATAAGAAGCAGACAAGCTTATACGTTTCTTAATAGTTATTAAGGTACCAAGAGCATTATGAGTAAAATAAGAGCCCAAGATTGTTAGTGTACTAACCGAGGGCCTTTGGCCCGAGGTGTGTACAACAATCGCGGGCTCTTAGCTCATAATGCCCGTGGTGCCTTCAAGGTTTTATGTCCTACCAATTTTCTTACCTAATTAATATTCATATTCAATTCATATAATTACTATGATATAGTATTTAAGATTGATCTAGTTAGCTGATCTAAGTTAGATTTGTGACATTAGCTGAGCTGTCATTAATTTTCATTGTGACAGTGGTGCATCATAAAGTTGTATCCATGGAAACAAATACTGTTAATTTTTCATAATAACCCTAGTGTTCTTATGAAGAAAATAATTGCCCTGAAGCGTTATTTTGTATCTAAGATACCTTAAAATAGAGTCATTAATTTCAGTTAATGTACTGGTAGGACATAAAAATAATAATCACCTACTTGAGAACTCTGGAATCAATGATGGTTTAAATAACAGCATATATGGATTAACTGCTAAAATAACATATTCAGGAAAAGATTTTATTCATAGTAGTACTAAGCCGACAACAAAGATTATTAAATATACAGATCTACGTAAAGGATCTGTTAAAATTAATGGATTCCAGACATTAAAACAATTTGCTATTTTCTAAAATTATCCGATATATTTATGGTGTCTATATTCTATTCTCTATACAGGGTTATTCACTTTCGATGTTTACCACTGGGATTTCGAAAACGGCAAGAGATACAAGGTCCCTTGAATTGGGGCAAATTTGCAGATTTTAATGCTGAATAATATTCAAATAGGAAATTAGACAGCCTTAGTTTTTGATTTGTTAAAAAATTTAAGTGTTGGTTTTTTGCTATACGTAGATTACCAGACATTCTTAAGAGACTTTTTAAAGAGTTTAAATCGAATCTTATATTTTCATTTATTTTCAGAATTTTCGAACATTGATTCTAACTTTCATATATTAAATACACATCAAAGATGGTCATGAGCACCATTGCAAATAACTTCCTTTTAAAAAATAACGGAGATATGTGACCAAGATTTTCTTTGTTTTTCGATTAAACAAGCACGGTCTACTACAAATAAAAACATATTTTTTACCTATATCGGTTATCTATGAAAATAAGTGTAGCAATGAAAAGGGGAAATAAGCTCTTCGTAATGATGTCATAGCTATCCACGATCTGTATTTAAAATAAGAAAGTTTCAACTCATCTTTAAAAAGCGTTCTAATAATGTCAACTTAGTATTGTTCTATATAGTCAACGTATAATAAAACAACCAGTACTTTATATTTCTGGTTTTATTTTGTATAACCATACAGGGAAATAAAAAATAAACTTAATAGCGAAAGCCATTGAAAACAATTAAACTTGCCTAATCTGTAGCATGCTTTTTGTTGACATAAAACTGTTAATTTTTTTAAAGTTTAAAATTCACTTTTGACATCAGTTTAATGTTACCTATCAATTTAATGTATAAATTTGGCAAAAATTACATATATTTGCATATTTGTGTAGCTGATGATTAAACTGTTAGTCACATGAACTAATAATTCAGTTAATTGTAGTTCAAATGTTTTTATAAAGTGCAGTATACACAGTATTTTTCATGGGCTCCCGCGATCAAGGTTATTTTTGACTCCCTGTATAAAAATTCGTTAATTTTTGTTAGAATCAAAAACAAAATGTCACTGTAAGCGAAAACGAATTGTAAACTGTAACATGTACAAAAAATCGAATAATCATTTTCGACTTGGGAAGGTGTAAATGAATGTATTTTATTCGTGCAAACATCCAAATCGACAAATCATTGCTACACAGCGCAGACTATGCGGAGGCGGCTTTGCTATTTATGAATTTATTATTGGTGTTTTCCTATATTTTGTATGTCATTCGTTGGACAGAGTGTATACTGTATACATATATATTTATTTTCGATGCTCACCATTCGGAGCTCTAAAACTGTAAGAGATGCATGATCGGTTGTGGAGAAAAGTTGGAGCTGCATGGTGTAGTGTGTAGTCTGAAATAAAACCTCAATTTACAGTGAAACCTAATTTAATATTAAATTCGAAATCTAGAGTTTTTAAGGTCAGTGGCAAGTATTCGATATTCAAATTTTCTCGGATTAGTTTAAATTCGGGCTGGAATTTTAATATTTAAAAATTCCAATAGCTTTTAAGCCTCCTATTGCTGAGAGGGCTTTAAAGAGCAGCACGTTTTAAAAATGAAATCACAGCAATTGTGGAGGTCTTGATGAAAATTAAGGTGTATTTTTACCTGCGTTTACTTACGTTTTGCGTAAATTGTATTAAATTGAAATCTGTATTTCATAATCACAATATCTTCGTTACAGTTATTAGTAATTTGTTATGCATAGACAGGTAGTTAGTGTTGAAGTACATCAGGCATTAATAATGGAAATTTGAATATCGTATAGATGGAGTGTGTTATTACATGCGCCGATTAATGACTATGGCGTTTTTTCGTTATAGTAGATCATTGTTTTACTGAGAACAAAACTACTTTGGAATTATTAAGATACTTTAATCATTATAAAATAGCAAATTTAGTCAAATTAAAGTTTTTGTAGAATTAGTGCAAGAACTTACCTTGAACAAGTTCTTAGGCCATACATGTAATAACATGTTTTTGATGTTTTTGCTTGCCTAAAAATAAAATCGATGGTGATGTCAAAATGAAACGAAGAAACCGAAATTCTAAATGTTTTGTTCTTGGGGCATAGGTTAGAAACTAAGTCGGATTTAAAATTTTTTAAACGTTATTTACACCAATTAAGAATCTTCATCTCTTGCGGTTTACGAAATCTCAATGGTGAGCCTCGAAATTGAAAGACCTTGTATACCCTTCGAGGTTAAATTGAGAAGTATTTTTTTCACATTTAAAATAAAAGAACACTTAAAAATTGCAAGAAAAGGTTATATACAAATTGTTATATATTTGGCAAAACATTGAGACGCTTTGAATTCATCTTTCTTTTAGTTATTAACCGCATTTATTACTAATGCCCATATTCGTAGCTACACATTTAGTTCATATAAAAACGTTGAACAATTCTATAGAACATAAGTTTGAAATAAAGAATTGGATTTATTTCGATACTTCTTCAAAAAAAAAAACTCTTTAGTCTCACGAAGTTTTGTGCACAATATTATCTGGTAGACTGGAAATTAATAAATACCAATAATGCTTTGTTGCAGAAGTATATTTGTTAAACATATATAAAAAAGAGCTTAGAAAGTACGGTTTCAGAGCATTTATAATTAAATTTATCTTAAATTCAAATTGATGAACACTGTGTATAGCTAGTTCTAGGAAATATTATCAGTTGCTGTGTTAACTCGTTTAATTTGAATGACTCATAAGTACCAGTATTAGTAATAGAACAAGAATTCTAGTAATTAAGTTAAATGCTGTCTGTAGCATTAGTTGCCATTTCTGCAAAAATCCGAAAAAAATAAAAAAGCTAGAGATTCTGCAATCACCATAATGTCACTAATCTTTTATTTGATATGATATGCAGAATGTTTTTGTAGGGTTCCTTTTTATTAAAAAGATATTTGTTTTTTATATTCTTCGTAAATCGCTTTTAACAGACGTGGTGGAGTCAATTATATTTAAATGCTTTTTATTGTGACAGTGGATGTTTAAAAATACCGATGGAGTCATAGTTATATGTACAGTGAATTTATTATAACGTGCAATGTATTCTTGCATCTCCATGATGATTTAATTGTTGCCCTTTGGTTTCTAAGGACAAGCCACGTCTACAAAATGTTTAAATGCATTTACTTTAAAATGTAATATAAATAGACACTTCACTGAGTAGGTAAAAAAATGTATCTATGGATGAAAGAATTCTTTTGATCAAATGGTATAAAGACTTCAGTTTACAACAAGTATGTGAGTTATTACTTGTTACATTTACTGTTATTTGTAATGCCTATTTTCCAATAAAATTATGGTTCATATATTGCATTTTAAAGTAAAGGCCCCATCGGCATATTAAAATGTAACAATTAGAAAATGAACAGAATTAAATATTTGCTGTGGGTGAGAATACAATATTTATACAATTCAGTAGATATAACCTAATTTAAAACACAAACAAATTGATTTTGAATTTCTGTATGATTATAATATTTTCTTACGTCCAGTGTTCCATTAAATTTCAGATCTAGTGTGCTGTAACTCCATATGAACATAATAATAAAATCAGTTAACTCAATCTGTAATTTATTTAATTACTTTGTATTACTATTACATTACTATTGCATTGAAAAGTAAAAATAACGCAAATAGTGTGGTTTTATTTATCTATATGTTGTAACTACGTAAAGAATTTTCATTAAATGTATTACAATTAACAGTTTACCGTTTTTGACCATTTGTACTTGGCTTTTAATTCGGCTCAACAACTCGAAGCAGACCTACAGATCGACGTAGTCGATTTATTGAAATTATAAATGGAATTGATAAGTATGCTTCTAAATTGGAAGCAGAAATGCATTTCTGCTTCCAAAGTCTCATTCAAATATTTCATTGATTCCGTCAGAGGCACCCGGCCACTTTTGATGCTTCTATTAAACTATTAATTTGAAACTCGACCAGATACACTTATAATTACAAATTGTAAAATCAAACGTTTATAATTAAAGTCACACAAGTCTGATCGAGTTTTCACCTTAAAGGTTATATTTTAATTAAGAAATATTGCACGGAGTACCGATTTAGTAACTGAACTAAGAGTTGCCCTTTCCTAAAGGTTTTATTACGGTCAAAAAGCGAAAAATTAAGGAAAGCCTTTCAAATACTAATTGTTGTTTCGAAGCTTTAAGCTTTTGATTAAATACCATGAGCTCAAAACATGAAGGCGTTCTTGGAATTCTACCTTAGTAGCAGGGGAACCAATACAGTTTCTGTCGAAGAAGCTGGCGAAAATGAAATTCTAATGGATTGGCTGCAAACATGTTTTAAATGGAAATCTGCAAAATTATAATTAATAATTATTTGTTTCATCGTATTTTAGCAGGAAGAAATGTATTAGGCGTAATATAATAGAAATATCGATCGTGAATACATATTCATTTTTTTAAATAAAAAAAACGCAAAAGTTCCGCTAGGCATTCGTATGGTAAATACTTTCATCTACAACTGCTTGGATAAGGACTTATTACGTCACTCATTTGACATTTGCCTACTAAAATATTTTTGAAAATGACAAATCGTTTAATTCACCAGTGGCGTGCTTTTAAGTCACATTTCCACGATTGAATAAGAAAAATGAGACGCCATGTGGACGCCACTGATTTATAAAAACATGATAAGGTTTTTGAATTTCTTGATTAAAACTCTACAAAAATGCCTCTTGGGTTTTTTGTTAAAATGTGCAGTTTTTTGCAACTACTCTCTTCTTCTCTTTTATTTACTTTCTTCGTGGTCGCTTTTCTTATTTTAGGATTTCATAAAACATATTTTAATTGCTTGATTGTTGCTCTATCTTGACCAATCCAGCCAGTAATTTCTTCCTTGCTACCCCCTTTTTTTGTTATTATGGCTCCCAGGTAGTGGTAGGTATTTGTATTTCTAATTTTATTGTGCCCTACTACCCTACATTCCATTTTGTTGGAGTTTATTGTTAATCTCTGTTAAGTATGCTCTTTATTTAGCTTTCGGAACATATAATGCACATCTAGTTCGCCTTGCACGAAGATTATCTGATCATCCGCAAAGTGAATAGTACACCATGTTACATCGTCCACCGCAATTCCCATTCCATAACATTTTCTTTTCCAGTCTCTCTATGCGGTTGGTAGATATAGGTTGAAGAGTGTCGGAGCCTATAAGCCGTTCACGATCTTTTTGGGTCAGGTAAGGCTATGACCATCTAGTAATTTTGTTGGCAGAACCTCTGTTGCAACTAAACTCCCTCATGGAAATTGACACTTTTTGTGTTAGGTTAGGTTGTTTTCAGTTTAAGGTTATATTTTCTGAATAGGTACATTGTTGCCAGATATTCTCTAGTTTCCACATTGACTCGCTTTCTTTTAAATTTGGTCTGTCCCTTTTAAATTGGAAGTAGCATCGTTTAATGGAAATTTTTTGTTGTAGCAAAATTATTTTGGATATTTTGACTTTTCCTTTGACGGAAATTAAAATATTTTTACACATTTGATAAATAATTTATTTTCTTACGAATATTAGAATAATACATCTGGCAATGTGGTGGCAAGAAAATGTCGAACAGACACTGACAGAAAAAAAAAGTTGCATCCGCTACATCATTGAATCAGTTAGTCCAACATGAAAAGAAAAAATCATAGCCAACTCTGTCCCAAAAAGGTCGTGAACGGCTTATAGCAGCATCCCTACCTCAATCCTATAGTATCTCCTTTGATATGCTTTTTCCTACTTTTGCATGACTAGCCATATCGTCATACAAGTTCCTTATAGCATTACAGCTATAAGATAGAAAATATGAAAAGCAACTCCCAAGAAAATTTTCGCATTATTTCTCCCTCAACTTCATGGTAAACCATGCAACTACAAATAACATCTTAGCAACCATACATTCAGGCAATCCTTGATGTTACTTACATATTCTTATTTTAAAAATGATATATGACACTTATGGCATTTTGAAATTTCATACCATTTTTACTAATATGCTAGTAAATAAAATATTGTATGCACCACGGGAGATATTCATGTTTTTTACCTTACAGTTGACTTACAGACCTCGGGCCAGAGACCCTCGGTCTTGAACCATGTCAACCTCAGGGAAAAACATATTCATATCTCCCTTAATGCATAAATATCTATTATCTACTCCAGTGGGATAAGTAACTCATTACGTCACTCATTTGACACTATTTCAGTTAGTTAATGAAGCTCATTACACCACTCAGTTATGTAATGACTTCATTACCTAACTGAAATAGTGTCAAATAAATGACATAATGACATTTGCCTACTAAAATATTTTGAAAATGACAGATCTGACATTTCGCTTAATGCACTTTTCTCAATTTTAGGCAGTCGTAGATAAAATTTTGTACAATACATGTGTGATAATGCATCAGTAATATACTTGTGTACTTACATAACTCGTGCTACGCACTCGTTTGTAACTTACACACACGTATATTAATGATGCTGTTATCCCACTTGTATAGTAAATAACTATTAATATCCTCATATTCCATTGCCTGCCATAATTGGTTCAGCGATACACTGTTATTAGCTATTAACATATCTAGGAATGTTATGAGTATCATAACTGCCGCAGATGTTGTATTGAAATCCGAGCTCGCAGAGCGAGGATTTTAAAAACATCTGAGGCTGTTATGATTTATAACATCCGTGATTTGTTCAATAGTTTATCGGTTGCTGTATGGTTATGGTTGCCATGTACGGTAATGGACTATTATCGTACAGATCAGTTATGATTTAGTTACCAGCCTACTTTTGTATATGTAAACAAGGGATTAATATCCTGCAACCGATAAAATGATTTTTAGAGGTCTATGTGTACTATATGGGGTTCTAGTTGGTGACTCAATCTTCTATTAATTATCTCCATTAGACAAAGTTACATGATCTTACGGTAATAAACAGTTCCGTTCCTCTTTGTCCTATTATTTATTCTCCCATTTAAGTTTTCCAAGACTTTGCACTATGTTCCAACAGAATTTGTTATACGACGGATTAGAAATTAGTGCAATTGGTTCCTTCTCCTTTGCTGTTTTCGATTTCTATGGAAGATTTTTACCTCGAAGAAATAGTGTAAAGTATAAGCGAGTAATTAAATAAGTCTTCCGGGCATGATTAAATAATTCGATGGGTCTTTCGTTAGAACTCAGCAACTTCCTATTTTTACTTTTGATTGAACATAGTTTATTTTAAATTTATAGAGAATATAAATAAAATTATAAACTATGTTGGTGTTCTAAGCAATTTAGTTATATGTCTTTAAAAAACGAGTTGTTGGGGCTTTTGTGTTATTTATAGAAATAGATATTATATTCATTCACTCTTTTTTCCAAACCAGTAGGTTTTAGGTTGTACATTCTAAAGTATTCATTACTATTTTTTGAAACGGGAAACACAACGTCTCCAAATCGATTATATAATGTAGTACGAATAATTTCGTATTTATATTGGCTTCTCGTTTTTAATTAAGACAGTTTATAACAGGTACAATTTTTTCAACCATATATGTAATAAGGTCAGTACTGATTTCTAAACAGTTGGAAAATGAGCTATTACCAATTTTTACTTTCCAACCGGCCAGAAAAGTGGTTGCCACGACGACGGTTAGGAAGTAGTCATTTCAGGACTGCCGTCAACGGCAACGGATTTTCGCCGCCTTGTATTATTATTTGATTAACATCAGTTTTGAAGAATTGCCAAATCCATTTTTCCAATTCTTCTTTAGAATAATATAGTTGTGAATAAAATAGTATACACACCTCGGTGGAAGTTTTTATTACAGCCTCCGTCTCGGTATGTAATATACTATTACATATCATAAAGTACAGTTGCATAACTAAATTGGGATATTTTTCATAACCAACTGATTTCCAAGAAAAGGGAGTGAGATCATACAAGTATGGTTAATTTTAAAATTAATATATAACATGAATTGTTGCAAAATACTTCTTTTTGTGCTTATCTATAAATTCAAAAAAGGAGTTTAGTCACGTTATATTTAGGCATAATGGATTAGGTAGCAAAAGAACTACTTATTAGTTAAATAAAAGTAATATTTTGCACATACCTCAGGTCGTGACTCTTGTCGAAAATAGTCATATTTTGAAGCCCAAAGATGCAGGGTCAACACTTTAAAAAATAAAAGACTTATTTTTTTAAGATTATTAGTTTCAAACCTTCCACTTACAATGGATGTTTCGTGTAAAGCCCTATACAGATTTTTTGTGTTTTGTAGCCCACATGGTTCAAAATTCTATATAAAGTCGTTATAGAATACTCAGTCTGAATTTTCGCTAGTAGAAACACATAAATCGTCCAATTTGAAATATTTTTATTGCAATAACTTTTTTACAGCAACGATCTGAACAAAAATTGAAGCCTTTCTTCACTGTTTCTCCTTGCTAGCAGCTGTAGTTGAACTTGTTAAAAAAGCGCATTTTATTACTTTATAAGCGGTAGCTTATGATATTTAAATGATTATTGGTTTATGTTATAAAACATAATTACAAATATAGTTGGAAGAAATATACTGAGAATATAATTCGTTGAATTTGAGCCAATCATCATCTCTTAAATTTATGACTTTGGCCAATAGGATCTTCTACCATACTGACAATATAGCGACTCACGATTTTCGATTTGGTACGAGCTAACTTGGTTTTGTTTCACGTGTCAAATGAACTAATTTAGAAATTTAATTTGATTTTTCTAGGTTAGGTCATGCGTTTTAAGCATAAAAAGCAAAAAAAGTGGGTTTGGGACAAACATTGTTCATTAGCATTGATACTCACGTAATATAATGGCATTACGTTCTCTCTGGTATACGTTTTAAATCATTATATTCTCTTCCTAAATATAATTCGTAGTACTCTTAATAATCTATAATTTTTTAAGAATATCATTTCGTTATAATCCCATTGCAAGAAAATACAACTCGTCCTTTGGACTCGTTGTATTTTCAACTTTGGGATTATAACTCATAATATTCATAAAAAACCATCGACAATAAGCATACTACTTAATATATTACTCCTGAAAATATATCTGCTAGTTTTGTATGAAACTCCTTTTTAGTAACTACGGTGCTTTTTTGTTAGTTCTTTAAAACATTTTCTGGCTGGAGAGTTTAGTTGATCAGACAACACTCTTTTCTTAGGCATTGTGTAGTATCAACGAAATTCATATTTGTGTCAGTCGACCAAATTGACGTTTGTGTCAGTGTCACATTGCTTCTATATTATTATCCATTCCAAAACTCATGAACTGTCAATATCAAATTTTTTAAATATTTGCCGAGTGTACCTGGAAATTAGAGTTTTTTTGGGAATGTACTTCGGATCTAGTGATTTCTAGTAATATTTAAAGGTAAGGTTATGTTACATGTGTCAAAAGTCAAAACTACTTTCTTCTAGTTATAGCTTTCCAATAATAAAACCCTCTTTCGTTTCTGTTTCATTGCAATTGAAGTGTATGCACAAAAATTAAAGAATTTGCGAGATTATTTTTTACAAGAAAGTGTGACATAAGTCAAGTTTTTAAATTTCAAACATTTCAGTGCTGCCAAAATTAGCAAGCAGAAGCTCAAAAACAGAATTTAAACAAGGTATCAACGTGACAGCGTTTTGACATTTCACGAGTTTTGTGAATGGATAGTAGTATGCCTTTACACCGTAAAAAATGTAATCTCATAGCCTGCTTTAAGTTATACAGTTGTGAAATGAACTATAAAAGCAATTTTATATGATACATTTACTACTAGGGCAAAAATGATGTAAACGTTATTTATGCGTATTGTAAGATTGCATACAAAACCTTTATAAAGTTTTTTATTTTACAATTAAAAACCGTGAACTTTAAAAAACTTTTAAAATAAATCTTAAAGAATTTCTTATAAACCAATATCGCTAGAAATACTTTTCCTTGTAAGGGAATATTTATGATTCTGCCGTCTTGTTTTATGTAGGGTTTTACACTGTGCATCCGTACAATGTTAGATTCTAAAAACATAAATAATTTATTATTATATAGTATTCAATTTATCATATTTCTCAACATTAAAATTCCATTGATTTATGTAGGTATAATGGAGTTTCTAATTGAAGCAAACCTTATTTTCTGTATGTGTACGCCGAATCTTTCTATACCAAATGTAGAAATGTAATTCTTTCGCCAAGCGTAGTGCCGAATATCAGTCTGTTCGATTTATCAGGTGTTTGACACACTAAACTTGCGAGCGACTTTTTCGGTAGGACGAATGTAGTGCACTAGAAGACAGAAAGAAGATGGGCGCCGACGTGCTAAGGATTTCGTAAATCAGCCGCGGGGCTCCGGGTTATAAATGTAGCTTTACGATAGGCTTTTGTACATATTTGCTTTGAATAGAAAATCAGCTTCGAGTTCCGCAGGTTTACTGTCATTTACGTGTTTCAGAAAAAGGTTGTTTCTAAATGTAGGCTGCTGAGTATTATAAATCTAATTACGAGTATATTTGACCATAGAAACATTTACAGGTGTTGAGAATGAAATTAACAAACAATTGCAATTTACAGGTTTATCTTGCTTTAGTGGGAAGTTGATTAGATATGTTAGCAATAATTTAAGTTCAAGAGAGCATACTATTTAATTTTCTTAAATTGGAATGGCCTGATACACCATCGCATCATTTCTTTACTTTAGCCTTTGAGTGACATGCAGTTCTTTCTATTGAGTTTTAAAAAATGCTATACATAATTTGAAGAAAAATTTACTTTATTGGATTGTCAAAAATCAGTCTACGCATAACCCTAAATGGACTTGAATTGAAAAATTTAGAACACCCTATTAAAAATATAAATACAAAATTGGCCCAGACTAAAATGTACGCTCAAATAAAACCACTACACGTTTTCAAAAAATTCCTTAAATATTTAAATTAATGGTTCCTCTTAGGTACCCTTGCTTTTTTGGAAAATGTTAACTTAGCTTCACTACCTTGAACCATGCCTGCTTTAAGTTATGTCTAAAAATACGGCTTGGGTGGCTACCTGTCCTATCCTTTGGCTCATCGTTCCTTTTTCAGGCAATCCGTCCTTTATCCTGTTATACTTGGAGGTAAGAGGCTGTCATCTTTTTGTCATTTAACGGTACACCTAACTAAAACTCCCAATTTGATAAATTTAAATTGTACATTTCAGCTTGTGAATACACAGATTGCTTTAATAATTTCTGAACAATTTGATATCTAGTTTCCTTGAAACATGCAAATTGTTTATATTTTAATCTGCTAGATTAAAATTCAATCACCTATTGTTCATTATGCTGTAATTTATATAAAATGTGTTGTCAAAACGGCAGGTCATATTGAATATTAATACTTTAGGCTTCACACTGTGTCATAATTACAGTTTCGGTGTAATGAAATACGTCTCACATACTTATACAGTGTGGAAATTAAGTAGCGCATAAATACGGTAACTCCGTTAATCTTCATTTTTAGGAAAAATCTTAAAGGGGTGTAGCGATTCAAATTACAGCGAGTATATTAATAGAAATTAACTATACAAGTAACGTTATCAAGTTTTTTACATTACGAGAGAATAGTTTGAATGAACGAGCGACGTTAGGAGCGAGTTCTTTAAAATTCTCGAGTAATGTAGAAAGCAGATAACGTTACGTATATCGTAACACGGTTTATTTTATCCTAAAATACTAATCTTTTTAAAAAATAGGAAAAATGGTTATTAATGACACTTACAACAGCGTGTGGTGGTACCACTACTAAGATAAAAACTCAATACTGTATTGTTGGTAGCACTGTCAGGTTATGTAAAATTTGAGATTTTCAGGTTAAGTTTTGTGTCAGTTTGTGTCAAATAACAAAGAAAACGTAACCTATTAACATTGAATTTGACATAGACTGACAATACACTTCAGTGCTGTCAATATGTGATTAAATGCTAATAAAGTATCGTTATGTTATTTTTCTTAACAACACTAGTGCTGTTAAATGCATCTTAACGCAACTCGTTGCTAAGAAGTTATTGTCATAATAACATAATAGGATAAAATAAAATCATTTTCAGATTTTTATATTATTTGTTTTAAATTTTATGACGTCATCAATTTTTTTTCATGTCTTTTCAACGATATAAAATTTTAAATTATAAAAAAGATTAGAACAAGTTCATATAGTAAAAATACATGAAATTGATAAACAAATTCTAATAAAGTTGTGGGAGATAGATAGCCAAAAGGTTCATTGTAGTATAAAAATATGATTGTTCCTTAAGGTCCAAACATCATACATGTAAAAGTTGATAAAAATTTAAAGTTTCGCCACTTTTGATGGCTTCATCAGAAATTATTGACATGTGATATAACTAAAATACAAAGGGTTATAGATTAGATTAAGTGACCACACAGAAAAATTTGTCAAGGCTTACCAAAATGGCTTCCATGAAAGTTTATAAAAATTGATAACAAAAATTTGCAAATGACTAATTAAAGCCACATTGCAAGTATACGGCGTCAAAATGGATAAAAGTGAAGTATTAAACAATCATTATTGATTGAGGTTAAACATTAACTAAACAGTAGTTAATGTAATTAGTCAAATAAAATTTTAATTAAAAGTAAAAGACATCTTGTTTTGAAGAAACAAGCTGCCAGAATGAGGAAAAATGCAAGATGTCAATTGTATGCGTACGCATATTTAGTTTAAGGTCAGGTCCGTATTTCGGAAAAATTTTTGAAAAGATGAAATAATGAAATAATTTTAGGGGCAACTACAAAATTGGAAAGAAAAATTCGAACCGTTTTACTCAATTAAAAATATGTTGAAAAATAATGAAGGAGTTATTTAAATAAGTTATGGTAAATAGTACTTAGATTTTCAATGTCAGTTTTATAATTGATAGCATTTGGGCTTTTTTTAATTTCGATCATTTCTAAGCACTTTCTTTTACGAGTGTTAGCCTCTTTATGTAAAATTTTAGGTGTTGAAAAATTGAAGTTATGGAAAGTTTCTATAGTGTGATCTGTGACTGCAGTTTTATTGGATGGTGAAATTAAGTTTTTTTTAATTGAGTATTTATGTTGGTATATTCGGTTTTTCAAAAGTTGTTTCGTTTCGCCTATGTAAGTAGAAATACAATTATTACAGTCAATTTGATAAACTTAATCAGATTGCATGTTGATATGTGTTTTGTCTTTGAGGTTTGTGTATACATGCTTTTCTATTGTATTGTGATTTTTATAAGCTGTATTGACTTTATATTTCTTTAATTCTCTTTCTATTTTTTCTGAGATATTAGGTATATAAGGTATTAATATATATTTGTTTTGAGATGCCGAGTCAGGAATATTAAAATCAGAACCAAAAAAGTTAGGTTGTAGGTTACAAGAAGTATTTAGTTTGTTTTTTACTTCCTTTTACAATAAAGGAAGTATTGGATTCACCCCAAAAATTCGAAATTGAGTTTTCAACAGATCTTCACGTTTTAGAGTCCCCTGAACCCAAAAAACATATTTTTTTTCATTGGTCTGTGTGTCTGTCTGTGTGTCTGTCTGTCTGTGTGTCTGTCTGTCTGTGTGTCTGTCTGTCTGTGTGTCTGTCTGTGAACAGAATATCTCAAAAACGAAAAGCGGTATGGCGTTGAAACTTCATATATAAGTTTTGTGTACTATGTATATGAGACAGCAAGCTTTTGAAAAAAATCGCATAACCGGAAGTAGGTGTTTACTCTTGTGATTTTTCAGTTTTTTTCGATTTTTTCAAAAACGGCTCTAACGATTTTTTTTAAACTTTACATTTTTATTACATTTTGAATGTGTATTGATGTGAGATAGGTGATTTTCCAGTTGAATACTTCTAAAATGGGTTTCTTTTGTTTTTTTGTCTATTTTTTTTATTAACTCTTATTTTAAATAGAACACCCGGTATATTATTACATTTTTTAATTCAGCTTAAAATTCTAGAGAAAATTTGTCTCTTCAACTAACGCTCTATTTTGTACCGTTTTTGCAGAATTTGTAATTTTTGAAAATTTTTGACAAATGCTTAAAACATTTTAAATCAAATTTTTGGCTAATTATAAGATCACTGTAAAAGGAAGTTGTGTGCGTGTATCACACCAGATTTTTATTTTTTGTAATCGAAAATTTATTTGTTTATTTATGAATTTAAGTGGATAATTGTTATTTATAAGGATGTTAGTTATTAATTTTAAATTTTGTTTATGAAATTGTTTAGACGAGAGTTAATACTTCACTTTTATTTATTTTGACGCCGTATACTTGCAATGTGACTTTAATTAGTCGTTTGCAAATTTTTGTTATCTTGTTTTATAAACTTTCATAGAAGCCATTTTGGTAAGCCTTGACAAATTTTTCTGTGTGTTCACTTAATCTAATTTATAACCCTTTGTATTTTAGTTATATCACATGTCAATAATTTCTGATGAAGCCATCAAAAGTGGCGAAACGTTAAATTTTTATCAACTTTTACATGTATGACGTTTGGACCTTAAGGAACAATCATATTTTTATACTACAATAAACTTTTTGGCTATCTATCTCCCACAACTTTATTAATCATCGAAGCAGCCAAATCTCATTTACCTATTATATAAACAAATTCTAGTTACTTGAGTTTAAAACCAAACACTTAGTAGTGATTGCTTTTTCCCACCAACAATAACTCCAAAATAAAAAATGAATGTACAATCATGGGTTTTTATTTTAAGCACATGTAACTATCGTTACTATTTGAACTTTATTGTCATTTTTCGATTTTTTTTCTAATATGTAACCTATTCAAAATGGTGTACCTTTAAATACAGGTTAAAACTCGTTAACGAAATACTTAAAAAATAGGTTGTATTTAAAAAAATTGTCATACAATTTAAAACAAGTGATATAAGAATCTGAAAATTATTTTAACACATGCGCTGCAATATAAATCGCTACACTTCTTTGAGATTTATTTCCTGAAAGCGCAAATTAACGGAATTACCGAATTTATGCTTTACTTAATTTTCACATTGTACATAAGAGCTAGTAAAATTGTATAAGCACAAACCCTACTAAAATGATGGTGGTGACGAAGCAAAACGATGTAGTCCCTTATTCGACGTGGTTAGACATGAATATGTGATGAAAGGAACTATTAAACACTCAAGAGTTTTACAATTTCAGTGCACAATACTTAGATAGTTTTAAATAAAATTATTAATTTCAATATCAAGTTAGATGGATTTTCTAAATGAACGTACTTTCGCGTCTTTGCTTCGCATGACATAGTAAATAATATTTACCTTTATTCTGCTTTAAAAATAACTGGAAATCCTAATAGTGTTGCTTCAGTAGTAACCAAGACGTCATAAATATTTCAAGAAGTGTAATATTCGTATTTTCCCCTTGGGGTCGAATATGACACTGATTTTCATTAGTGTTGGATTTAAGAGCTAAAAAGCTCATATTCCGCTGTAGAACAGTACACTTCTTAGTTAGCGCTTTTAGTATGAATCTATTTCCTTTTACAAGAGCATGGATTGATGCACTACTAAAATTCATATTTGTCCTAACTGAACGGAAATGAATTCAAAATTGATTCTATATGATAATGTTTACATAACATTTAATGACATTTAGAATCAACCATTCGAATAGTTTCTGTTAAAAGCGGCGAATCATTCTAATCTAAAGGTTACGCTTAGCCACCTCCAAAAGATAATATAAAAGAAACTTTTACTGAAAGAAATTTTAATGAAACGGTTGTAATAGAATAATAACTTATTAAATAGCTTCTAGGGCAAAGCAATAAACATTATTTTAATATAATTATTGAAGATGTTAACTGGCGAAACGTTGACTACATATAGCCCTATTGATATTTTTCTTACTGCGGTTTCCTTATCTTTTCTAACTTATTAATTTTATTTAATCTTTTACTTCGATTAAAATGAAAATTTTTTGCTAACGGAATAAAAATCCTTTATCTAATAGACTTGTCTATCCGTCCGTCCGGGACGCTGTAGACTTGTCTGTCCGTCCGTCCGGGACGCTGTTTCAGCAGCCAAACCGTAAGAGATAGAGAAAAAAAGTTATGAAAGTTATATGTTTGGAATGGTCATGTCAGCTCAGGAACCGAATTTCAGTCACGTGACACTTCTGGTTTTCGAGAAATCACAAAAAAGACCGTTTTTCAAATAGAACGCGTATTAAATAAAAATGTTTCAGCAGCCAAACGGAGCTGCGACCCTCTGCGCCTTAAAACGTCGATCGGTTAGGCAACCACTTTGACACCTTCCAGGTCTGGGTACAGTTTTTATTTAATACGCGTTCTATTTGAAAAACGGTCTTTTTTGTGTTTTTAAATGAGACATTTGTCTCACTGGATTGCTTGCTTGATATAATTTCATTCATCTTTACATATTCTCTCAATCTACACCACACCTGTATGTATTATCTTAATTGAAATCGGTTTTTCACACATCTTTCAAGTACACCTACTAACCTAGTAATGCAAAATATAGAAGAAGAAATGTTGTGAAATGTATGCGTATTATTTTTTTATCAAAGATTTATTTATGACCTTTTAATTGCACCTAACACACAAATTATAACAAAACATTTTGATGCTTAATAATGTTCATCCAAGACTAAAAGAAAATAGAAAAAGAATATAATCATAATTCATTACATTTATTAGACCTAACTTTAATTAGAAATATTAACGGCGTTATCCACACAGATTGCTATAGAAAATAAGTTGAGGCAGACAGATATATAAATTTCAATTCTAGTACAAACACTAAATGCGATAAAATACAAATTTGCCAGATAGAGCAATATTCTAAAAGATCAAATATTTAAATGCCATACATAACATCAAAACAATGTTATAAAAGAATAATTGCCCTCTAAATTTTATAAACAAAAATATTACTAACAGAATTCGTAAATTAAATAATAAAAACAAAAATCAAACAGTAAGTCTTCAATGCACTTTTTTTGGAGCATCACTTACTTACAAATACATAGTATTTGTCTTACATTCTAGACAACTAAATAACAACATAAAATATCAGTACCTGAAGAAGGTTTATAACAGAACGGAAATATATTTTACCAATGTCAAAATTAACCATTCTTTTTATTTATAGAATTTGATTTGGTGCTAAAACATTTTAGAGTAGAATGTACACTTCATTTTAATAACTTTTATTAATATGGCATATACAAGATATATTAATTTAATAAAATTAGTTCATAAAAAACCAAGGACAGTTTTATTTTCCATTTCGCTTAGTTATTCCTCTTTCAGGTTTCTTTCTTGTGCTCTCATTTTGTCTTTTAGTAAATTCTTGGTTTTCCAATGTTTTTTTCCAGTGGCTGTCATTCTCAAATGATTTCTTCGGAATTTTTTTAATCACTGCTTTTCAGCCCTTTTTTATCTGTTTTCAATTTATTCGAAATTACTTTATTTCCGCCTCTAATTATCCATTATTTTTATACTGCAACTTTATTTCCAGTATACCATTTTCGCAGCTTATAACTGACTTTCCATAGCCCCATTAATTATTCGCCATTCACAGCCATATGTCACGTATCTTTCAAATATCGTCTGGCTTATTCCTTTCTTACTATTTCTGGTGACGCCTTTATCCCACAGATTGAGTATAATGATTGTGTTATTGTTTTTCTTTGGTATTTTGTATGCTATATTCTGGTTATATTTGCCATTTTTTCTTATAGTTACCCTAGATAGTAGTACCATTTTGATCAAAGTTTTCGATAAGTTTCCGAACCACGTATGTAACATCATCTTTATGAGCGATTAATCAGGTGATCGTCAGAAATTATAATAATCCGTAGCCATGTTGGTGTGCTATCTTCACACTATACTGCCACATTTGCGTTTCCCTTTCGTAGGCTTTCTTGATGTAGATTTTTAATAAGGAAGGGACAGGTAAATAGCATGTTAACTCCTGTCTTGGTGGTAAAGATAAAATGATTGGATTTTCTTCATTTCTACTCTGATGTTCTTGTACAGATATTTTATGGCAGTTGATAGAGTTTTGATCATTGCATCCATTTCCAGAATTTCCCAGTTTTCTATGTAGAACAGAATTATGCGCCTTCCCTCGATCGATAGATATAACGTGTAGTTCTTTATTAGATACCTTGCTACTCTAATCTCTTTTGAAGCAAGACTACGTCTAACAGTTCAGATAGTGTGGGGCGTTTTACAAATGAACTCGGTTAGTTGGTCTTCTTGACTCTTTGTGTAGCATAGGGCGCCATAATGTGTTTCTATAGCAATGATAATAGTGGCGAAGTTGCTATCCTTGTGGTATCTACATTTCTTATGCTCTAAGTTGCTTTACCGTTGTGTGGGTTGAATGCGTTCTTCTTCTTATGGTGCCAATCCGTTCCGGCGATCATTACGGCAATTCGTACTTTGTCCACCGCAGCTCTGAAGAGTCCGACCGTTGTTGTATTAAACCACGTTCTCAAGTTCTTCAGCCACGATATTCTTCTTCTCTTCCACCTTTCCCTGAAGAATCAGTTGAAGAAGCTCATATCGCTGTCCATTTCTCATAATGTGCCCTAAGTATTCCAGCTTACGCGTTTTTATCTTTAGTATCAGTTCTTTTTCTTTACCCATTCTTTCAAGAACAGTTTGATTAGTGGTATAATCTGTCCACGGGATTTTTAAAATACGTCGGTATAGCCACATTTCAAATGCTTCAAGTTTCTTACAAGAAGCCTCGGTCAAGGTCCAAGACGCTACTCCATATAGCAATACCGAAAACACGTAGTCTGATTTTGGTTGGTAAAGATAAATCGTGACATCTGAATACTTTTGACATCTTCAGAAATGCGGCTCTGGAGTTTTCTATCCTGCTTTTTATTTCTAATGAGTGGTCCCAATTTTCATTAATTGTTGTTCCTAAATATATGTACTTTTGCACTCTTTCTATTGGTTGGTTATTCATTATAAGTTGGCCAGGATGATTATTACTTTTAGAGATTACCATATATTTTGTTTTCTTTAAATTAAGTGAAATTCCGTTTGTCTGACTGGATTCTACTATTGTGTTCATTAGTTCTTGTAGATTTTCTAGGCTATCTGCAAACACTACTGTGTCGTCCGCATCTCTTACGTTATTTAGATACTCGCCATTGATCTTGATTCTAATGTCATTGTCTTCTAACGCTTCTTGAAAAATTCTTTCTGAGTATACATTGAAAAGTATCGGTGATAACACACACCCTTGTCGGACACCTCGTTTGATCTCAATATCTTCGGAGTTCTCTTCTTGAATGCGTATGGAAGCTGTTTAGTTCCAGTATAAGTTGCTTATAATCCTTAAATCTCTATCTTCCAAACCAATTTCTTTTAGTATCTTGATAAGTTTGTTATGCCGTACATTGTCAAAAGCTTTTTGATAATCGATAAAGCAGGCATGAATATCGCAATCAACGTCCCTACATCTTTGAAAAAGTACTTGGATACTAAATCGCATTCCTGAAGCCGAACTGTGTGCGACTGATTTGTTCTTCACACACTTTGAGAATTCTCTTCTCTGATGTATTATTTTCAGGAAGAGTTTTAGAAGGTGACTCATTAAACTGATAGTTCGAAAATCACTACAGTACTTGGCGTTTAATTTTTTAGGTAGCAGGATAAATGTAGACTTTAGCCATACTTTTGGTGTTTCTCAGTTAGAATATATCTTGTTAAATATTTCTGTTAACCACTGAATGCCTTCTGCGTCAAATAACTTGAGAAGTTTAGTATGGACATTGTCTGGCCCTGGAGCTTTACCGTCTTTAAGTTGTGTTATTGCCTTTGTGACTTCATCTATTGTTATTCTCAGGCTATCTATATTCTTGAACTCTGGAGGTTGGTCTGATCTATCGTCATCAAAAAGTTCGGAAATATACATTTTCCATGCTCCCATTTTTTCGTTTTTGTCGGTAACAATTTTCCCATCCTTATTATGTAAATTCCCGGTTGTATTGGATTTGTATACTCCAGCTGTTTCTCTGATTTTATTATGCATATTAAATAGGTCGTGTTTTTGCTCTAGAGTTTCTATTTCTTCACATTGTATTTTAAACCAATCTTCCTTTGCTGTTCTTATTTCCTTTCTTATTTGTCTTTGAATGCTTCTGTATCTTATTTCACTGTTTTTCATTTTTCTTTTTTCTTCCATAAGTTCTAGTATCTTGTTTGTCATCCAGCTTTTTCTTTTCTCATATTTATCCACCAAGTATTTATTCCCAATATTGTTAAAATCTTCGCATAACTTTTCCAAAATGTTTTCTGTGTTGTTTGTTTCCTGTATGTCTTTGCGCTTTTCATTTATTAATTTTGACACAGTTTCGCCTATTTCTTGTTCTTTCAACCTCCTCACGTTCCATCGTTTTCTACTTATTTTTTTCTTAACTTTCTTGAGTTTGGTTTTAAATCTTCCAACTAGGGGACAGTGATCCGAAGATATATCGGCGCCAGAGTAAGTCTTTACTGACAGGCAACTATTGCGAAATCTTTTGTTCACTAATACCGATGGGGCCACAATTATATACAGTGCAATTATACGGAATGCGAACATAGGCAGTCAAATGAGTTAGAATACAGTTTATGGGCATTGTATGCGTTAGACAGAGATAGACATATATGCCATTAACATCTAGCATCCGCAGAATGAAGGTGTTTGTTTTCAGAAAACACTGAATCCTAGGATACTAGATTTTAAATCGTATATGTCTATTTCTGTCTAACGCATACAAAGTCCATAAACTGTATTCTAACTCATTTGACTACCTATGTTCGCATTTTGTATAATAGCACTGTATAACATCAATGAGATAACATGAACAACAACATAAAATGCTTGAGTAAGAAAGAGATGCCCATACAACAAAATTATTTTAGTAGGCACAATTAGTTGACATATGTCATAATTAAAGTAAGCTTCAAGCCTACTCGTATATTTGCTACTATGTTTATCTCTTTCTTACTCAAGCAATATGTGTTATCTTCTTATTCATGTTATCTCATTTCTGTTATATACAGGGTGTAAAAAAAGTCTGGAATATAGCAAATATTTCAGAAACTACCGGAGATGAATTTTTCAAAATTTCCAGACTTATATAGGTAAAAACGGCGCATCTAGGAAGGACAAAACCGTTTCTGTAACTGTACAGGGTGACTTAAAGAATAAGGTTTACAACAATATACCGGTTAATATTGAAGCTTTAAAGGATCATATTAGAAAGAAATACGGCAAATTCGATGGGATACTGTCTTTAAATTCTCGTAAGACGTTGTCAAAAGTATCCCATCAAATTTGACGTATCTCATTTTTAATATGATCCTTTAAAGCTTCAATATTAACCGATCTATTGTTGTAAACCTTATTCTTTAAGTCACCCCACATTTGCCATTTTGACAGATAAATCCGTCAAACCCTATATCGTTGAATTTGTCTTTTGAAGGACTATTTGATTCCTCGTTAATATACAGGGTGTCCAATTTAAAATACAAAAGTTGGTATTTTTTCTGACTCACTCTGTACAGTTACAGAAACGGTTTTGTCCTTCCTAGATGCGCCGTTTTTACCTATATAAGTCTGGAAATTTTGAAAAATTCATCTCCGGTAGTTTTTGAAATATTTGCTATATTCCAGACTTTTTTTACACCCTGTATAATTGTGGCCCCATCAGTATATCATCGATTTGGTTTCTAACTGTGTTACCAGGTCGGTCTTGTGGTGAGACCCATGTATATAGTCGCCGTGGTGGAAGTTTGAAAAAGGTGTTAAGAATTACGTACTCTTCTTCTTCTACAAATAACTTTAATCTTTCCCCTCTTCATTTCTTGTGCCTAAACCATAGTCACCGATACGTTCACCGCTTTAACTTTCTCGATCTTAGCATTTAAGTCTCCCATGATTATTATCATGTCATGTTTAGTAAATTGCTTGAGTATATCAGACAGTGTCCTATAGAATTCTTCTATTTCCTCATCTGGTTTATCGGCGGTAGGGGCATATACTTGAACAACATTTAATTTCACTGGGTTGCTGTCCAATTGAATAACTAGCATTCTTTCTGAGATTGGTGTAAAATTTGTAACATATTGTTGTATTTCCTTAGATAATAGTATACCACCTCCGTGTATGTGTTGGTCGTTTTTGTCTCCAGAATAGTAAACTTTATGATCTTTGATTGTACATAGGCCTGTACCGGGCCACCGCATCTCGCTGATGCCCATTATATCAATTCCGAGTCTAGTCATTTCTTGGATGGCATTATTTATTTTTCCTGCTTGGAACATTGTTCTAACATTCCATGTACAGATTTTAGTGGTCTTCTGGTTTATTTTTAAGGTGGCTTCCTTATTTATTGCACAGGGATTTCGCTGGTTGACGACCTAGGAAGCCCTGCGCTCTTCCCCTGCCGGATCTTGGTTTCCGAGTCCATGATCAGTACATATTCTCAATCTATCATTACTACCATTTTGATTTATCTTGGGAGTACAATGAGGTAGTTTTCCGTTGCTTTCCTCATCGCAGCACTACAGCCGAGTTAATCATAACGTGATGGTCGCCTGTAAATATATGATGACAAGCCTGTTGAGAAGTTATCCTTCTGCAGCCTTGACTCATTAATGACACAGCTGCTTCCCTATGCCATGCTAGTTTTGGTCCGCCCCCGGTATTTCATTTCCCAGGTACCACCCATATCTAGGAGGCTTTTCCCTATCCGCCACCTCTCCCCAGGTGGGGGACTAGCAACCCCTTACGGGTAAAATGCGTTAGTCTTCCTTATTTTCAATACATATACTGACTACCAATTCCTTCCACTTCCTTTTGTCTCTGGATATGTGTTTCATCTCGCTTTAGTTTGTTATTATGCCGTTATACTTTTCTGTCACGCTTTTTTTCCATGTTTCAGCTGGACGCTTTTATTTCATTTTTCCTTTGATCACATATTCAAGAACTTGTTTGGTAATATCTGTATGTGGCTTGCGCAGAGTGGGGCCTAATTAGACACTTTAATTTTTTTACTTCCCTCTTCTAAAAGGCGAAGGACGTATTGTAATCACGAAAAAATCACCTTTTGAGATTTCTTCAGATCTTCACGTTTCAGGGTCCCTAGATGACGAAAAACAGGTTTTCTCAATTTCATCTGTCTGTCTGTCTGTTTGTTTTTTGGCGGTATAACTCAAAAACTATTTGTCAGAAGAAAACAATATTTTGCATACATATTATATATCTACCTGGCATTAAACCGAGAAAATATCAGGCAAATATATACAGGGTAAGCACCTTAAAAAATAAAATTTTGTTTATTTTTGATTTAACTTAGCAATAAATACAAGTAATAATGTATACATAGCGCAGGCTTTATTCTTACCAAAAATGGGCTCCAATAGATACAGCATAAATATTGTACGATACAAAAAGAAGCAAAAAATTAGTGCGTTACTTAATACAGCTGCAGGGTCGGTGCTCCGTAGCTTAGGTAGAAATTGCCCGTTCATTTGTAATATCCCACAAAACATTGGGACTGCATACGCGATCCGCCGGTCGTTCGAATTTGACCACCGGTAACGTTTTTTTTTATTTGAAAATTTATATAATTTATTAGAAACCTGAAGATATTTTTACTCCAAACTTAATTTGATTTTTAAAATTGTTTAGTGTCACTATGTCGACAAAGGAAGTTCTGGGTAAAGCCCTTTACAGATTTCTTTTACTTCCTTCGTCTAAAAGACGAAGAAAGTATTGTAATTGCGAAAAAATCAACTTCCGAGATTTCTTCAGATCTTTACGTCTTAGGGTCCCTAACTGACGAAAAACAGGTTTTTCCCAATTCTTACTGTCTGTCCATATATATGTCTGTCTGTCTGTTGGAGGAAGACGATATTTTGCATACACATTACATACACGCCCCTCCAAACAAAGCATTTCATACTTATGTAAATATTATTTAACGACATAATAAAGACAATTTTTGTTATTAAAAAGATCAGGAAAATGAAAAAAATATGTTAGATGACAAACAAAAATTTTATTTCAAAAAATATATATATATCCCGGTTTATACCGCCCTGTGCGGCTTTCCAGTTTGCAAACGCCATCTATCTCGGTTTTGTGCATCTTCTTCCTGTACTTGATAATTGGTCATCGCGTCTCTAATACCATTATTCCACGATCTTCTAGGCCTGCCTCTTTTTCGTTTTCCTGGGGGAGTCCACTTTAGGATTCGTTTTGGCCATCGTACGTCATCCATCCTAAGCACGTGTCCAAACCATTTAAGGCCTCGTCTTTCGATTCTATCAGTTACTGTGTCTGTAGCCCTCATTTTGCGTCGAATTTCTTCGTTTGTGACATGTTCTATTCTAGACACTAGAGCGCTTCTTCTTAGATAATCCATCTCTACAGCCTGCAATTTTCGTTTGTATTCGTTATTAACTGTCCACGTTTCACATCCATAGCATAGCACTGATTCTACCATCGATTTTCCAATGTGGATTTTTACGTTCTTCGAGAGGTGCTTATCCCACCATATAGAATTCAAGCTTCCCAGGACTTTACGGCTAGTTTCAATTCTGGCTTTTATTTCATCTTGACCTATTCCGTTATTTGTTATTATCGTACCTAAATATTTAAATCGTTGAACTTGTTTAATTTCTTCTATGTCATTTACTAGCACTTGAAAATTAGCATCGGTGTTTATCGCTAAATATTCCGTTTTTTCTATGTTAATATTTAAGCCCCAGTTTTCGTACGTTTTGTAAAGTCTTTTCAGCATAAATTCCAGGTCATAGGCATCTTGTGCAATTACAACCTGGTCGTCGGCAAAATTCAGTGTAAACAAATGGAAATCGTTAACTGGTATGCCCATTCTACTTACATCACGTTTCCATTTCTTTAAAACTACTTCTAAATATGTGTTGAAAAGAAGAGGAGATAACGTACAGCCTTGTCTCAGTCCCTTCGTTGGTGTAAATGGCTGTGCTATTTCTTTCCCATTTTTTATATAAGCTTTATTATCTGTATACATTTCTTTAATGATGTTAATTATGTTTTCGTTTATGTTCATCGTGTATAGAGCTTCCCATAATTTACTTCGGGGTACTGTGTCATAAGCTTTTGTCAAATCTATAAAGGCTAAGTGAGTTTCTTCTCCTACCGTTCTCCGTTTCTCTGCTAGTTGTTGTAGCACGAAGATATTATCAACGCAAGATTTTCCTCGAGTGAAACCACTCTGTTCGTCACTAATCTTTCCCTCCAGATTTCAAAAAATCAAAAAACAATTCAACTTTGATTAGTACTGTGTATTTCTACCTCTAGCTCTTATCACAGCTTTCATTCGTCGTGGCATGCTGCTTATGAGGTCTTGGATAAACTTACACTAAAACAGCAAACAATTAATAAATTGTTTTAAACAAAACAAACACACATTTTAAATGTTACAAAAGTTACATAAGGTCAATATGTTATTAAGTAATACTTAAATAAGTTTAAAATGCTTATTCAGACATTTAAAAACTATCTGTTATATAAAAATGTATTTAAAGAAAATGATCCGGTTTTTTGGAGGGGAGTGTATTTACCTGGCATGAAACCGAGAAAATTTCAGACAAAAATATACAGGGTGAGCACCTTAAAAAATAAAGTGTTGCTTATTTCTCCTTTAACAGAGAAATTTGTACATAGCGCAGGCTTTATCCTTGCCAACAATGGAACCTAAGAGATACAGGATAAATGTTCTGGGAGACAAAAAAAAGCTACGAATAAGTGCATCGCAAGAATTCGAAGTATCTCGATGGTTCACGCGGCAAAGGCTTGATTCAGCCGTGGCCTTCCGACGAACAATGAAATGAATGGGCAGGCTCGTTCGCAGGCACCTGAAATTCGAATCCCATCACGGGTAATATTTTTTTAATTTAAAAATTGATGTGCTCTGTATTACCAAGCGTTTCCCTTCTATTGTTTCAGTATTAATAGAAATGTGAAAATATTTTGGGACCTAGTTTCCTTCGATTTTTATAAATTATTTTGTGTCACAGCGTTTATTTTTCCTTTAACTGAGTTACAGGAATGTAACAATTTGCACATAGTTCAGACTTTACTTTTGACGAAAATTGACCTCAACAGTGATGCAACATAAATGCCGTACAGCAGAAAGAGGTGTCAACGAAATAAGGTTCTATTTAAGCCGTGAGTGACGCATGGGCCCAAAGTATACTCTGTAGCGCATGTAGGAATAGCTTATTCGCTCCTCGCAGTATACCACAAAACGCTGGAATCGCATACGCAGCCGCCGCAGCTTCGAATTCCACTACCGATAAGGTTTTTTTTAAATCGAAAATTTATCTAATATATTAGAAACGTGAAGATATTTTTACCACTAGCTTAATTTGATTTTTAAAATTATTTAGTGTCACAATGTGCACTTACGAGGGAAGTTGTGGGTAAAGCCATTTACATATTTTTTTTATTGTTTTCTCAATTGGTTCTTGGCTTGTTCTTTGTGATAATTCTCAATATATCTTAAGCACTTGTTAATAAAAGTTTGAAATTGTTTCATCCATTTTTTGTTCAAGGACCACGGTTTACTAACATATAACATCACACTTCAGGTTCTATATCGTTAATTTTTAGTCCTACGTTTTAAGCAGTGATCTTTAGGTTGACGATTTTATCTTGCATGCGTGACGCTCTTTTAGTTATTAGACAGACAGACAGACGTCATCAGCAAGCTTTAGGTCTTCCAGGGTTTGTCCAATTCTCTAGGTTAACCCTTCATGTTATCTGATGTCCATTTCATTATCCAGTCCATTACTAGTAAGAAAAGTGTAGTGCAACGCTGTATGACTGCCGTTTTGTAGTCTTCCTACAGGAATTTTATAATTCTTGTTATTTTATTAAGAATTCCTCCTTCTCTTAGTTTTTCCCACATATCTCTGTCAACTTTATCAAAGTCGATAAATCCAAAATGCGCTTTTTCTTGGCATTTTATACATTTGTTGATAATTATTCTTAGATATAGTACTAACACGATCTCCTTGGTCTAAATCCAACTTGGTTTCCTCTTAAAACCGTTTCCAGTTCGTTCTTAATTATTGATAATACAGTGAGTTAACCTTGCAATTTACAGCAATGTGTTTTTTATGTGAAACATTTTTTAATTATAAAAATCTGCTACTAAACTCAATATGACGTTGCTTATCGCGATCTGTTAATTTATGCATAACTGCTATCGTATAAGTGATAGTTTCGGGTTACGAGTAATTGCTGGTTTTCGTTTTCTGGATTGCACCCTGATCTTGATATCCGGTTGATGTTTTTTTTTTTAGAATTGAGACATCATTTCACAATTTTCCTATCAAATACGAAATAGTGCTTCGCGAAAGAGAATCTCGAACATTAAAGTAGCGACGAAATTGCGCCGTGTTTTAACAGTTTTATTAAATTTTACAGAATGTTCCACATAAAAAACGTGTTGCTGTAAACTCGAACTTTCCATTTTGCAAACTGTCACACATTGAAACAAATCTCTTAAGCTTCATCACCGATTATGTAAGTGAGATTTTTGACGCTCTTTGTATTATGCGTGATAAAAATTTGCTGGTAGTACACGGAAGAGTTTTTATTAGTTATTGCAGTGTGACAGATCTAACTTTTTGGGTAATGTAATTATTAATTAACCCTTCCTTCCATTCTTGCGGTATAGTGTCTTCAGTTCAAATTTTATTAACAGACCATGTAATATTTGGGTGTTGACTGCTCCTCTTGCTTTCATTAACTCATTTGGCATTTCAGCAATGCTGCTTTGTCATTCTTTAGTTGTTTTACGGCTTCTTCTATTTCAATCTCCGTCATTTCTTCTATCATTATATTTAGTTCTTGTCGGTTCAAATTATCATTGTTAAAATTCATATCTATTGTTTGTTTTTTGTACGTTTCTATGGAGTGTCCTGGTCATCTTTTAAGGTTTTTGCTTTAATTAAATTTCCACTTGTATCACCTATATGAGTTATACTAACCTCTTTTCTACCTGAAAATTTTCGTGTTATGTGTTCGTGTTTTCACATTGCTATATCGTTAAAAATACATGCCAAACAGTAATCGTGTTAGCGTATTCGTAAACAGCATACACTCCTATTCGCGAATTGCGCCATACATCGTGCGCGTGACGCTCCTCTCACCCCTCGGACGCGGAGAAAATAATGCAATATTTTAGGATTTTCTGCCGCATTTGAATCAGTCAATCTCGACAGTGGTGCGTGCAAAGCGACTATGCGTGGTATTCTTCTAAAGTCCGCGACAATATATATTTAAATATATTAAAAAAACACCGCTATAGTTTCAACTGAACATTTTAAAAATTGTTTTCTTGTGAACACCTTTTACAATATCTTTCTTTATCTGGACAACCGTGAATGCCTAACCACTGCGTGTGGTATCATTTTAAAGATCACGACGAGATCCATTCCAATATAGATAGGACATATGGTAGTGGTATAAACTAACATTTTTAGAAATTGTTTACTTAATTGTTGTAAAAATTATGTAATTTACTTAGTCATATCATAGACCTCTGTTGGATATAACAAATTAAATAAATGCTTTGAAACGATACTTGTCTAGCTCTTTTCAAATCTTCGATCCGCAAGTCGTAGTCCTACGCTTCAAAGTGATGGATAAATTAGAATTAAGCCTACCTCTTTTTTGGTGTATGCCCATATACAAGGTATTTTCTTATAATACAGTCCTAAGAAATGTTCTCCAGAAGGTCGAATTAAGAAACACCGTGTATAATGTTGTTATTGACAATGTCATGTGGTTATTCCTCAGTAATTTTTACACTAATTTCGATCTCCTTATTTGAATGTTGAGCTCATGTTGTGTATTCATCACTCTAACGGTGTTTTTTTTAATTCCTAGAAATGTTTTGCTGAATATGATTCTGAATACTTCCAGATATAACCGGGGCATGCTGTGTTAGCTCGATAGGTGATCCTTCTAGTCAACGAGACTCATTGTTTCTTATTACTTTTAATGCTACCTTGATTTCTTCGATACTAATTTTCTTTGGTTTTTCTTTTTTTCTATCGTTACTTCGAATTCTTTATATTTTGTCTAATTTTTTAAAAGCAACTCACTCTATCTTTTAATTTCTTTAATATAATTCGACTGATTTTTATTCTTTCGGGTCCATTTTTCTTGAGGTTGTTAATTAATAACCAAGCTGGTGGTTATTACAATACATAAAGTAAAACTATGTAGACAACAACTTACATGTATTGACATTCTTCTACTTGTCATTACCCTAGTTGATTTTTAAATATTTCTTTTAAAATTTCCGACATTAAATTACAATGATTCTTTAGTAAAATTATTTTGTAAAATCACTATGTCATTACTGGATTTTCCTAATTGTACTATTACTATAGTCTTTCAAAAATTTAAACATTCTCAGAAGAGTTTTATAAAGTTTCGTTGAAACTCTTCAATGTACTAATAATTTTTCAGTATGATTAGAAACATAATGTCAAAAAGGAACATTTACAAGACTTTTTGTTAGAGCGACAAGCTAATTTTGATGAATTCTATATAGTGCTACACACGTAAATAAAATCAGAGGCAATTAATTATTGCAATAAAAACAAAACAAAGAGAATCGGAAGTAATAAATTTCCCTCGTGTGTTGTCGCTGAAAGAAATCTATCTTTTTTCAAACTATCGCTCAACTATTGTAAACCTGATCGAATTTCAGAGAGAATTACGTTTAAACCCGCCTGAAAGTCACCATTACAGTCTCTCTCCGACAGGGTACAGCTGAAAGCATGAATACGCTTTTGGGACACAATTGTGTTTCTGGAGCAGTCATAACAGGCCACTGCACAACAGTTTGTCATTTGTGGCCTGCTATTGATCCCGCGTGTCGATCACAGCCTAAAAACTGCATGGAAAGGCTCTGATGCCCCTTCTTTTTATCGTCGGACACCTACTCACTTGCGTTACTTTCTGACGCGATCGTATAAAATATAATAAACTCAATTTATAAGGGGGATTGGCAGTCGTAAAAGCGCATTGGTTTGTCGTAGGATCTTCATTCGCAATAAAATCTTGTCGCAATGTGTTAAATACCTACTATATGGGACAGTTATCTTGTAAACTATGCTCAATCTGCCAGCTGTTTTATCTGATATCCACATTACTAAATTCTTTGGACTACCACCCATGAGATAGTGGACTATTGGTCATATGAGATATTTATTGTCCTATAAATTAATTAAAGTAAAATTCATCATAATTAATTCACTTTAGCCTATTAAGTGTTGTGGGTTAGTGCTTAGGAGATGTACTGTTTAGCGATTCTCAACTAACCGTCACTAACCAACCACACCAATAGCGCAAATAGAATAACAAGTTTTTAAATAAATAGTTAATAATGCTTAAAATACGTAAAACGATATTTTTTCTGATTTTTCCGTTGTAATTTTTCCTGAAAAGCTTTTTCTCTTCTACTTGTTCGTCTTCTTCTTCTTCTTTACGTTGGACCTTGTTTTTCAACTGTTTTTGCTGTTTCAACTCTGGTTTCAGCGGAATAAGTCATTATTTGACGGACACACGTCTTACATATTCTTGATTTAGCTTCGAAATTGAGAAATTTGTTATTCCATACTGTTGCCTTCAAGAAACCTGATATTTTAAGGGCTCTGCTGATTTGGTCTCTCGTCTCTTCTATTCTGTTGTGGTCTGCTCCTAGATATCGAAAATACATGACTAGTACTGTTGTTTTATTATCTATTGCGACTTTGCATATTATGAGTTATTTTGCGATAACCAATATTTTGTTTTCTGTACTGATATTTCTATATTAAATTGTTTTGAATTTGGGTGCAAAGACTATAGGAGTCTGCAAATTATTTTCCGTCTTCTGATATAATGATTGCATTATCTGAGTAAAGTAATATTTTGATTTCGCGACTGTCCATTTTGTATCATCGTCCAGTTTTCTTAACGATTATTTGATCCATTATAACGTGGAACAGTAGAGGACTCAAAGAATCTCCTTGTCTTATTTCTATTGGTGTTGGTATTTTCATTGTTAGATGACTGTTCGTTAGTATGTATGTACTTATTTCCTTGTTAAGTTGCTATTATCCTTATAGTTTCATATGGTGTGTGTTTTACTTTGATAGTCTGACTTGCTCAAATGCCTTTGTTAGGTCTATAAAACAAATGAAGGCCGGGTTGTGACTATGGTGGACCGGCTTTTGCTGAATCCATGTTGTTCTTCGCACATGTTTTGCCTAATTATGTCTGGCGAATAGCTTCATGTTTGAGTTTAACAGTGTTATGCCTCTGTAATTTTCAGGAAATTTATCTCCTTTCTTTGAAATTAGTATAGTTATATTTTTTCATTGATTGGAGATGTTATATGTATCATTATTATTTGAAAAAAATATAGTCAGTTGAGTTTCTAGATCTTGTTAGCTATACTTTTCCTCAATATCTTTAAATATCGCAAGGCTACGATAGTATACTTGAGGGCCCGCCAGCTAGACTCAATGAAAGCGGTGTGCTGCTCTCTAAATGATGCAATTACTAAATACCATGAGCGCCAACCAGTCTGTAAATTTCAACAAATATACTCAGATAGATAGAGAATTTATAAACTCAAATAATCGCGGCAAACAATAACACAATATGTGAAACACAGAAGATACCAATAATTAAAACAGACAATAAAAACAGTGCATTCGATTTATTAAGCAAACGTTGCATATAATAGTTCCTAAAAAATGACTTGCGCGAAAGGTGCACCCCTAAATAGAAATCTTATGCTAGTAACTAACACAATTAAACAGGTAATCCAAGGTCAAATTATTACATTACCCCAGTGTTCATTAAGTCGCAATGTACTTATCTGGGAGATTCGGACTTCTGCAGTGGTTGAACTAAATAGCTTCCAAACGGGCTCTGACAGCAATATTGCTGAAGGATGGGGGTGCTGGCAGAGATCACCAGCTGATCACTCAGGCGATGTGGCCTAAAATCAAAGAATGCTTCCAAGACGGAGGGAACGCACGCCTTCTCCAAAGTAAGCAGACTCGACGGAGCCCCAAAACTTCCAGGTAAGAAAAGCTAGGAAAACCAGACGCCAAGTGCATTACATTACCAAAATCGAAAATGAAGTAATCAGTCACCCTGAATTCAGAATTTTCTAAGCACCGACCATTATAGAATATGCGAGAGCTGGCAAAAGCTCCGCGAAGTTTGTCGGTAATGCAGATAACCAAATATCAGCGCAATGTGAGCTGCCGATTAAAGCTGCGTTCATACGAAGACCATGTTGAACGTTGAGCGTTTATACGACCAAGAATTACGCACAAAATAAATCCGAACGCTAATTACGTTTCTACACGTAACAATCTTTTCCACCAAATTTTAGTAGTTCGTTTGGCTATTTATCTATTCCCGAAGATTTTCGGTTTTTCGTTTTCTTGTCCTTTGAGAGACTTGGAGAATTGGAGGATAATATTTAGACAGAGTTGACATTGCATATAATTACGTGAAATGTGGTGCTGAGAACAAAAAACTTCGATAAATTAATTTGGGATATGTATTACACATTGCTTAATCTTCAGCTTTTTTTATTGTTTTTAACTATAGTTACAATGTAACTGCAAGGAAACAAATTTGTAAGCACTAAATCAATATATCTTTTTCTTGCATTGACGTTGTTTTAAGTTATGGTACCACATAAATGGGAATATAGGCGCATCAGTTAAAATGTACAGTGTGTAACAAAATATGTAGGTCTGGCTACCCATAATCGTATAGTACTAGCTAAAGCAAACAAAAAATTCCGTACACGTGTGATCGATAGACCTTGCTGAGCCATCTTAAGATAAATTAGAAAAGTAATTAATTTTTGAATGCAACGTTTTCTGAAAGATCGATTGGCTGGGGAGGTACAGTCGCGGAAACATAAACCGGGACAAGTCATGTAAGACAATTTTTCACAATTTGAATATTGCAATTTTGCCTTCCTAATTGTTCATGAAATCCTATCTACCACATACCAATGAACCAAAAAGAACTTGTTGATGCAATATAAGCAACTTGGGACAGCACCAACAATGAATTCATTCAGACAATTTAACTTAGGCAAATTTTAGTGTCCCGCTTTATATTTCCGCAGCTGTACCAGAGCATGGCCCTCAAGGTCACCTGATTAAAATCCATTACATTTGTATGTCTGGAAAACCTGAAAACCCTGGCCATTTAACGATATTGTAGAGTTACGGCAAAGGGTAGAAGAAGGATATCAGACAATTTGGAACACTTCATAATTTTTTGAACGTGCAGTCAGAACAGTCCATGATCCAGCATAATCGACAATGTATTGCTGTTCATGGCAATCACTTCGAGTATCATCTCTAAATGACTTTTTTATTTAATCTTTAATCTGATCCCTTGACATATTTCTGATCTAAATAAACTGAAACGGGTTATAACACTGAAAATACTAGTTGTAGGCCACATATGTATGGGGAGTTTTTGTTCTTTTTAGAGAGTACTATACGACTATGCATAGCCAGTACACCTTTTTTGTCACACCATGTGCTATATCAAGGTGATTAAACGTATTTACAATGGAAGCAGTTAGGTACCTAGTTAGTACAGTATGATCGAAAACTGTTATCTTCTAGGGGGCTGTGGAATTGTTTTCTCAAAAATTTTTGTTGGCAATCGTGGTAGTAAAAGTCATATTGGCATTTTATATCTGTTAGTTTAAGCTTATATCAGTAATGCAATTTTAACAAATACGACCATTTTTGTTGAATAGATAAAAATGTTAATAATAAAGACAGCTATGGTTGTTCAAAGTGATTTCCTTCATTTTTCATACACAGCACCACTTGTTCAGTATTAAACATTCGGTCAAAGTTAAGTGGTTCTGTGAAAATTGTGTAGGTTGTATTATTAATTACTTATGTATCCAATGATATTGCTCCTATATTAACTTAAACTAGTTTTGCATACTCTACTCTAGTAATCTAATTTAAGCCTGCTGTCCAAATCTGTGTATTAGCTCGAGCGGTTTTAAACCTTTTTAATCGCGATTGCATCTCTTAGTCAATTTCTGTTAAGCACTCCTGTAATATATTGGGATGAGTATCGATAAGGTCACTATAACGCGCACTAAATGTTTGTATTTCCTCGTTTACGGTAGGAATTGCAAGGTCCCCTGCTATTGTTTCATTTGGGACTCACGGTGGTGCGTTTGCTATTGCTTTGAGTACCTTTCATTGGAAGCGTCTGATGATTTCAATGTTGGATGTACTGGCTATACGCTACAGCTGTATGCCATAGGACCATGTGGACCATAGTTTTATAAACGAGCACCTTGCTTTCAAGAGAAAGCTTATCAGCCAGTACATGTTTTGCAGTTTCAGCCCCATTTGTTTGAGCTTTGTCCATATGTGGGTTTTCCGGGTCAATTTCTTGTCTAAGTGGATACCGAGGTACTTTGCTCTTTCAGCTTGAGAAATTCGTTGGTTGTTAAATGTTTGCTTTCATTTATTGGTAGGTGCCACTTTTTGCACTAGTGCTATATGTCGTCAAGGTGTATTTTTAGTTGCTGGGGTGCGATGGTTGGGTCAGTATTTGATGTGAGTATCGCCGTGGTGTCAGTAAAAGTAGCGACTATGTTGCCTGGTAAATATAAGGTATAATATTAGGCCTGGGGAAAAATACGAGCGCAAAGCGCGTGTGATTATTTTTCAAAAACAGCAGCAACGAGTAATGAGTGAATGACAAATATCAGTATTGAAGCAAAAGGGCAAGTGTTGTGTTCGGAAGACAATTCAATGAACCAAGAATGTTCATTTGGCGTTTCTCTGACATAAATATTGTCGCTAGCATAATCTCCTGTTGCTTTTCATTTGACGTAAATATTGCAATAAAATAAGAAATAATGAAAGGCGGCTAGTGGTTGACAGCACAGGTAGGCAAGTATTTGATTGGTCACTTTATTTTGAATTGAATTATCATTAGTAATATTCCTAGTGCATGCCAAATTGTCGATAATTTTGTCGAGTGCACTTTGGTATGCAAGACGGGTATTTTGCAGACTATTTCCCGAAGAAAAGTTAACAGGGTCGTCTTTCCCCGCTAATTTGGCTAATTTGGCAGTGGTTTCGCTAGATAGTAGGCAGGGACAATGAGAATCTCGTTAATCTATTCATACGCGCCACTAATTAGATGAGGCAATTTGTACTAAATAAAATTATCGATAATTTGCTCTAGTGCAAAATCATCGCATAATTGGGATCTGATCGGATGAATCTCAGAAATGTAAAAGATTTTATTGGCTTAAAATGTGTGAGGGAAATAGTCATTACAATTTTTCACTGAAAATTAATCAGGCTATTACCATTTTTGGGACACTTTGTATACAATGTGCCTTTACTTTCGAGCTAGTTTTTAAAGTTCGGTAAACCCTTATTTTTAACAATAAATAACGACATTGTATTTTAATATTTTAAAAATTGTTTAATTTCTAAATACCAGTTCTTATATTTGTTTGTGACGAAGATAGCGAGGATTTTTAACTACGGAAAATCAAGTAAACGATTCTTGGTTTAAATATTTGATAATAAATCTTTTCTCTTCATCCAGGTGTACAGGGTGCTTGTCGATGCCGTAGCCTCTTGAGGTACATTGTAATATAAAAAGAAGTCGAAAACTCCTGTAGGGCTTTTGCCTCCGACTTGTAATTTTTCAAATACAGCGTATTAATATTTTCAAGTCATGTGACAATTTTGCTTATAGCAATACTTGCATTGAGGTGAGTGATATTCAGTATATTTCATACGGTAGAAGTCAACTTTTGAGGTGATACTGACTACTAATAGCGAAAACACTGATACGACATAGATCAAATAGTAATCTTTTAATGGCAATGTCGATAACAACAAAAGATATTCGTTGGTAATATTTTAGGTCTCTTTAATTTTTAATAATCAAATTTTCTTCACGTGTAAAACTTCATTAATATTGAAATGAATAAATCATGAGCACTTTTACTTTATTTTAAAATACCATTTGATACAAGGCCAACGTTTCGGCAATTTTATTTGTTGCCTTCCTCAGGGCTAAAAACACATGTGAATTAACATTCAAAATCCTTACGCTTAATCATGCAAGTGTTTATACAGGGTGTTTCTAAATAAGTGTTGCAACGGAACACTGTAGATTCCTTGAGCAAAAATATGATGATTTAACTCAACTTACCTATATACAAAGTTGCTCAGTTTAGCCGCTAGAGGGCTTTAAAAACCATTAATGTTTAAAAAAATTTTAACCCCCTGTATAATCACTACCATTTTTTTTCTGAATAGTTACTTTAATTTACAAGCTATTTCCTCTCTTACAAAATTTTAGTCGGGTAAACGGTTTAGCCACAAAAAATATTTTTTAAATCCCTGCAAGCCTAGTGTTAAGTAACAATAAATTACTGATTCAGGCTTGTAGGGATTTAGAAAATATTTTTTGTGGCTAAACCGTTTACCAACTAAAATTTTGTAGGAGAGAAAATAGCTTCTAAATTAAAGTAATTATTCGGAAAGAAAAGTTGGTAGTGATTATACAGGGGGTTAAAAATATGGATGGATAATTTATTGTGACGAAGTTTTTAAACACCCTGTAATTTTCGAAATTTTATTCTTCAAAAAGCTGAAATTTACTGGTACAAACGCATGGCCAAAAAATGAATAAAATCTATCAAAGATTTTTCTACTTATTTGAAAATTTTTTAAAAAGTTAATAGTTTTTAAAGCCCTCTAGCGGCTAAACTAAGCAACTTTGTATATAGGTAAGTTGAGTTAAATCATCATATTTTTGCTCAAGGAATTTACAGTGTTTCGTTGCGACACTTCTTTTGGAACACCCTGTATATACCTTACAACATCCATAACTGTACTACAGTTTACTACATTAAGGGCCGGTTGCAGAAAGCAATGTTAAGTCTGGTGTTAGCTAACATCGCGTCAAAGTGAACAAAATCGCATCAAATTTTGTTTACTAATGTATTAGTTACCATAAGCATTTGAGATTTGATTCGTTTTTGTTCACTTTGACGTCGCGTTAGCTAACACCAGACTTAACATTGCTTTCTGCAACCGGCCCTAAGAGTAAAGATTTTGAATGTTAATTCACATGTATTTTAGGCCTGAGGAAGGTAACAAATAAAATTTCCGAAACGTTGGCCTTGTATCAAATGGAATTTTAAAATAAAGTGAAAGTCCAAAAAAGTGCTCATGATTTATTCATTTCAACATATTTTTGAATATGTCGTACGATTTAGACAGAGAAAAATAAAATATATTTACGCGTCGCTGTCGATACGTTTGCCTTTTTCTCACCTTGAAAAAATAGGTTATTTTATGTTACCATTGGCGACTTAAAAAAAGCATTTCGCTTGAAACAATATTGATATGCTTGTTTGGCAGTAGTAACAAAAATATGAGTACTCTTTGGCGTATTCGAATTACTTTTTTGCCTCGACCTAGTTGTCTCGACTAAAAGTGTCATTCACATGCGCAGCAAAAAAAAACTCATTTCGCGCACTTAATACAAAAATAACTATTTTGGCATACAGGGCAACTAGATTACACCTGTTTACAAAAAACCCTGGTGAAATCAAACACATTTTCTTTCCTTTTGTCTAAATTTTAAGAAATGTCAAAGACCATGGAGACAAAAAATTGTCAATGAATGTCCCTTGCTGTAAAGGCAGTTTTGAAGCTGCCATTAAAAAGTTACTGTCTTATCTGATGGCATTCGTATCTCACCTATTAGTAGTCGACTTAAATAAATTATCAATATTATCTCAAAAAATTGCTTTCCCCCTCTGAAATGTTATACCGAATGGCATCCAAATCGATGCAATTGTTCAATTGTCTTAAACAAAATTCAAACGTAATTTAAAAACTTGAATATGCTGTAATTTGAAAACTACGGTCCTGAGGAAAAAGCTCTACAGGGGTTTTCAACGTCTTTTATACTATAGCGTACCTCCAGATGCCACAAAATCGACTTAAAACGCACCCTGTATATAATTTGAATGTTACTAGAGTGTAAGTTTCAAAATATTTAATTTTCTGAATTTTGCTCTTGACAGAAACAAAGCGTATGGTCCTAATTGATATCGCATATGTAAGCATTAGATACTATTAATTATTGTAGTAATTATAAACCACTGTTATAACCAGGATAACTCAATTTTTCGTTTGATTTATATTTGAACGGCGTAGCACGAAAAAATGATCGATAACAAAGCGACACCAATTATGTTTGACGTGAAAGCCTAGTTTCACAAACAGATCTCTCAAAAGTTGTAGGGATATTGTGCGCACGAGTTAACCTCGTCTGCTAATACTTGAAAACTTACACGCTTAATTTATGTTTGAGAAGAAACTTTGCAAAGACTCGTGAAACCGTATTTTACCGCGTTATTAAATTTTAAATCGTAATTACCGAGAGAGATGCAAATAAAGCCAAATCGGTATTACAAACCGAGTACTTAGTAGCTTAGAAAGTGGAGATAGTTTATGCCGTGTGTTTTGTGCCTTGAATTGTATCTTGTTAAACGATTTATTGTTTTCCGTAATATTGACTGGAAATTACTATAAGAACTATTATATTTCTTGGATTTGAAAGCAGTAGGTAATTGATATTGTAGAATTCCAGAAAGTCAGGTTAATAAACTAGCAGTGGATTTACATGTTAAAAATATATATGTATATAAACGTTGATATTATTTTATTTATAACTACTTTTTCAGAAAAATTAATTAAAATTTCAAAAATATGGAAATTTTAAATTATAATAATAAAAATGAAAAACTTATTTTCTATTAAAATACATTGCCAAAATTGGGAATGATATACCTTGGAGAGATAAATCAGCAACCCTGTCTTAAAATGGAACATAAAAACCAAAGGATGTAAATTTTGAACATCTAATACAGACTTGAATCTGGTTTTAGCCTAGAACAGAGAAACATGTAGGAAGATAGCAGAAGCCTATATTCAGGGGTGCACTTCTAAAAGAAGAAGTATATACATTGTTAGGGTTTACTTTACTCTTTCTCTCCCTCTCTCTCTCTCTCTCTCCCCCTCTCTCTCTCCATTTGTCCAAATTTTCAACATTAATTACATAAGTGGTGATAATTTTTTGATAATTTTAACTAGATTCACGAATCTTTGTTGCTATTAAGAAATCTTCGTCCACTCGTGAGATTTTTTAATAGCAACAAAGAGTGCTAATCTAGTTAAAATTATTACCACGAATGTAATTCGGCGTGATTATTTTTTAAACAGTTCTAGTTGTAGATTGGATTTGATGGAGCTTCCAGATGAGTGTCCTGTTATTTTTAACAACTGCTGCTCACCTACTCAACTTTTAGCTAGTTGTGTTACAGCAGAAGAACGATTTGAGTGGTTTGTGAAAAAATAGTCTCTGTAATTTGCTACTAGCAAATAGTCACTGTAATTTTGATGCTACTAGCAAATAGTCAGTGTAATTAGCTACTAGCAAATAGTTAGTATAATTTTGATGCTATTGGTCGATTTGAAATGTTTTCTCATTACTATTGGCTGATAGGACTGTTTTAAAAATAATCAATTATATTTTCTTCTAGAATTATATCTGTCTCGCCTGTAGTCATTACTTTTGGTTTTTCTCGGTGTCCATTGTGAGTCCTACTTTTACTGAGGCTATTCTTAGTTTTGTTAATATTTCCTGAAATTCTATAGAGCTACTGCTCATTAGAACTACGTATATCATCCGCAAAGCGAAAGTGATTCAAATATCGGCCATAGATGTGAATGCCTTTTTTATTCTATTTTAATGCTTTGAAAACATCTTCTATTGCTAGGGTAAACAATTTAGGGGAGATAGTATATCCTTGCTTTATTCCCCTTCTCATTTGGATTTTACATGTTTCAAGATGGTCTGATATTTTGACTTGAAATGTGGTATTTTCATAGATTTTTTTGAAAAGTCCATGTTTGTATTATCTAGGGCTTTAAAGAATGGAGTTAAACTCCCTGTTACAGTCAAGTGGCGAAGTAGCATTCGTTGACTTATTTTATTAAAGCTTATAAAATAATTATGGAGTTATACAAGCATATAATTGGAAAACATGACACACCTCTAACTTGTTCAGCGGTAGATGCTAATGGCGGTAGTGGAGGATCGGTGGAGGCGTTATTCTCTGCTAAACAGGCGATTGGTTGAAGACAAGTTTTATTATATTGTTTGGAAATATTTACATGTATTTAATCTGCACACTTAAATCTAGTGAAATAGTATATATTGCAAAAAGAAAGAAAGGCAAACTAAGAACTAAGGTTGAATAAGGCCACGGGCAGGAATAGTAGGCGGTGGGAGCTGTCAAGAAGGCGGCTGTGCGAGTTCGGCTTAGAGCTAGTCCTAGGTGGCTATGTCCTGAAAAGCGCTGGTTGAGTCCTGCAGCTAAGTCCTGAAGAGTGCTTGCGGATGCTGCGGCGGCTAAGTTCTGAAGAGCACTTGCAGATGCTGCGGCTAAGTCATGAAGAGTGCTTGCGGGTTTCTGTCCTAAGCTGTGAAGCGGCTGGATAGTCCTGGAGGCTTAGAGTGGCTTTCTGCTGGTTGAACTTCTTGTTCGACCCGCCGAGGCAGAGTGATTTCCTCTGGCACTCGTGTCTTTATTTAAGGGGCCCAGTTCCTTTGTGACTAAATTCTGCAATGCTTATTGGCCAGTGGGGCGAAAGCATATTTTTGGGGTGTCTTATTTTAGACTGTGGTCGAATCGCTATGATAATTATTTGGCGTTTCCAATTAGCGGTTTGATTTTACTAGAGTTTACATGACTAGTTTAGTTTGATATTTTCTGGCGCTTTTCGGGCCCTTGTAGTTCCCAGGGTGAAATAATTTTGGGCGTTTTTTAAACCACGCTTTGGCAGTTCCTTCGGTTCGGCGTTGGGCTAGAGTTTATCGTTTTTCTTGTATTTTTCCGCACTCATTGATACCACACACTTGACGGTTTGACTGAGCGCATAGCTAATTATTCAAATGAATTTAGATATTTCTGCATACCTAAAGTAACAGTTTTCTTAGCTTCGGTGATCAACGGGCGGTTTGCCTGTGAATCCAATTTATAAACCCAGTATTTTCGGGGTCGTTTCCAAGCTGTCCAGAATTATGTTTTCTTAACAGAATGAATTACGTCTGCGGACCCCTTTGCCTATTCTAGGAACTCGCACTTCGCCAACCGCTCGTTTTGGAGCATCTGTTTCAATTTTCGATTTGTGCGCGTTCTTTGCCTTTAGACGTTTGGGCGTATTTGTTGCTCTTATGCGATTGCCTACTCCGTTAGGTGTCGAAAAAGTTCACATACGACAGATTGGGCAGCGTGCTAGATTTTTTAGCGGCTTCTTGTAAAGGATTTTAACTTGGTCGGCATTTTGAATGCGGGCCGAGACGGCATTGTTACCATCTGGCACTTCACGGGCGTCAGAGTTATGGCCTCGGTGGGTACGTATCGAGCGGGTGCGTTCTTTGTAAAAACTTTGTTTTTGGATTTCCAGGCCAAACTCGTATCAAACGTTTGTATGCATTAAGACTTCTAGATAGCTATGGCACAATGGGGCTTAAGCTGGATAAAATATAATACTTTTTTAATGTAGCTAGTAAAAAACATTTCTCGTACTGGAATCTCATCGAAATAAGGAAAACGCATAGCTCGTGGCCAGGATTTTCTTTTGAAAAGGACTCATCCCTCCAATTTTGTTCAGCGGCGGTCATCTAAAGAAGATTTTCTTGTGTATATTACAACTTATTATAAAGAAGCAAAATAATTTTTAAAATAGAAATTTATTGATACAAAGTACAAATGATGTCCTTATATAGTAATAAACATTAGTATTGATATATTTTGATTTTACAAAAGCAATCTCCTTGATATATTTCTTGCTAGGGTGGCAAGTTTAAAAATATCCACAAATAACAAAACTCTTGGAAAGAAAAGTGTACCAATTTACTTTGATGTAAGTATAGTCTACACAGAGTTGAATTGTCAATTTTCATTTTAGACAAGTAAAGGATGATTCTATAATATTTTTTATCTACTCCAGGGGGATAAGTAGCTCATTACGTCACTCATTTGACACTATTTTCGTTAGGTAATGAAGCTTATTTATTACCTAACTGAGTGGTATAATGGCTTTATTAACCAACTGAAATAGTGTCAAATGAATGACATAATGACATTTTCCTACTAAAATATTTTTGAAAATGACAAATCTGACATTTCTCTTAATGCCCTTTTCAATTTTGGGCAGTTGTAGATAAAATTGTGTACAATACATGTGTGATAATGCATCTTTAATATATTTGTGTGCTTACATAACTCGTGCTACGCACTCGGTTGTAACTTTATTACACATACGTATAGTCGGTATAGTAATGGTGCTTTTATCCCACTTGTATAGTAAATAACTATTAGATTTCAGAGAGAGCTTCAACCCCTCGAGCCTCTCCCCTGGCTACGTCACTGCTCGGGGCGTTAAAAGTGTGTTAACAAAGTCATATTAAACTACAATTTTTTGCGGAAAATTAAATATATAAATTGCTAAAAGTACAGAAATTTACCCGCATTCAACATTTTAAATTTATATGATGTGTCTTGCGTTACGTAAGAATGTATTTCAGTTAAAGTCTTTTCTACAATCATCTGAATAGCATTATAAGGAAACTAAAAGAATTACTTTTTGCTATAAAACAAATAAAAAGATTTTAATCCAGTTGAATTATTTTGTTAGAATTTTTAATGGTTTTTAATTATGAACCGTATATACTCGTAAAGATAAAATATATATGTAATATAATAATAATAGCATTTTATTTTTCTTCGTGAAACTTACAAAAACGCTTTAAAATAATAATTACATATTTGACAATTTAGAAGCGAGTTTTTATACTAGGGGAAACGACGTTGATCACATAATTCCTCTATTCCATTGAAGATCTCAGTCTACATTCGAAACTCCAGCAGAAGCTTTGCCAAGATATACTCGTAATAGCGTCCGATCACAGTGACATGAATTAAAGTGAGTGACTCGAAATAAGAGCGAATATAGTGTATAAGGAACCGTCCTCTCGCAAGTATTACTTAATTTGAGCACACTTATTGTTAATGTATCCGTGACTAACGCTAAAGTATTGAACCTGGATAGCTACTGTACTGAAAATAAAACATAATTCTAAGAGCTTTTATTCAGATGAAGACGAAGACATAATTTTCAGTCATAATTATAAAACACAATATATGTAGGTATGCTTATTAAACCCTATGACAAATATTTAATTACGAGTGTCGATCGAAATTCAGTTATCATACCCAACCGCAAAATGACTATATTTCTAATTTTATACAGGATATTTATTACAATTGACATTGAGGGAATGCAGTGTTACAAATCGCCAAGGATATTTAAAGTATTATTGATAACTTTAGAAACAGACAGTATATCCTGAGGCCTAAAATATATATGTATATTTCCGATTGTCAGCATACTGATGATAGCAAACAGATTATTGCAGCCCTTAAATTCGGTCCACGGTTATTCAGAACTAGGTACTGCAGTACATTTAACTTAACATTAAATTTCATCAAAACAAAAATAGCGTAAAGTTGTGTAAAAACATTTATCATACTTATGTAGCTTACATGTACCGGGACATTGTTGCATTCTTTTTTAGAATGCATATACACCTATTTTTTTCATTATCTTGGAAAGATCAAGAGGCGTATTATAATTATTTATTTATTGTTTGGTAGTAGAAAACTGTGTCCTGCTAACATTAATCAGCAGTAATTGTCTAATATTAGTTAGCCACTGTTAAACCTTTGTAGAATTCGATTGCAAGCAAATGTTTTTTAAAATGTTTAGTGTAATTAACTTGTAGTGTAACTAATGATTTCAAAAACAACTCAAAATGTGCTTTTTCGACCTCTTTCAAAATATATCGATATTTTTCTAAGATCAAGCAAAGAACTGACTGAAAAAATATTACCATCAACTAAAAGGATATACAGTGCGTACCAAAGGTATGGAACCGGCCTTGTTATTTCAAAACTATTCAAGCTAAATCGATAAAATTTAATATGCATGCTGTTTTGTTATTTTTTTTATTTACAAGGTCGGGAGCTGCATAGCCAACTTGATTTTTTTTAAATAGAAGGGGATCAAATCGCATACTGTTTGAAAGGTATTTTCAAGTAGAATTCAGCGACATGCGGCTTGCCATAGTTATCTCTAAAGATAATTCCGCTATTGTAAATTAAAGATTGAATTCTACTTAAAAATACCTTTCAAACGGTATGCGATTTGACACCCGTTCCTATTAAAAAAAAAAACAAGTTGGCTGTGCAGCTTCCGACCTTGTCAATTAAAACAATAACAAAACTGTGGAAATAATAGAAGGCATTGTAAACAGCATGCATATTAAATTTTATCTATTTAGCTTGAATAGTTTTGAAATAACAAGGCCGGTCCCATACATTTGATACGCACTGTATATTTGAAAAGATAATATTTGAAAAACTGTAAAAATTATTCTCAATTAACGCCTGGTTGAAAAGGGCAAATGAGAAAAGAATTAACAAGGACTGAGATCGGTTTCGCTTTACTGAAAATTTAAAAATATTTTAACCATTACTGATGAAAGTTGTTATTGCTTATCAATTATTTGTTAGAGCGGGTAGCCGAGAGGTAAAGCGTTTGCGTTCACAAGCGGCAGGTACTGAATTTGAACCTCACATTCGGACAGTGGTTTCATTTTACGCTCTCCGGCTACCATACAAACACCGTTTGTGGTTGTTGCCCCTGTAGAAGGGCATTTTCAGTAATTCCAAGGGTTAGGCTGGCCACCTACCCAGGCCGCAGCTGAAGATGGCTTACAATTGCTCTTTCTAGATTTAAAATAGAAAATAACGGCTCTTTCTTTATGAAAGTGATTCAGACTAGAATCTGACTGCACTGTATGAAAGTGCTTTGTAAAAATAAAAAAAATGTTCTAAGTAAATCAATCACGGAATTGATTTAGCTGTCTTGTATATGGTGTTATTAGGACGAGTGTGAATTACTTCCCTCGTCTAAAAGACGAAAGAAATAATGTAATCATGAAAAACAGAGATTTATTCACGTTTCAGGGTTAATAGATGACGAAAAACATGTTTTCTTAATTCCATCTGTGGGTCTCTTCGTCTGTTTGTCTATCCGCCTGTTGGTGATAGAGCTCAAGAACTATTTGTTGGAAGAAATAGATATTTTGTATGCGAATTATATGTCTACTTCGCATGAAATCGAATATACTTTCGGTTAAATACATAGAAGGTGAGTACATAAAAAATTAAATATTGTCTATTTTTGCGTTAACTGAGGAATAAATAATGTACTATAAATGACTGTTTAGTACACGATGCATGTCAAGTGCAATATAGCTATTTAAGTAACAAGGAATGTAAGGACCTATAAACAAGCCGCGGTTTGTTGCCTGCAACAAATGTTAATAGGCGATACATTTCGAGTTATCTTATTATATTTTTTTCGCTGCTTATCGAAATTTTCATGTATTTTTGAAAAAATCGTTTGGTTTGTCACCTGTCACCAGGATTAATTTTCGTGAGTCGTGTTACCTGCGAGTGCCACATGTCACATAAACACTTGCAATTATAAACAAAGCGTTCAAGTCCGCATCTTGCGATGTTAATTTTATTATCCTATAAACTTAATAATAATATTAAGTTCCGTGGTCAAGGGAAAGCAGTAGACAAATATAATTACCGACTTACACGTTTTGTTACTAAGTCAGTATAACTGACTTATATGATCGACAGCGGGAAAACACTTTTAGCACGACTTTGTATACTATGCTTTTTCTACAGTCTCAAATTTTCTGTTGGTAATTCATAAATATCGATTTAACAAGGTTTACGATTTTAACAGTTATAATTTGTCATAATAAAAAATTACAGTGGATAAGCAGCGGGTAGTTTTCAAAATTAGTTGTAATAAGTAATTACATAGTAAGATTTTTACTTTGTTCATTACATGATGCTTTAGTTATTTAAAAAAACACTTTATCTCTAACGAAAGAAATAACAAGAATAACGTTATAACCTCACTTCCACTTTAAAGAAGTAAATTCAAAATCAGTTGTTTACTTTTAGCACGCTGATGTATAATATGTTATTTTTATTTCAATAAGATGTTGGTAAAAAACCTACTTCTAGTAGGGGTCGTAGAAAAGAGTAATTTTATGCACATAATTCAAGCTTTACTCTTGATCAAAATGGGACCCAACAGATACAGTGTAAATGTTGTAAAAGAGACGAAAAGGGGCAACAACAAGAGTGTTGTATATAATCCAGACGCATCGCGCAATTAATGTAGTTCGCATTATCAAGTGTTTCCTTCTATCAGTAGTATTGGCAACGTTAAGAATTTATACTCCTAGTTTTCTTTGATCCTCCAAAAATTTTAATGTAACAACTTCCATTTGCAAGGAAAGTTCTAAGTAAAGCCCTTTATTTTTTTTATTCAATTTTGACAGTTTAAAGTGACATTATGAACTCCATAACAGCCTTCATAAACACTCTATGATTCACAAGAGAAATAAAAGCGTTTTAATTCACTAGAGAATTAAAAAAGTTTAATTCACTAGAGATTTAAAAACGTTTCAATGAAGTACAACATATTTTTATGATTTCTACAAATACTTATATTCAATTATTCTTTCTCTTTGTAGTGTGTAATATATAATTATCTTAATTTGAGTATTTTTAATGTGATTTATTTCTAATTTTGTGTATGGCTGTGTATAATATTTATTAAATTAAATTAAAATTTGAAATGTGAAAACTTTACGAGACACTGAAAATTAATTTTTTTTTTCTAAATATGTATTACTAATGATTATTATCCATTACTCCAGTGTATATACAATATGAAACAGCCATTCATTAAAAATTAGGTGTGCAATATATTTGCTTATCTGATAATCTGAATTTAATGATTAATTGAATACGTTATAGTGCTAAAATACTGAGGAATACTTAGAAAATTACATAAATTAAAGTTTTATGTTTCTAATTAGTTTCGTATTCCCAATGTTGTGTGTAACAGAAGTTTCGCTATGGTTTAATTACCGGTTTACCATTATAAATGGCTAAAATTTGAGAACTGCATAAAAGGAGTTTTATACATTCAGGGATTTTCTTTAGTTACTTCAAAAGTAGTACCTCATCTAGCTGTCTATAATTGCTGATACATATTTATACCCTGTCCACTTCTTTTGTGCAAAATGGGGGACCATGTTAGAGTGATTGTCGTATGTTTAAATATGGTTTTCTCTATTATGAAACTGATTGACTCGCTAAAGTAAAATTCTATCTATTTTAAGGTTATGGTTTACTGCAGAATCAACTGTTTCCAGTTGAATCCATTTTATCTTTTAGTAAAATGATGTACTAAATAAATTATTTAAAGTTTGAATTTGGCAAACGTTGAAATTATTGAAAGCACAAACGAGTTTTTCTGTCATTTCACGACAAAAAGTTGACGTTTTCCGTTAAATGGACAGGTATTCTCTGTTCGCCAAACTAATGCAACTGTCAATGTCGAGATTTATAAAAGAAATTATTTGTCATATAAATTTCTGTCTACAAGAGGGTGTTTTCGTGATGTATGGAAAAATGCTTTAGTCACGCCTGTACCTAAAAATAAAACGCCAGAAGATTTTGAATACCTTCGATCTATTAGTATTATGTATGTGCTTTCGAAAGTTCTGGAGAAAGTGAGAGATGAGCAAGTACGAAATTATATTGATGAATTTAGCATATTACCTGTTACACAGTCTGGGTTCCGAGCTGCTCACAGTTGCTGTACTGCATTATGAATATTACTGATGACATTGCTAACACTGATCAACATAAATTAACACTTCTTATATTCTTAGACTACAGTAACACTTTCGACACGTTAAGTCATAAATTACTTATATCTATTTTAAAATATATTGGATTTGCTTCGACGCCTTTAAAATTATTTGACTGTTGTATTAATAATAGAACACAACCTCAGGTGTACCTCAAGGATCCATATTGGGACCCTTGTTGGACACAATAAATACTTTAAAATTATATAAACGTGTCCTAAATATGTGTGTAAAAAGGTAACATATAGATCGGATGTTCATAATGTGAATGTTCGCTTCAGGTGTTTGTTAACAACTCCCATGTATAATACTGAAAATCTTTAATCTTCATTTAGATACCAAATCAGCAGCATTTACAATTCAGTACCATCTACATACAAGGCATTATATACCAATATATATAAAAAACGCTACAAAAAATATTATTTTATTCAGTAGGTCTCTATACTCCATTTACAATTCGGCTAATATTTGGGTGCTGCGGATATGCATTTGCATACACTGTACATATTCTATATATTTGCGCTTTTTCTTTATCTTTATATTACCTATGTTACGTTAAGTGGAAGAGCAACATTTGTTGAACTTCGCTTTTTTTCTTGTAACCGAGAAAATATAGCCAGTTATTATTGTTATTAATAATGTTTTATTGTACTCTCAAATTTATCTTCTTTCCTGATATGTACTCCAAACATAGCGAAAAACAGTTACTAATAAAAGTTACGGGTTATGAAATGGCACTTGTAAAAAGTATTGTGAAAATGTATTTGCATTAAAAAAACTACGTAGTATTATATTATTACAGCGTCTTTCCCTTCCTGCTAGGGTAACCCTCTTTCTAATATTGTTATTGGTATCCATAGTTGTTTAAAACTTGAAAAATAAGTTGTAATTGAAAATGTCATTTTGACTATTTACTTAAATTTTGAAAATTTTAAATGTTATCAAATCAAAAATTGAAAGTTGCCAAAAGCAAACACATTTGTAAGCGGCGCCAACTTTAGAGCTGTACGACACTGGCATTAGTTTAGTGAACAGATAATACAGACTTTCTCGCTCGTCTTCAATAGAAGCGAACGGTGAAGAACAATTTCCGCTTGTTTTAACAAAAATGGATAGGGATTGATTATGTTGTGTAGTAAACAGTGATTTTATTCTTTCTTGAGCTGTAGGGCTTGTGCTCTTACACTTACGTGTGCGAGCACAAATGTATCCCTTTCCGCTTTTAATTCACAATGTGCTATTACTATCCGAAAGTATTATTGCTTTGAAAATTATTAGTAATTCAGAATACTGGATTATTCTATAAAAAAAACTGTATTTGATAACCGAGCTGGATCTACATAACCTAGCATTTTATACTATGACAAGTAGCTAGGCGCTGCGAGTCTTGAATCGGCACGCACGTGAAATAGGATACGCGAAAGGTCAAGCTCCGAGCCGAGCGCTAAGATAAGAAAAACAAAACCTAAACAAATATAAACATCTGTGAAGCCGGAACGTGAGATTTTATTTTGTGCCACAGACACACAGACAAACACACATTAAGGAAAATTATATTATAGATATTAGCATATCACTGTAAACTGAATATCGAATATTGAGGTACTAAAGTTAAATGTCTTACTGTACAAATAAGAAGTGAATAGAGGACGTATAGTCTGTTCACTAAACATAAAAACACAAAGTGGCCTTTGATTTCTAAAATTTCATGAGTGTACTTCCAAAATGCATCTTTTGTCTAGGAATGTACTTACAAAAAGTTACTAAAACAAATAGGTTAAAGCTGTGACATTTAATTAGCATCTGTCATAACTACTTTTAAGGATGTTAAACAAATACTGTGTTGAATACTGTTGATGTATCATTTATTAATAAGTATTTTTATTACATATTATAAAAGTTCAGGCAAGAATTCCCAGAATAGTATGTACTTTGTCACTGAATTAATGATATTTATTAATTGTCATTTTTAAATTCTAAGTTACCTTTATGCAGGTATGGAAACCTTTGCAAAACAAAATACAGAATCTCTAGCAGACAAATTTTACATATATGCCAACTATACATTATATGGTCACATGATGGGAATTTGAAATTAGAGATACTATTTCTAACAACATATTTCACAAATATTAACTGTTACGAAATGAAATTTTAATTACTCCCGAATATGTAAAATGGTTAATAATTATTTACATATAGAATAATTGATATTTTATGTGTTCTTCTTCTTTGCTTTACAACAATCTGTAAAGAGCTTCTCACGGAATTTCCTTCTTAAGTGGAAGGTCTGAAACTACAAATTTCGAAAATATCAAAGAAAAACGTTTTTTAAGTTGTATGTGTTGTATACCGGGTGCTGACTTGCGGGACGCACCATAGGAATTTGCATGGTAAATTCTTTATGTTCAATTATTTGCTCCCCTAATTATTTTAAAGTTAAAGTGTAAATACATTTTTTGTAGAGAAAAAAATACTGCATCCATTCATACTGTTGCTAACAATTTTTCATTTTCCGGAACTGAAGGAATGCAAAATACAAACTAGCATTTTCACAAAAATCAGTGATGCCATGGAATTATTGAAACAAGCCAATTCCAACGCAAATGCGTGCGGCGCGACAATATGTGCTGTTTGTTTGTTTGTCATTGATGTTTGACGTTTATAATAATTCTTTATTAATTATGTTCTGCTTAATGTCTCTAAGGTACTTAGAACTTGTCCATAACAAAAATGGTTTTACGAGTATGGTGGACGTTCGTTAAGTAAGCTCCTTGTTTATTGTAAAATATTCGTATCGGCAAATTCCAAACAGTACAGCCATTAATAGACTGATTCATTTTAAGTTTAAGACTACAGGCAGGTTATTAAATAATTGTAGGTGCAATAATGAGGTTCAGAACTTACACCAAAACGAGAAAAACGACAATATGTTCAATCTTTTGACGGCAGCGACTGGATGATCGCCCCGCACGCACTTGCGTTGGCATTGGCTTGTTTCAATAATTCCATGGCATCACTGATTTTTGTAAAAATGCTAGTTTGATTTTTTGCATTCCTTCGGTTCTGGAAAATGAAAAATTGTTAGCAACAGTATGAATGGATGCAGTATTTTTTTCTCTATAAAAAATGTATTGACACTTTAGCTCTAAAATAATTAGGAGAGCAAATAATTGAACATAAAGAATTTACTATGCAAATTCCTATGGTGCGTCGCGCAAGTCAGCACCCGGTATATGCCCTTATCGGTCAAGAGTAAAAACCTGAGCTATGTGCAAAATTTTACTTATATGTATTTAACTAATAGTTCTTGAGTTAAAGCAAAAATAAGCAGAATTTAATTTTTTAAGGTGCTCACTCTGTATAGATTTGTATATATTTTACCGACATTTTTTCGGTTTCATTCCAGGAAGGCATCTAATTCACATGTAAAATATCGTCTTCCTTCAACAAATAGTTTTTGAGTTGTATCAGCAACAGACAGACCGAATTGAGAAAACCTGATTTTCGTCATCTAGGCACCCTGAAACGTGAAGAACTGGAGAAATATCGGAAGGTTGATTTGTCATATTATGTTAGAAAATTCATACGTAGATCGCAATATTCTTAAAATAGATATATTACCTTATCCTTATAGAAATACGAGTATATTTAGTAAGTTACACGTTTGAACTAGAATTACTCATACATACGTTGAAGCAAGGAAAAATTATAGTAGCAACCATGCTTGTACTACAAAAACAAATGAAACGTACTTTTATGTTAGGAAAAGATGTGAAATTCTGTTTCCTGCTTTTTCTCATTTGGTCGGCTCAACTGCTCTGCATGAACTCTCGTTTCGAATTTGTTATTTAACAATCCTGATTTTTTATAATCCCTAGGATTATTATATTACTGCTTTAAGAACTTAAAAAATCCTTATACAGTACGATTTCTTATCCTTTCCTGTGGTTGTTATTTTAAATAATTAGTCGTAGTTTTTACATTTTATATAATGTAGAAAATATAAGATTCAGGAACTACTTCCAATGAAAGAAATTGAATCGTGTTCTTATGAAAATAACTCAAACCTTTCATAGTGTAAATAAAAATGAAAAGCAACTTCATGAAAATAGGGTGATGTTTGTAGTATCGTTAGATGAATTAAGCTGAAGGGGCTGTAAATAACGTTGTCGTTTGCAGAACCAAATCATCTGCACTGATCATAAAAACCCGTGTATAAACTTTTCAGACGAGGATTCAGATAAAGATCATATACCCTTAAAGTGTTCCTATCAAAGATCTTTTTTGCATTATGCGTTGCGCCATAAAATAATTTTATATCCCCAAGTTCTCTTCACCAGAAATTATGGATGATTTTAGCAGCCTTAAGCGGGGACGTTTGAACTTTTAATTTCCTGCTTTCAGAGACACTCGATTTTCAGTCGACCGTCGGTTGGTGATCGTCTTTGACAAAGACAAAGTAATAGATATCTCTGTCGAATCGGAGCTTGCTTTTGTCTTGAAATTAAATTGGAGCCGCCTGACGTTTTACGTTACATGGGAGATAACTAACAGTGCGGTTATAATTCGCAGCTAGTCTCAGGCAAGCTCATTACGTAAATCCCGCAAAACGTCCAGCCGATACTAAGTAAGTGGCCAATTGAAATTGTTGGGAAAAAGTAAACATTTTAATTGCTAGACTCGCCAAATTGGAATTTAACTGTTTCTATTAAAAGCGACAATTAACTTAACTAGTTTCCAGAGACTGCATATACGTTTTTATAACTTTGCACAATCAATATCAGCTTTTAAGTTCTCATAAATTTGAAACAATTATGCTTTTAAACATTTTTTACGCAATATTTGTTTACTACCAGTGATTTCGAAGTACCTGATGTGAGTGCCTATATTAAAACTGTTGAAAAACACGTTCATTGTGCAGTGCAATTTTGTTTGAAAAACGTCTTAAACACGTTAGTAGCCTTAAACAGTTATTGATTAAAAATAAGTTGGTTAATGGTATTTGAAGGCATTTACAAAAACGTAATGACTTTGGTTATAATAAAAATATATTTCAAATTGAACAAAATAACAGAATTGCTGATACAATTACTTACATTTCAATTGATATAAGATGTGCTCCCCTTACCGTTGCTAGAGAACATTTTCTAATGAACACTTTACCGGTATTACGAATTCTGTGCCATTTTAAAAAGTAAAAATCTTGTGAAACGATTATATTCTGCAAAAATGTATGGATGTTGTGTTTGATTTGGATTTTGGCGCAAGTGGTTTTGGCGTGAAAAATTCGGTGTTAATTGATTGTAATGAAGGATGGTCAGAAAAAAAATTTCGTACATTTAAACTTAGTGGTATACGGAAAGATATAAACATATTAAGTAATATAGCTTTTATGAAAACCATGCAAAAAAATAGGCAGAAGGTTATGATAAATGGATTGCAGTTGTAACAGAGACCATTTACAACTACATATCGATTTGAGTTAGCTTTGGAAATTAGTAAGCCCTGAAACAAATGTCGTCGCAAAGAGAACCTAGAGTACCTGTACTCTAAGAGAACCAAGTTTGATATTTCTGTAGGCTTCAGGGTGCGCCGGCCTGTTGTGGTACCACATTGTTACGTGTATTTGGGTGTTATTTAAGTACGTGGCCAAACTTCAAGAGGTAGTTCTTTGAGTGATTCTAAGACGAAAAGTTTATATAAACATAGGTTCGGTAATGCTTAGTTTTCAAGATACAGGGTGTCAAACTTTTTAAAAAAAATCATTTTTTCGTAAAAGTTTTAATAATCCTTCAGCCGATTTTGTTGAAATTTGTGAGTGTTATTTATGGTATAAAGGAGCTAATTTATCCCTAACTAGATTAAAATTATTAAGTTCAGTGGCGTCCCGGGGGGGCACCTTAACCAATATTTTTGACAAAAAAATGTGCGCCACTGACTTGTTAAAACTTTTATTTTTTTTTTGGCATTAAGCAGCTAAATATACAACTTTTTTATCTCTTTAATTTTTTTCGTATCTTGCTTCGTTTTCGAGAAAAAAATAAAAACCACTTTATTGCATGTCATTGCTTTGTTGTATGAAAAAAAAAATAACTACGAAACTAACAAGAACTGTTTGTAGTGTACCTGTTAAAGTGGTTTTTATTTATGATTTAGCAGTTAAAACTATACGAAAATTTTAAAAAAATCAAACAAGAAAAAGGCTTTATTAAAACCACACTTAAACAAATGGTACGCAATTTCTTTTAGTAAAAAAACACATAACAATAACTAACACAAACTTATAATAGTTACTAAAAATGTCTTCCTTCAACTTCAATGCAAGCATAAGCTCGTCTTAACATCGATTGCCGAACACGTTGAAATATTCCCGGCGTATATCTTATCTGATTACATGAATCCCGTATCCGTCATCTTTTAATAATTAATAAAACACAAAAAATCTTTTTTAGCTAAACAAAAAGTTGTATTTTTAGCTGCTTAATGCGACAATAGCTATTAAGGCAACTAGTGTTTTACAGAGGATTTAAAAATCGAGGTCGATCATGTTAAAATTCGAGCGAAGCGGCCCTCGGAACTCCTACCCCTCTCCAAGGGGACCCTCGGGACTCCGCTCCTCTCCAAGGGGGCCCTTGGGGCTCGGCCCCTCTCCAAGGGGGCCCTCGGAGCTCCGCCTATTTTCAAGGGGGCTCTTGCAGCTCCACCCCTCTCCAAGGGTGCCCTCAGGGCTCCGCCCCTCTCCAAGAGGGCCATCGGGCTCCGCCCCTCTCCAAGGGGGCCATCGGGGCTCGGCTCCTCTCCAAGGGAGCCATCGGGGCTCGGCCCCTCTCCAAGGGGGCCCTCAGGGCTCGGCCCCTCTCCAAGGGGGCCCTCGGGGCTCCGCTCCTCTCCAAAGGGGCCATCGGGCTCCGCCCCTCTCCAATCGGGCGGAGCCCCGAGTGCATACAAATCGGTCCGATATAATAACTGTACTTTTAATCTTAACAAATAAGGTTTTATAAACTCTTAAAGTACTCCGTGCTTTAAATGGAATGGCGTGTTTTATAGACAACATAAAGCACGCCGCATATGACCCTTGGAAACAGTTTAAAATCACGGCTGTAGAAAAAAAATATAAACGTTCTAAAGAAGTCAGTGGCGCACATTTTTTTGTCAAAAATATTGGTTAAGGTGCCCCCGGGACGCCACTGAACTTAATAATTTTAATATAGTTAGGGCCAAATTAGCCCCTTTCTACCATAAATAACACTGACAAATTTCAACAAATTCGGCTGAAGGATTATTAAAATTTTTACGAAAAAATGATTTTTTAAAAAAAGTTTGACACCCTGTATCTTGAAAACGAAGCATTACCGGATCTATGTTGATATACACTTTTCGTCTTAGAATCACTCAAAGAATTACCTGTTGAAGTTTGGCCACGTACTTAAATAACACCCTGTACACAACGAATCATTGAAAATGAACAGGGCTATGCAACCAGCAATATGCCCCATGCAAAATTTCTGAAATATCAGGCTACTTTTATGAAACCGTGTGCATTAGATGAAGTACTTTTTGTATAACACGATTATACCTAGTAGCCTGCTAAAAGCATTGTTTCAAATGTATAACATGTGTTGCATAACCCTGTTCATTTTCAATGATCGTGTGTGTATGTTTTAATATCGTATTTGTTAAACAAAATATTGCTATGCATTTGACAACTTTTTATACGTATCATGTAACCCCAGTTTGAAAGAAATAAATAGTCGGCTGCACTCAAGAAATAGGAACTCCAATAGAATTTCTCATTTTTTTTTTTTCAAAAATGCTATAACCTTTTATAGGCGACGTCAACTATGATAAGTATATGAAGACTACAGAAAAAAAACTGGTGTGATACAGGCACACAACTACCTTTTACAGTGATCTTATAATTGGCAAAAATTTTGTTTTTTAATTTTTAAGCATTTGTCAAAAAAATTCAAAAATTATAAATTCTACAGAAATCGTACAAAATAGATAGTTGAACAGACAAATTTTCTCTAAAATGTAAAGCATAATTCAAAAATGTAATAATCTACCGGGTGTTCTCTTTAAAACAACAAAATTGATAGTGACTTTCGGTATAACCGGAAGTGATATCACAGTCAATTATTGTAGTTGTAGTCGCCTTTACACATAAAATCCATGACCAAAGTTTCAGATTTCCAATTTTATTAGTTCTCTATAATGCTCTATAAAATAGGAGTTAATAAAAAAAAGTAAGAAAGAAAAAAGAAAAATGAGGATATTTTTAGAGGTATTCAACTGGAAAATTACCTATTTCACATCAATATACATTAAAAATATTAAACAAAATGTGTCTTTTCAACTGACTCTATTTTGAACGGTTTCTGTGGAATTTTTAATTTTTGACAAATGTTTAAAAATTAAAAATCTAATTTGTAAAAAGAAGTTATGTGAGTGTATCACACCAGATTTTTACTTTAAAATAACCAAATTACACTTCTTTACATTGTAAGCTGGCAAGAAACATGTTTATTTTTATCAAAACAAATGAGTATGAGAAATTGAGTGTTTGCAATTTTAAAACGGCTGTAGTAAAAATTCTTAAAAACGTGAATGCACTTTTTTGTGTTGTTCATTTAAAAATTTCAAAATTGTACAAGGGGCTCATGAGATATGAAAGTAGGAAACTATTACTATTTTTTATTAATCATGTAATTCTTTTCTGTTGTAAGAGGTATTGATCGCCAATGGATAATAATATTTTATTTTTTAGTAAATTTAAATTAGCTAATTTCTCAAAGCTATAACTTCTCTAATGATTATCACTGCCTAGAATATTGTAGAAATCGATTATTCATTCCAGAATACATCCATCATAATTGCTCTCGTGTTTGAATTTAGTTTATTGTTATAATATAAAGCAAAATCTTTTGTAGTTCTCACATATTACCTCATCTTAAGATTCCGCTTTTGGACATCTTTTGTTTAGTAAAATGGTTCTCACAGATCACATTTTAATTTGTATTTTCGCATCGGCTTAACAAAAATTCTGACTAAATTTTTTACAGAAATATAGCTTTGTAGAAATGATTTGCTATTGTGTTAAATTTTGAAATAGCGATTTATTGTAACAGAACAAAAATGACACAATCAATTGAAATGTTGATCGTTTTTCACTTAGAATTTGTAATGTTTAAAGTTTCCGTGTTTTCTTTCGAAATTGTGATTTTGCGTGATATAATATGACATTAGCTGACGTTACAGTTATTAAGAAGACGAACTTATAGGGAATGTTGTCATAACGTGTATGATCATTGAGTAACTAATTATACTATACCTCGGTTTACTTATATTTGTAGATTTGTAGATACAAGTTTGCTAATCTCAGCTGTAGGTTCTACCAGTATTCTTTCATGCTATTCGTATTCGTATTTCAGTAATTATCTTCAAAAATTTCCTTTACCACTTCGTTGTTGCCAGTTAAGTAAGCGATTAGTCCATCTACCGTTTTTTAAACGAGCAATACTCTCAAGCTGCTCCACATTTGTTAATTTTGTTCATTGGCGAATCTATTCATTTGTTTTTTCAGTGTAAATTACTATTTAATTGCTCGCACCATGACTCTGTATGTGTATAGTAATTTGTTCTTTATCCGGCATGTCAGTTTGATGATTTCGGCTGTGTAGGTTGTAAGAGGTAGAATACGTTGATCAAATTTTTGAGATTTGCTAATATGTATGTTCAGTAATAATACCACGCGACGACTGTGAATTATCAAAAATACTTTTGCTTCCCCACGAAACGGGTTGCTTAGAAACAACACGAGCCGAAGGCGAGTGGTGTTTCTACAAAGTAAGCAAAAGTATTTGATAATCCTTAAAGTCGTCGAGTGTGTATTCGATTAGATTATACCATGAATATCAATAAGGGAATTACACAATAATGTATTTAATGCGTATCCTAAAAAAATGGTTGGAAATGGCATGACATTGACAGCTGGCAGTTCAAAATTGAAAAAACCAAAATGATAACACCACGGTGTTTTCACTTATTAATACGTGGCCTGAATAGGGATTTTGTGCATTATGAATGGTATAATAAGGAAAATATTTCTTGGTCCTTGGTTGGAGGTTTTCAGATTACCAAGTCGAATTTTGCATTCTATGCGCATTGTCAATTTTAGTTATAATACTAAATCTATACAGGAGTAACCACCTGAAGCTATTCGTGCTCTTTACTTAGGATTATTTGAGCTGTCGGTGTTATTTTAGAGGCCATAACGGGGAGATAAACTTTACAGCCTCTTGTAGGTAGGTCAATGCTTCTATAATTGCTACTATGTTCTCGACTTCCTTTTTTGAGTATCTTCTAAGTGGTGTATTTTATGATTTTTGTGTATTTCACTAAGATCTTGTACTACGCGATCTACGCTGTTATACTTCCTAGTTGTTAGAATTGTAGACCATTATCTTAATAAAATGCGTCATAATTTTGTTGTCCTGCTTTAGTGCAGAAGGTACACATTTCCTATATGTATTTGCATGCAGAAAGTGAGCATTTGCTGCACTCTTATGTCAACACTTTCTGCACTCTAATGTCAAGTAATAATCACCTAATTGGTTAAAACTGAGAAATGTAAATTTTTTGATAAATGTCAATTTTTTTGACAAATGTGAAATTGAAAAATTAAACTTCTTATAGAATGGGTAGTCCTCGTAGAAGAAATAGTATGTAACACACGTTTGGAAAAGCCATGGGAAAATTATGTGAACGGAGCACTCGTTAGCACTCGTGCTCCATCTATCACATGTGTTTTACGATTGCATTCTTTCTACACTTCTATTACAATATACTATTTTAAGATAGTTATATTACTATAACTACTTACGACACGAAATTGGATGCTCTTTTGCTTTGTTAATCTGTCAGAGACATAGTATAATTCTATATGCTCCACTAGACGCTTGTACAATCGATGAAAAAAAAATAGTGTCTATAAAAGATTGTCTGGTTAAGAGGGCTTTGAAAATACCTGTAATGAGCAATTTTGCCGCAACATTGTTTTTTGGCCAATTCTAATAATTAATTTAAGATTAACCAAAATAACTTTCAAATACATTTTAATTATTCTGTAAAGATATATTTTAACCTTTATGTACGATCGATCAATAATAGGCATTTTTAAACCGAATTTTCAGGTGTGAAGCTCTCGGACGATAATAGTATATCATGTTATTAGGAGAAAAAAAAGTGCCACTTTTAATTCCTGAGGGATTACATTTATTTTGAAGGATCAAAGTGCCACTTTTCATCCCTGAGGGATGTCCTACAAAATAAAATTATGTACAACACTATCTTAGTTACTCATCTACATTTCCAAAGCCATCCATTTTTCCGAATCGAATGTATACATTTTAAAACCAGCAAAATCAGATTTATTTCATGATTTGTGATCCGGCAGTGCAAAAAATAGCGTATATACCTGGCGACTAAAGTGCCTTTGATTCCTTGAGTGATTATTGCCCTCGGCTTCGTCTCGGGCAATCAACTTCACTCACCGGATGAAATTATGCACTTTTGTCCCTTGGTGTATAATATACTACTTTGCTAGCTAAATTACGTCAGCGGGCGCAAAAGAATTTTATCGCATGTTGAAGTCATTTTAGTTGTTATTTATAAACACGTATTAATGACAACCATACCTAGCTACAAAAGTACTGTTCGGCTAAGGTCATTGTTTTCATTTCACAACATTCTATATACACTGTATCAGCCTTTTTAAAACTTCAAGCGTACATAAGGTTTTGTATGCACCTCAGGCGTATCCGCTATAACTTTCACGCCGCGCCGTGGGCCAAAAAACGCCTGTTTTACGTCTTTCATACATAAATAACTATTAAGACAACTAACACAATCGTCTAATTTTGTTTAACAAATTTTATTCTTAACGATCAAATAAGAAATTTATTTGGATTAGCACTGTAAGAACATTTGAAAATATTCTCCATTATGTTCAAATCACTTTTTCTGTAATATTTGCTGATCAATTCGGTTACAGCAGTTCCTTGTTTCTTCCATAAGTTCTTCCAATGTGTGAAGTCTGCGTTGGTAAACTGTGTTTTTTAAACATCCAAAAATTGCGATGCCCAATGGTGTTAGATCGGGTGAACATGCAGAAAAAGCTGGATGTAGTCCTCTAGTTATGATGCGGTTTCCGTAAAATTGTTGCAAGTACTGGAGGTTTCATCGAACCGAAGCCGGATATCTCGGCGCCGCCATCCCGGCGCAGCCACTTCGGCGCCGTCATCTCGGCGCGGAGCCAGCTCGGCGCGGAGCCAGCTCGGCGCCTGGGCAACTCGGCGCGGAGCCATCTCGGCGTCAGCCAACTCGGCGCAAGGCCATCTCGGCGCCGAATTCAAATTCGCAAACTACAGTGTGCACTACGTAAGAAAATTATTATAAACAAATAATAAATAAAGTGATCGCCAAAAAGCTGGCATAAAATGAAAAAAAAGTATTTAGAATTTCTTGGAAAATCAAACACTGACGACTAGAGGTGGTTGCAAAGTGATTACAAATGGGCCAACGAAAGATGTCACGTGACTTCCGTTATCAGTAAAATTTTACATTTTAAAAAATAATTACGAAACATTCATTTACTAGTCAAGATAGAGACAAATTTTACGAAAAAAAGTTTTCTGGCCTTGAGATTGTTCAGTCAGCTAAAACTAACACACAATAAAAAATCTCATTGAAATCTTGCTTAATTTCCGAAAAATAGCATTTTTTGGATTTACATATTTTCGAAACACGCCATTTTCTAACTAATTAAAGTGCCTCTTATGTGACAAATATTTCTTTAATGTTTATTTCCCAAATCAAAGAATTTTATTTTTAACAAAGGTTTTTTATTATGAAATAAAAAACTTTGTTAAAAATCTTTGATTTTAGGTAGCACTCTTTGTTAAAAGTAAAATTCTTTGATATGGGACCTAAACAAAACAAAATGTGAGAGATCAAAGTTGGCCGAGGATTTTGAAATTTGGTATAGGAACCTAAATGTTGATTCTAAACAACTTCTCTTAATAACTTTTTGTCGTATTTGCTACATAAAAGCCACGCTACTCTACAGTAAAATAGGTTTTTTGAAAATTTCCAATGCGTACTTGATTTTTCAAAACTGAAATACTGTTAGAAATTCGCCTTTAACCAAGCAGGGCTGAACCCCAAAAAATCAACATTTAAATCGATAATTTTTTACCTTTTACAAGAGTCGTTTCACCTACCAAAATCTCATAACCGGAAGTATGGTGTTTACTCTTGTGATTTTTCAGTTTTTTTTTCTATTTTTTTAAAAACGGAGTATGGACGTCGACTATCAAAGTCGAAGCGTCGACGTCCATCTGTGCTTGTGCATCTTCGTTTGCTCATACACATTCCTCTGTGAATTTTAAATGGTTCTGACCACAAAACATGTAACATGTGATTCAAAATAAGGTTAATCCAAGTTACCCACAAAAAAATCACGTAGTCGCTGCTTGCAGTTGGAACATTTAACCTAGTACTTAATGTTGCATCTATTCTCGTGCCTATACAGGTCTAGAGTACAATTAAATAAAGATTGCATGATGTTGCTGTGTAAAAAGACATCATTTATTCAGAAAGATCTTTAAAATAAATATATTTATCTACTCCTACTGCACAATGGCCATGAATTATGATTCATAATTCACGGTTTGCAGCCAATCATAAAATTCTATTTTCATTATTCAATAGTTTGAAAATTGCAACCAATCAGAAAATTATATTTTCATTAATCAATAGGTTGTAGCCAATCACAAAATTCATTCTCATTATTAAATGACTTTTATCTACTCCTACTGCACAATGGCCATGAATTATGATTCATAATTCACGGTTTGCAGCCAATCATAAAATTCTATTTTCATTATTCAATAGTTTGCAAATTGCAACCAATCAGAAAATTCTATTTTCATTATTCAATAGGTTGTAGCCAATCACAAAATTCATTCTTATTATTAAATGACTTTTGAAGTTAACAGCTGTCACAAATGTCATAATTCTGAAATATGAACACAAGGCTCCTATTGCATAGGAGTAGATAAAATATCGTATTATATTCGCGATTATGGCCATTATTCACTCAGATGACTTGCGCCACGCGCCTTCGGCTTGTGGCGCAAATGTCATCTTCGTGAATAATGGCTGTCATAATCGCTCATATAATAATATACTATTGAAGTTAACAGCTGTCACAAATGTCATAATTCGGAAATATGAGCACAAGGCTCCTATTGCATAGGAGTAGATAAAATATCGTATTATATTCGCGATTATGGCCATTATTCACTCAGATGACTTGCGCCACGCGCCTTCGGCTTGTGGCGCAAATGTCATCTTCGTGAATAATGGCTGTCATAATCGCTCATATAATAATATACTATTTCTATTGAATGAAAATAACAACTTTTATTACCAAACACGTGATCAAAGATGTTTTACGTAACCTTCGATTTTGTGACATAGCTTAACTCTTCATTTAATGGTATAGAAAACATTGTTTAACATCCAAAGATATTCAGTAGGGTTCACTATTCTTTGGCGAAGGTCATTCATATTAGAAATCGAATTGTTGAAATGTGGCAGCGAGTTAAATCGCACGATCTTGTAGGCCATATAATCAGCGTATTTAAACTTATGACTCAGTTGTCAAAAACTTATATAAAACATTCAGATTTTTCCTTGTAGTGTGGATTCGATCCCTATCCTGTTGGAAATGCCCTTCCGCTATGTTATCGCCTGTAACTGATTTACAAAGCGATATCTTTTCGCATTCAGAATACCCAAAATTACAAACTTCTATTTCATTAATGACCTTGCTAAAGAAATCTCTCAAAGGATAACAAACATATATTTAGTTCATTGTTACCTTCAATGAACATGGGCCCTATTATTGTTGATGGTTGCCCAAACTCCAATTTTTTGGGGATGCGCCTCAAATAAACAATGAGAACTGTCTGAGCTCCATATTAACATATTAAATATTTCAATACATTTAAAAGAATATGATTTATTTGATTGGCTGCCATTAATGAAAGCGTTCAAATTTGCATCTATTTACTGTTTATTGTGACTAAAGGTCTAACCTTCTCGAAAAAGGATTCTTTCTACCTGAAAGTGGTATTACGTATATTTGTATTCTTTCTTTGCAACTGGACATTAATTTTTTTATTGTTCATAGATGTCAGTCAAATAAGTCAATTTTATTACAGAAAGTTCATCAACACATTTTTGGCATCTGTGTGATTTTTCCTTTCTAAAAGAAAAATACCTTTATCGGGTTTCTACCAGAGAATCGCCGATAGTTGCAATGAAATAATAATTGCGAATGGTCACTTCCCAATTTTCCATGTTGTTTCATACTGTAGAAAATAATATTTCTCGTTTTTTATAATTAACAATAGAAATTATAATTTATAAAACTCAGTGAAGTTTTCGACCGATTTTTAAATGCTCGCAAGCTCACATACAGAGTAGCTAGGAAAACCCCGGCCACTTTTCCAACTATTAACACCAGCTGTCGCTATTCTTTACGATGTTTAGGTATTTAAATTAAAATTAGTTATGCAGCTTTTCACTGTCAATTTCAAAATTAAATTCTGCTGTCAAACTGACAGCAAAGCAGATATGAATACAAATCTCCAACAACGTATTGCTATTGTGAAATGGTTTTATCAAGCGCAAATGGGCCATTCTACAAGAATGGCGGTACAAATAGTGCAATATCGTTGGCGTCATACTTATACGAATCGACGACCACCAGCTCGTAGTAGTATAATTACAATTGTTGCTACATTTGAACTAATTTCAGTAGTCCACTTTGATTTTGCGTTGCTGTCAGTATTTTAATTTAATTTTCTATAGCCCCTCTATTACAAATAGTAGCGACATCATGGGGCAAACCTGATGCAAACATGAAAATACAAAAAGTTACTAAACGGTAAATTTCAGTGTAAACAGTGAAAAAATAACAGATCTGAATACCTGAAATCCTTTTCTGCCACTATTTTTACACTTATCGACACAACACCCTAGCATTTCCACGTCCTCGACTTCAAATTAGCCCCGGAAGAGAAAAATGAATAAAAACACGACAACTGTCAATGTCACATTTTAATTTAATTATGCAACTTCCTAGGCGATTTTTAAATATGCTAGGGACTTAAGGGATACCAACGTGATTTTGCCCCAGCGGCAACATCAATCGTTGTCGCTACTATTTGTAAATATAGGGGCTATATAATTTTCTTTATTAAAGCGCCATCTCTTGACCGCCACAAGAAAAGTGGCCGGGTTTTCTTGGCCACACTGTATATTTCCATCATCAGTGCTAGCACCAACCAGAAATTTCCACCTTAAGTTAAAATTTGTCAAAGAATCGTCCATCACTAGAAATACAACAACGGTTGTTCTTTCTTGAATTTGTTTGCAGTAACGTAAGTCCTCTCAAATCGTTGACTTATGGAAGAATCGTAGGCTATCAAATGTGCATCATGCATCTTTGAAAATATCCGTAGCCTGGTCTAGGTGAATAAAAAATAATAAGTAAGATTACCACATTTCATTTGGAAATGTACTACATTTCTTCATTCAAAATCGATAAGAAATGTGGTACTTTTAGCATTAGCAACCCTTTTCTGCCTAGCAACGGCGATTAGTTTTACGTTTGGCAATACTGAAGTGTGTGACACTGAAAGTCTATGTCAAATTCGAGGTTAGTAGGTTAGGTTTTGCGTCAGTTTTGACACAGATTGACGCAAAACCTAACATGCTAACCTCGAATTTGACATAGACTTACAGTGTCACCAACAACACACTTCAGTACTGCCAAATGCATAACATCAACTGGAGCTGCTTACTGTGCTTTAGTACATAGGGATGAGTTAGAAAAGTGGTTTTTCTGAACTCGTACTCATACTTGTTCAGAAAAACATCACTTTTCTCAACTTGTAGAGTAATATACTATTTGCTAACAGTTGTTTCAGTAGCTTTTTCTCCATGTTTTCAATTCGCCTAGCAATGCCATTATTCGATAGCTACATATTAATTATATTAATTATATCCGATTATTGTTGTGATTATGTCAATGGTAGCAGGAAGAACAAGGTGCTCTGCAATCGTGTACGATTTTTTGGGTTTGGCGATGTGGTGTGCTGCATTAAACTGTGTAAGCAAAATTCTTTAAGGCAACGACATAACTTTTTTGAAGCTAATTTATGGTTAGTAAACACTTGCATTTTTTTTTCAAAGAAATCACGAGGCTTCCTTCAAACTTCTTATGCGTTGTTTTCAAATAAATTTTTGTCTATTTGGTTGCATTCTGTCAGAGACCAAAACATATTACACACTTTGGGTGCTCTTTATTAATAGTTATTAGCAACTGTACTTAGAAAACCAAAGTCTTTGCTGTAGGAATGATGGCAGTTTCTTTATCTACAAATGTTGATAGACTTGAATAATCAAAATTGTGATTGTTACCAATTCAGTATTTACCCATAAATACAGAACCATTTTAACATTGACAATAGTAACAGCAATTTGTACAACTCGCTGTTTAGCTACTGGGCTAGAACGGTCTGCTTCTACTCCTCCACACTGTCTCAGGGATGTTTTGCCTGTCATGTGCACAAATGATCTTGAATATTAACTTATACTAAGAACGTGAAACAAACGGAAATACAATTTCAGATCCATGTCATACGCACATGACGAAACGGAAAAGATTGTTGGATCAAACTGTACTATCCATGACAAGAAAAACTGTGATAGTTAATATGTTCTGTTCTGAGTGTGACTGATTTAGTATGTAGTTATCAGAGCTGGACTAATTACTTCTAAAAAGTAATTAATGACTAATTACCAATTACAGCCTAATGAAGTAATGCCATTAGCAGAGATACCAATTACCCAAATGAAATAGTAATACAATTATCAATTACCTGGTAATTGTAATTGCACTACATAAAATACTTCTTCAATTACTTTCAATAGAAATGATTGTCATATAGTTGTATTTAGTAGTATTTAGACATATCTGTGCTAGTATATCGTTTGAAACGAGCAAATAGAAATTAATAAACAATAATCATCTGATTAAGCTAGTTGTTAATTATTATATAAAAGAAAAAATTATATTGTTGTACTACCGTATTCTACAATCTGTAGACTTATCGTAGACCTATTTTTGGATTTTTACGCAATAATTATTAGGACGTCACACTGCTACACAAAACAGAACATATGCACTTCCCATCTGAAAACATACGCGTCTGCACCAAATATTTTTCTCCTTGCTCGTGCACACGTCGTTGGAATTGCAAATGTCGCACAAAATTAGCTGTTACACGACTAGTCATGCAAAATTATACATTATACTTATATTATTCCAGAAACACCCAATTGTGATTTGCTTAGCATGTAACGTAATACGGCCATATCTTATTTTTTGCGTTCTGTATATTTAATATCCAATCGAGGTCAGTAATTTAGTAATTAAATAACCAAAAATTTCAATGACCTTTTTAAGGAATCTAATTACTTTAGAGTAATTTAATTACTCTAAAGTAATTAAATAATTGAATATAGTAATTAATTAATTAAAAAATGTAATTGTCAAGTACTTTTTAACAAAAATGGCAATTACCAATTATAATGATCGAATTCTGAAAATTATTTTAATTTCAAGACAAATCAGTAAAAAGGAATTTAATTAGTAATTTAATTTCAAAGTAATTTATTACTGCCTAGTTATAATAGTTTCTAGGCATTTCTAACTTAACTCAACTTGTTTAGAGGTTGCTATGAACCAAAATGATACAGTAAATATAATTGCTTAAAGCATTGTGTAAGCTATTCAAGTATTGCTTACTAATCTCTATCAAGAGTCATCCAGTTTTTTTCTCTTGGAAAGTAAATGCAATATCTACCATTTCTATTTCTGGAGAATTCTAGTGCGCTCGAGCACATTCGAGTTGCTTCTGAGTTGTGAAATGGTGATAAAATATCACATTTCTTTTGCATGTGTTCTATTTGTGATTGCCTTTTCCTGACAAATGTATTTACTATATCAAGAAAGTCGTAGATTGCCAATTTATATTTATATAGATTCGATTTATTCTTTAGAGATTATACAAACACATGGTACAAGTATATTGCTGACAGATGAGGGTTGTAGGTTAATATTGTAAAAATATCTTTTTGGATTTGGATTCTTATCTTTGCTCGTCAGACTCTTACGTTTGGACACCAGAAAGGTGGAATGCAGAAATGGATATCTTGTACTTTTATAAAATTCAATTGTTACTTTTCCCTGATTTATCGTTTCATATATCTTTTACGAACATGTATCCTAGACATCCAATCTCCCTTCAGAAACTTCTATTGTTTTATAGTACAACATTAATTTCCTATTATGAATCAGTACTACGCTTTGGCTGAGAGTTCAATAATTAAGATAGCAAGTATCGTTCCTAATTTAAGCCTAGTTACAGCAGATCATGAAGCAGCCTTGAGTATGATATTTAAACTGCTCCGAAATGATGCTATTAAATATATTTATTGTCATATCTCCCCGCTAAAATGTCATTCAATGTCTTATTAAAAACGTGCACCGCTAGTGAAAAAAATGTAATTATATTAGGAAAACAATGCTAAAGGAACTCATACTCCAATAAATTCAAGAATATTCCCCTTTAATTTTAATCTCCTTTACTTTATTTAAAGTAGAAAGATAATAAAAAATATAATTTATTAATTTGCTTACATTAAAAGAAACTACTGGGTGTAATATAAAGCTTTTATTAGTGTATGAGATATAGTAAAATAATGAATTGAATTAACAGGAACCTTAACAAAAAATTATACTAATATATCAGATCATCAGCAGATCAGCATTGCATAATTTTATTGACTATTCAACACTATAACATATAAGCCAATCACATTGCAGACATTTGCTTTTTTCAACCAATAACAGCAGTATATCACTGAATATTGGGCACCATGCAAAATATTCACAAAACAATGTACGTACTCAAAAAATAAATAGCCTTGTTGCGAAGTATCACTTAGCAACGATGTTCTGTCGCTAGGTTACGTAACACTAAACCCCAACAAACTGTGTGGCTTGTTTTAAAAATTTAAAAATGCTGTGTTTTGGAAGTATTCCGCTGAATTTAATTGAGAATGAATAATTATATTAATTGTTGGATTATTTTTCAATAAAGTTAATCGTTATGTATTAATATTGTTAAATAGTCGTCCCAAATACCACTCGAAGTGGATATATTTTTTTTAAATATTTTGCCATTTCCATAGAAATTATTGCAAATTTCACTCAACAAAATCACATTTAAATGTCACTCGCCTTCGGCTCGTGACATTTTTGATGTGATTTTGTATCGTGAAATTTAAACGCAATAATTTACATGGAAACGACAAAATATTTGTCAAAAATATATCCACTGCTTGTGGTATTACCCTTGAGAATATCATTCCTTCAATTCTGAGTTAATCATCATCCCTTAATTTAGGAGATTGGCCGATATAGCCTTCTACCATACTGACAATTAGCGACTCGCGATTTTCGATTTGGTACGAGCTAAGTTGGTTTTGTTTCACGTCCCAAATGAACTAATTTATAAATGTCAGTTGATTTTTCTAGGTTAGGTCGTGCATTTTAATCATAAAAAGCAACAAAGGTGCGTTTAGGACAAACATTGATTATTAGGATTGATACTTAAATAACAAAACAGTAATACTCTCTTTCTAGTATATATTTTAAATCATTATATTCTTTTCCTAAATATAATTCGTAGTACGCCTAATAATCTATGATTTTTTAAGAATATAATTTTGTAAGAATACTCTTGCAAGCAAATACAACTCGTCCTACGGTCTCATATTTTCAGCTTTGGAATTATAACTTACAATATTCATAAAAAATCGTCCATAATAAGCGTACTGCATATTATATTGCCTCTGAGAATACAACATTACACTTAATACAGTACATAACACTAAATATTCTTGATATTAAAGGACATAGCTTATTTGTCTTGTTTCCAATAACTGGTTTTGTATACAGCGGTACACGAAATAAAAAGAAGTGCTATTAACAATTGATATTGTTTATTTAAACAGCATGTAGTGAGATGCTACAATACATAGATTCAAAGAATGAAATAAATGAATTTAAATGCATTTCATTATACGGATCTTCTAAAATAATGTACTTTCTTCATTTTCCTCCAATTATCTATACAGGCAAATTAAAATTTCGATGCTCACCATTGGGATTTCGCAAACGGTAAGAGATACAAGGTCAGTTAAATTGCGACAAAGCTGCAGATTTTAATGATGAATAATATTGAAAAAAGAAATTGGATGTAGCTGCCTTAATTTCAGAAAACGAAAATTAGGTTTTTCGTTTTTTTTTGTAAAACATTGATTATTAGATTACTTAGAAGAAATCTGACTTGACATTATTAGGACACTTTTAAATAGAATTTCAAATATGATTTGAGGTTTTTATTTGTTTTCATAATTTCCGAGCTATTAATATTAACTTTTTTATTTTAAATACACATCGGGGATGATCATGACACCATTAATAAGGGCTTGTTTTTTTATTTTCATTGATATAACGTTTGCTACGTTTATGTTCGTTAATAACCGAGATATGTAAAGAATATATTATTATTTATAGTAGGCCGAGATTGTTTAATCTTGTTTAATGCCGTGGTCTTATAGCCATCCTTGATGTGCATTTCATCAATATCTCGACAATGATGAAAATAAATGAAAATGTAAGTTCATATATGAGCTCTTGTTTAAAAGGTGTCTTAATAATGTCTAATAATCAATATACCGATAGGGCCACAATTATATATAACAGCAATGAGATAACATGAATAAGAAAATAACTCGTATTGCTTGAGTAAGAAAGAGATAAACATAGTAGCAAATATTCGAGAAGGCTGGACGCTTAATTTAATTATGACATTTGTCAACTAAACATGCCTACTAAAATAACTTTTTCGTATGGCCATCTCTTTCTTACTCAAGCATTTTATTTTGTTATTTATGTTATCTCATTGCTGTTATATATAATTATGGCCCCATCCGTATAACAAAAAACAAACAAGTTTTTTTGACATAATCCAAAAGATTTGGCGGCTAGGTCCAACTTCTGTTTTAAATATTATTCAGCATTAAAATCTGCAATTTTTCCCAATTCAACCGATCTTGTATATCTTACCCTTTTCGAAATTCCAATAGTGATAATCAAATTTGAATAACCTTGTGTAGCGAGTGTGTTGGAAATGTTAGTTTCCCTGCAGAGCTGTATTGAAAAAATGTAAACCTACAAGTTGGCGTAATCAGAATTGAAATATTTGCAATTACGGGGGAATTTTCCCGTGTCAATAAAAATCTAGTTTTATACATCCGTTTGCAAATAGATTTTTGTCACTTTGTTATTAGTAATTGCGAAAGCTGCCCACCCAATGTATAATGCATAATAAATTAGAAGCTTCTAAACTCACACATCTTCTTTTCTGTATGTTATTTTATGTAGGTACTGTAACTAATTGTTTGGTTTTCATATGAAGAAAGTTAAACTTCAAGATATATTTATACGAATAAATTGATCTAACACAATATTCCTAGAAAGTGACGATTAACTAACGTGAATGTGTTCAAACACTTTTTGAAATATAAAACAACCTGGATATCTAATATTATTCTGATGTTTAATGCTACCTTCTATAACAATATTGACAGCGTAAAAGTGAATTTTGAGAATAGTTGGTAGAAGAGCAGATTAAAATAGGTCCTGATTCGACAGTATAGTATGCTCGTGAGTAGCTGTATTAAAATTACGGCGAGGGTATCATTTTTGACGGCTTAATAATATTCCGCTTTAAAAGCAGCGTCCTATCATGTTCGATCATTGCAAAATTAGATTTGGCTTATTTTGCTCGCATTATTGGATTTAGATCAGTGAATGCGAACAGATGGTTTCCGTAAGTCGAGATTCCCCCTGTACAATTAGAGATGTTGATCGGCCTTATTCAATATTACTGGAAGTTGTACGAATTCGAATAGAATCAAGTCGTAACTCTCTAAACTACTCTGGCTAAATGAACTAATTAGTGTTCCATTCATCACAGACGTTTAAGTTATTATATTAAATAAAAGCTGCCAGTTGCCACTTAGCATGTCGGTAGTTCTTTCGATGAGTTCGTTAGAATTAATTTGCTGCCTCTCGAGAAATGCTCAAAAGTTTCTTTGCCAGATGCGTGCTAAATGGAAGAATGAAAAACAGAAACAAAATATATGGAAGTCAAGAAGTTGTTTCTTAAATAAGTACTAATTTTGAATTTTTACAGCTTCTAAGCCATAGCCATTTTATTATTAGATACTGATTTTGGATTTCTTGCATTTGGAAAATGTATAAGTAGTTTTTTACATTAATTATTTATTTATTGTTGCTTTAACTGATTGCTATTATTGTAATATATTAACATGTGAACGTTAACTAATGTTAAAATTCTAAGAACAATAATCTGATTATAACTAGAATTATCTTCGATGGGGGAGAAATAGTGTTAAAAGGGGGCGAACTGTGAATTCTGTAATTCGGTTAAAATAAGTGAACATTATATTCCTCTCACGCACAACGTTTCTCGGTGGATTCCGCGTTACTAAAACACTCAGCCCTAGATGCTTTTCTGTGACTTAAGCTGGAAATGTATTGTTATTACCGTGATTCTCGCATTTAATCTGTGCTATTCGTCATCCCAAGAGTTCACATATGCTTTTAGTGCTATCTGTTATATTCTTACGTTTCGGTGCCAACTGCTATCTTACTTCGTAGGCAACATTTGAAATATGTGACTAGCCTAACCACTATTGCTGATTATTATAGGTGGTTTACTTTACAAATCTGTGCTGCTTTTATGATGAAAAAGTAATTCATATACAATTATTACAGTTACCTATTCAAATTCTTATTAAAGGGATTATTTGCTATTGGCAGGGAAGTGCGGAAGTAAACTGTGAGAATCGAAAAGAATATTTGCATGCTTTTAAGCCGGTCTAGAGACTTTTGGATAAACAATTAACTCGAGTTTGTATAAAATTAATAGTCTTAATTGTAATATTATTTTAATAAATTTTTCAGTTTTAGGATAAACATAGTAAAAAAATACGGCATTGTTAGTCAACTTAAGTCAAATCATTTATAAGTTCCAACAGATCTGATACAGACATCGACAACGTCTAAAGAACGTAGGGGAAAGGTGCCATGAATGGGGCATATTTAAAAAAAAAATTGCCACGTGTTGTTGAGATAATTTTAATAGTACGTCGCTTAAACATATAAGAATACAATAGCTGGCACAAATTGCTGTAGTCTGCTAAAAAAACGCTTATAGCAATTATTTACTTGAAAGCTGGATTTGTCCCATTACATACATACAGTGTGTTGAATGGGACAGCTGTAAGCTATGACTGGGACAAGATACATATTAAAAAAAATAATAATGGTAAACTTTATTTTTTAAAAGTAATTACAGTAAATTCTGTGTAATGTTATTTAATACATTATAAAAGACAAGCAAACGGCGCGCTACGCGCACGTGAAATATGATACGCGAAAGGTCACGCTCCGATCCGAGCGCTCAGATAAGAAAAACAAAACCTAAACAAATATAAACATCTGTGAAGCCGGAACGTGAGATTTTATTCTGTGCCACGGACACACGGACACACATTAAGGAAAATTATATTATAGATAACTGCTTACAGTATTCTTCCAAATTCCCTTTCATAAACTGAAAATTTAATATTAAATTTTAAATTTGCCTTTGTACAAGCCGTTCCGCGATTCTTGTAGGGCGTTGCTAATTTTCTGAATATTTTTGTTTTGTGAACATCACTAATGTCCTCTTTAGTAGGATAGAAGAATTTTTGAGAATTTCCATGTTGCCTAATGAATGTAATTTGATATTCTTCATCTTCCAATATTTCTTTGATACATGAAATGTAGGCCAGCTTATGTTTCTTTGTCGAACAATCCACCAAAACGAAATCATTTTTCTGTAAAGTAATATTTCCAGAATTATCAAGTATTTGATCATCATTGTCACTTTGAAAGAGGTCACTAAGACATTATCTGAATCTTGCAATTCGATCTCTTCAGACTCTGATTCACTACTGCAACTTTTTTCCACAAGTTTCTTCATTATGTTCATTCTATTTAGATTCTGCACCCTTTCTGTTTCCAAATTTTCTCTGTACTCCTCTTCAATTTGATTTTTCTCTGGGGTTTCTGTTAAAATTCTCGTCGATCCTCTTTTTCTGCCTCTTTGGATTTGCTGTCTCTTTGAACCTTTTGGATATGGTCTAATTGATTCAGGTGTGATTAATAATTCAGAAGATGACCGTTTTGTCACAATTGTATATTGTATCAACTGTGACATTATGTTTGGACATTGCCCCGTTCCAAATTGTCCAAAGAATTTATTTACTGTTGTTACATTAAACGCGGTAGCTCTGCAGAAGCTAGTTTTTTCTGCCGTCGTTTAAAATGTGTTATCCAGTCGAACCCAGCTTTACTCTCAGCATCCCACTTTGCAGGATACTGAATTTTCAGTTGTTGTGCATATTTATATGCGAGCTGGCGAAATCCATTCCATAGCACATTTTAGAAGCAGTTATTAAATAATCAACTAAAGCATGTTCTTGTGCAACTGTGAAAATCCGCCTATTTTCGATATTAGGTCTATGTTGAAATTCATCTGGATTAGGTAGTTGTTGAGCATGTTTAGCTGCTCTATGTAAAGCGGACTTCGACATTTGGTATTTCTCACTTGCATGTTGAATTGCTAATTTATTATCAATGATATCTGCGACTGCGGTTTCCATAGATTTTGCAGAAACTCTAACCCTTTTTCCTTTAGCTTTGGTTGAAGTTTGTATCTCAAAGCTAAAACAGACAACTATAGTTAATTTGTATTGATTTATTATATAATTGTCATGAATGGGACACTTGTTATGAATGAGACAGTGTCCCATTCATAACTTGTGGTAGTGTCTCATTCATCGCTAGTACGCATGCAGAAAGAAATTGGGTTAAAAAAATGCTTATCTTTAAACTGCAGGTATTTACTATCAATTTAAAAATTCAGAGAAGTCCACTCTTTAAACTGACAGCAATTTCAAATAGGTAGCACAATTCACTCACAAATGAAAAACCAATTGGTAAAATGTTTAGCAGTGCACTTGCTACAACCAGAAACCTTAAATGTGAATGACCTTCAGAAGACACAATGCATAGCTTTAAAATTTTGCGTGAAGTAAAGTAGAGATCCTGTATATAGTTTACTAAGAGTTGGGCAAACAGCCTGATTTGACAAACGTTTTTGATCTAAATTAGATATTTGACATATGTCGAACAAAGAGGTTATGGGAATCAATCTTGCTAACTTGCTTTTGATGACAGAGTTTTTAGAGTATTGATCATTCTTAGGAACTCTAGAACCGACTATTAGGAACATACGACCAATTTAGTTAAAATTTAGATTTGCATGTGTGAATCTACGGTCGTAACATGTTACAAAATATGTAAAAAAGGCGCTTTTATTACACACAAGCAAACTGCGCGCTACGCGCGAGTGAAATAGGATGCGCGAAGGGTCAAGCTCCGAGCCGAGCGCTAAGATAAGAAAAACAAAACCTTAACAAATATAAACATCTGTGAAGCCGGAAAGTGAGATTTTATTTTGTGCCACAGAGACACAGACAAACACACATTAAGGAAAATTATATTATAGATGCCTTGCAAAAAGTGATCCAAACCAATCAAAATGTATCCCGTTGTTTGCCCAACTCTTAGGGCCGGTTGCAGAAAGCAATGTTAAGTCTGGTGTTAGCTAACATCGCGTCAAAGTGAAAAAAAAACGAATCAAATCTCAAATGCTTATGGTAACTAATACATTAGTAAACAAAATTTGATGCGATTTTGTTCACTTTGAAGCGATGTTAGCTAACACCAGACTTAACATTTCTTTCTGCAACCGGCCCTTAGTAACCTATATACAAGGACTGTAAAGTAAAGTCACATGTGTAGTCACCTATTGACATATATGAGAACTACTAATTATGAACAAAAGTAGAGAAATCTACTTTGTCCCATTCAGAACTTGTCCCATTCATGGCACCTTTCCCCTACATATAAATTCTGTATTAAGATTTATTTATTTATTTAGGATACTTACATACAGGATTACTCCCACTACAGCATCTACATTTTTACAAAAATCTACAGTTTAGTACATATAAGAAATAATTATAGACAATACTATAACACTAATAGATGTTAATCTATAAATTTAGTTTTTAAAAATATTTTGAGAAACAGTAAATAGGTTGACATCTAGATAATGGAATGTATGACAATCTTGATATCCGACTTACTGGAGAACGTTATAGAAAACAGAGATTATTTTTTAATTATCTTGCTGGAATATTAAGGTTTGTAAGAGATAGTAGCGTAGAAGAATAAAATGTAAATCGTTAAATAGTTTGTGCAAAGTTAGAATATCAGTGATAATGATAACTCTGCAAACTGGAGAGTAGTCACTGTTAATGATATTGATTTTTTCTTTGTACCCAAGATATTTTAAAAATTTATATTGTATTCCTTTTAATCTATCTATATAAACCTTGTATTGAGAATTCCAAATGCAAGACGCAAAGTTAAGATTGTTGAACACAAATGCATAATATAGAACCAAGATGGTTTGGCCGTTTTTGAAATATCTCGTTTGTCTGTGAATAAAACCACGTGACCTAGCGCAACTTTTAGCTACAGAATTTATGTGAGCATCAAAAATCAGCTTCTTATCGAATATCACTCCGAGATCCCTTATTTCTGAAACCTCTCTTAAATTTTCTGTTATTTAAAACATAATCCATTTGAATTAGATTAAAGTTACGTGTGAAGGTTACAACAAAACATTTATCTAGATTTACAAATTATTTTTTGGCAATATTTCTCGAAGTTAGAAGGGTCATTGTGAAGTTCCCGGCAGTCGACAGCTCCGTATCGGATCTGTTTAAAGATTTTTTATATCATCGGCGTATAGAGAAAATTTGAGTTCTTAAAACACTGTGCAATATCATTAATGTAAAGAACGAATAATAAAGACAATAAGTTTGACCCCTGGGGCACAGCTGATAGGGTTGCAAACGTTTCGGAAGCAAAACCATTGACCGACACATCGTTTTTTCTATCTGCAAGTAACAGTAGTAATTATTAGTTGTTCATTTATGTAATTTGCTACCATATTTATACAGCCCTATAGGAGGGAGTCATCTTCGGATACACATAGTTACTTTACCAAAATGTACATGTTTCGGGAAGTCATTGGTGTGTACAATAAAAAAAACAGTTGGTGAAAGATAGACCCCTGCGGGACCCCGCAGGACCTCAACTGTAGAGCTGAGAGAGTCAGATTTACAAGAATCAAATTGTACAAAATGATGCCTCGCATTCAGATAACTGTCAATCTATCCCCGCCCAGCATAGCATTCAAGCTTTCAGAGTAAAACTTGGAAATTTACTATGTCAAAGGTTTTACTTAGGTCTAAAAAAATACCTATGGCTTCGACGCTTGCATGCAAGTTCTCGTACAATCGTTCCAAAAAAGAGACAATTGCTCTTATTATAGAGCTGTGTTTCCTGAATCCATAGTGAATATATTACATTTAACAAAAAGTTGATTAATCTAATTGATACCAGTTTTTCAAATATTTTTGATTATTTTGGCCTGAATTTTGTCTTTTTATTATGGAGACCAGTTTCATGAACATGTGTTATTTTTGCTAGTGTGAGCTCTTCAGAAAACATACCCTGTGCAAAAGAGGATTCATCAAATCAGCGACAAGATTAATTATGCATGGAATACCTGCTATTCACAAAATACATGTATGACACTGTCTCATCTTTCAAATGATGTTACGTTAAGGAAAAAATGTTGTCGATACAGTTTTTTCATCACTTGGACTTCGAGCTATAATATAAATAGTGGTTAGTAAAATTTTGTTCAGGACATGGCAATATTTATTTTTTTTATGTAGACGTTCAAACATTGAGAATATTTGCAATAAAATCTATTTCATCCAATTTTTTATAAATCAGCCACTTATCAAAAATATTTTTTTTCAAAAAAAATCGAAGGGAAGAATTATGAATATTAGATTCTTAATACTAATTTAAAAAGGCGCTAAAAACAGGGCTATATGTTCAAAATATTTTAAATAAAAAGTTATGTAGCGTTACCCACTTTAGTGGCAATATTTCTACCAAATTATGGGAGGTTCTGAACATGTAACAAATATATAAAGTTAAATTTACCCCCTTTAAGGGACTGTAACTCCTGGAGGGATAATTTGGTATACACGCGTATGTGGCCAAATAACTTGTTTTTTTTCTAAATGCTCTGGTCACAATTTAAGATCAAATTTGTTTTAAGAGACCCAGTTGTAATAACGTCAAAGCAAATTCTTCCTGATTTTCTATTAATTAACTGCAAAGTGATCTCCAGCAGAACAAGGGCAATGCCTGATGAACGGAATGGCTATGTAAAATGTTCATACTTAAAATTCCTGCAACGTCTGTCACTTCATTATTGCATATCTATGTCAAATGTGCACGTCCAATAAAACCGAGGCGTTGCCAGTAAATCTGAGTAGTATTAATTTGCATACAACATAAATCTCCTTAATAATTGAAGAGCTGGGACCAATATCAATAATTTGCCCATCATCTGCTACAACGCGCTCATTTTAAAGTTCCTCAGAGAATAAGCAATATATAAACGTAGAACGTAATGAAACGTTTTTTAATTATCCATTTGTTCGTTAACGAATGGGTGTTATCTCTGGAGCTTTGAACGTTCATTATTTTAGAAGCTCCATCTCTTCGATATTTCCTTTCATGTCTGATAATAGAGAAGGCAGAACTAATGTTGCATTTTAACTTATTGAGCAAGCCTGGAATATTAGTAGAAAATCAAAGGATTCGCAGCCTCTAAGTACGTAATTAGTGAAATTTGCAAGCTCTTTCAGGGATGCTTCTGAAGTGTGCAAGGTTTTGAAAAGAAAAGCTGCCGGTGAAGGCTCTCGTGCAGCTCGGCCGAATGAAATTAATTTTCCAACCGTTTACTTCAGACCAATTTTCTAAATTTAATTGAGCCTTCTCCAATGATTAAGAAAAATGTAATTATTAGCTTTTATTCCTCAGCTTTGCTTAATATCGATTTCAGATCAGACTGTTGCTTCAGAGTTAATTTCTTACGATTCCATGTTCGCAAAGGATTTGAGCAAAAGCGAAATAAAATAAATTTTACTTACTTTATACTAATGTTATAATGGAAGTATTTTTAGAAAAAAACTGTATCCAGCGCTTTGAAGTAGCATGATTATACTGATTAACTGTAATTAAAATCACCTTAATATTGGGACTGGCTTGCTTAGATTCCATAAATCTGGTATTTGTTATTACGTATTAACAACTGTAGTTATTAACTGGCAAATATGATTTTAATTGTGTTTTGTATTTATTCTTCTTTGACATTATTTTTTTACATATCTAAAAAATATCTGTAAGATGGATTTCTATAATGCTGTCAACAGATGAAAAGCGAAGATTGGCTAATTAGGCCAATTTGTTTTTTTAATAGAAATCTCAATAACATTGTGGCAAAATCTGTAACTATAAATAATACATTTGATTCTCATATCGGATCGAATTGCAACGACATTGCTGCATCGATAATTCGATAATAATAGAGTACTGAATTTTCTTCTTGTTATATTATTTTTTCAAATACTTCACATTTTACGTAATGCTCAATTGCATTATTATTATGTAAAATACATCCAAATTCAGCTTGACAGTAGTAAAGGAGACTTTTTTGAAAATAAAAAAAATATGGCGTTATAATAAACATTTAATTATAATAATTTAATTAATCGTATATAAAACGAAAGCAAACGTGCAATATTCCCTTTATCGAGACCCAGATGTTCGACAATTTGCAATACTCCCTTCTCTCTTATTAGAGCCTTTTAAAATATACCTCCTTTTCACTTAATCAAGCACCACGTTACATGCTATTTTACAATATGCCCTTTGTTTTTGTTATTATATGACAAAATATATCGATGTGTTATCAATGTAGTAAGTTTATTTACATTTGGTATCAAATAAAACTTCCTCTAGTTTATGATTCATAAACCACATAAAACGTACCTATAACGTAATCATATTGACAATTTGTACTTTAACATTGGACTTATGTCAATATTTAAATTAATTCAAACCACGACTAGCTAGCTCAAATCAATAAAAAACCTTCTTCTCAGCCAAATGGGTATGTTCACAATAACAATTCTTATTTTATATTAGGTACCTTTTATAATTATACACAGTAATTATAAACAGTACAGTATTATTACTTTAAGAAATTCAAATATTTTTTATTAAAATTTTAGTAATTTCGTTTCACTTAACACAATAAAAATTAACTACGTTTCAAAATAATTTAATATATTTGTCCAAATATGTCCAATTTAAAACATCAAGTTATTAAATTTACAAAAAATATTTACCTATATCCAAATTGTTAATTTCAAGTTATAAACGCCTAAAACTATCGAGATCTTGACTATCTTTCAATTTACAATATAAATTAATTACTTATGTACTTTCTAAACAGTTATGTTAATCTTAAATAGACAGTTTTTCCAAATTATACTAAATTAAACTTTCTCGTAAAAACACATTAAAATCTCAATAAAACTTCACTAACCTTTGTTGTATTTTCAGAGGTACCTGCTCACTGGTTGTCTTATTGGTTTTGTCTGCAATAAAAACTCGTTGTAAACTTCCCCAAAATATTTCTATTTGCCTCAATAGAAATAACTTCATTGGTATAAGCACAATCCTTCACTCACTGATTCTACGTTAAATGAATGATAAACTCTATTGCATATTCAATATAAAGCAAAATAAGTCAGTTTTGCTTTCAAAACTAACTTTTATTTTGAATTATAATAATATGATACTACTTGATCAAAGTATAACATAGGAAAAAGCTATTTTGCCACTGTGTATAACATTAAAGATGATTATTTATTTACAACTGAAAATAATTAAACTTTTAGCGTGATTTAACAAAAAATCAGTCTTTTCAAGTAAATATTATTCACTCTATGGTTCTAGAATGCAAGTAGATGCCTGGAATAAGCTATTGCCATAGTTTTTTTTTGTACAACAATCGTTTCTAGAGTACTTAGAAGAAGAAACAAAAACTGAGAGCAATTGTTTTAAATATATAATTTGAAGACTTTGCAATTTTCATAATTTTATGTTCTATAATCGTGACTATTGGTTTTTACCTATTTTTAATATGACCCGGTTTTTTAAACCAACTTAAGTTTTTTCTGTATATTTTTTCCACAGATTATTATTAAAGTTTTGCAGTTTCTCCCACAAAAAGTAACAAAAATAAGAGAGAAGAAAGAGATAAAACGTAGCAAAAGTGTTTTGGAGCATTAGTAGAACTTTCATTTGGTAAATTTGAAAGCATCTTATATATTATGTTGACGTCGGTTGACGTTTATCTGTCGCTTCGCCGCCTACAGAAAGTTGTAAAACAATGGATTACTTCACTGCCGAATTCTCATATTTTAATGACGATTTCGAGGTACTTCACTGCCGATTTAAAAAAAACTCATGAAAGTTATTTTACTGGACTCAGGAGCTTCAAAGTACTCTGCCTTACAGCCGTGTACATGGTCCTTCGTCCAGTAAATGATAACCTTCATGACTTGATATGTAAATAACTATTCCCACGCCAACATACGAAAGTTTAGATATTCCCAAATATATGTGAGGGGAATATCTATATCTTAAAATATTTCTATGCACAATTCACATTATCCAATAAGTTTTTGATACTAAACGACGCGGAAAATTATTCTCTTTAATTTAGTACCACTACCATTTTTCTCCATAAAAATGGTGAATAGGAATATGTATAACCGCGATAAGCCATGTAAATTGCCTATGTTCAGAGGTATGACCAACCACCCGGTAAAGTGTGCTAAATATGTCATTTTAACCTAAAAATTGCTGAAAATATGTCATTTTTACCTAAAAAAATACGCATTCAATTGCAAAAATGTGTATATAATAGCCTACATAACTCGTTCGCTTGTACGCTTGTATTTTAAGTCACTCGGCTCCGGTACGCTTCGCTTTGTTTCTCAAATATAGTCGTACGATACACGCCACTTTCGCAGAGTGTTATGTGCTATACTATAAGATACTTTTATTGAGTATGATTAAGCATACATTTCAGATATCAGTGTTAAAAAATTTATGGGCATGAACCGAATTTAATCTATTTCGCAATTTTATTATTTTAAAGCTGTGATTTAAACGATCAGAAAAGATTTTATTTTTGGTAGCCTACAAAATACAATTAAGCAGCAAACTGTAAGCCGCTACGTGAAAATGAGCATCTCTTATTAATGTTTTTATGGGTGGCTCTATAGTTTATACTAAGTAAACATTACAAATTATAAACGTAAAGCCATAAATATGTTTGATTAATATATTTGGTTCAGATGTTAATATTTCTTTTTGATCAACTCGAAAAGTAAGTAAGCATAAAAACTATATATGTTTAGTTTAAAACATATTTGATTACCAAAGCTTGATTGTTGATCAGCTTTAAAATTAAATACACATTAAAGAATCTGCAAAGGGCTTTATTCAGAATTTCCCTCGCAAGTGGACGTTGTGGCAGTAAACAATTTTAAAAATCAAAGAAAAATAGGGGTAAAAATATCTTCACGTTCGTTATCATACTGAAACAATAAAAGAAAAAACGTGGTAATACAAATTAAATCAATTATAAATTAAGAAACATTACTGGCGATAGGATTCGATCTACAGCTCTTGCGAACGCTAATTTAAATCCGGTCGTCTGATTCACGGACCCATTGAGGGCCTCTCCCGGCTGATGCGCGGCTGTACATAACAGAACGGACTTATTGTTGAAACTTTTTGAGTTTTTTACGACATTACCCTTATCTGTTAAGTCCCATTTTTGTCAAGTGTAAAGCCTGACCTATGTGCAAATTATTATTTTTATCTATTTCTCAGTGAATGAAAAAATAAACAAAATTAAATTTTTTGAAGAGTGGTTTCTCAGTTTTATGCTAAGTAGACATATAATCTGCATGCAAAATATCGTCTTCCTACAACTAATAGTTTTTGAGTTACACCGCCAACAGTCAGACACACAGACCAAATTGAAGAAACCTATATTTCGTCATCTAGGGTCCCTGAAACGTGAAGATCTGTAGAAATCTCAGAAGGTGATTTTTCCTTGACTACAATACTTTATTCGTCTTTTATACGGGGGAAGTAAAAATAGTGCAAGGTAGGGAGTCATTCAATCAGCCCAACGACCTTCATATTGTAGCACATAATAATATAAATACGATAGTTTTTATTTTCTGGGGAGCTCTAGTATTGTTTGTATTGCTTAAAATGGCATTACTAATATCAATTCTATAGCTCTAGTATTAGATAAAATGGTACCTTTAAATGTATTGTAAATAAGGGCTTTTTTCATGTTCACTGCAATAAATGTAAAGCACACAAAGCTTAATGAATCATAACATGATTGCACCATAATTTTTTGTGAATTAACCGACCAAAAAAATAACATGACAGTCGTTTGTTTTATTGGCTGGTCAAGTTGTTAATTCGTAACTTTGAAAATGCCGAGGATGAAGTATATATCAATATCAGATACCGAAATTATTTTTTCGTTGCATGCAATTGTTCTGATCTATTAGTAGCTTTGCTGTTCAATACTTAATTTCGCTAACAAAATAGAACTTTATTATGCCGACTGAATCATGATATTTTTCTGACTTCATTTTGATGTTAAATTGATGATAGTCAGACATGAAACTGCTCAAAAAATATTTTTGCCGACTTCATTTGCTTACCACATAATAACATTCCTGATCAATTAATTAATTCCCATTTTTAAAACAACCCTTAATTTTATCGATATGTTTATATGCGCAGTAATCTCAAAAATGTTCTCTAAATTTCTCTGTTTTACGGAACCTCTTTCTCTTCCACTGCTAAGTAGAGAATTAGAGAAAACAAGTAACACTGAATTCAAAACTGAGATTCAAATATGACTTCTTCTGGCCCCCATTTTTATACTACTTTCTACAACAAAATAGCGATAGTCATTACGTTACGATGTCATGAACGCTACCAGTATATAGGGTGACAATAAGACCAGGGCGATGTCTATTTCCCTTACTTATCAACGGAGTTGTATGAAACTTGTTACCAGGATATTAAACATAATTTCGGATGGTTAGACAAATGTAATCATTAACTTTGACTTTTTAAATTGATCGTTCTGCATATTTTTTATTTTTCGGAATCTACGACTAAAAATACATACGACACTATTGCTAAATTTGATAAGGTTTTACACAAAAATATTTAAAAAAAAAATAGTTAGACATTTTTCAGTTTTAGATAAAAATAAAATAGTGCATGATGCATATCGTTAGATTGGCAATAAAATCTGTAAATCAGTAAATTTTATCCCTTCATGAAGAATTTTTTGTTGATCAAATAAGCTTTTTCTGTATATTTTTTCCACAGATTATCATTAAAATTTTGGAGTTTCTCCAACAAACATTAACAAAAATAAGAGATAAGAAAGAGATAAAACGTAGCAAAAGTGTTTTGGAACATTAGTAGAACTTTCATTTGGTAATTTTGAAAGCATCTTATATAATTTAGTCATAATACTAAATATTAAAAATTCGTTTTAAGGATCAGACATAAACATTTACATGTATAAATAGTAATTCCTTGAATTTTATTAGTCGAGAGTTTATACTATTAAAGAGAACACTAAATAGTGTAAAAACGTGGCAAACCAATAATCATAAATGCATAAAAAAATATTGACCAAAGAATTAAAAAATTATATGACTACTAGTGAATCGCCCGAGCTACGCTTCGCTAATTACATGATTTAATTGAATTAAATATAATTTAATTTTACTTTACTTTCTCGTACTCTTTTTGAAAATAAAAACCGGTTTACGATATCAGTCTAAAAATTCTGATAAATATATTAATTTTAGCTAGTTCTGGGCTAGCCATGTAGTTTATTTTGTGATTATGTAGAACAGCCTTCCTAAAAAAACTTACTTATTCTTGAATATTGTTCAATGTGTTAAAATATAGATTTAATCAGTACCTACTGATACATTTTACATCGTTTCAAAGTGATTTGACTACATAATATAAACGATAAATACCCTTAATTCGGACAGTCTATTTTTGGAGATTTCCGCATATATCTATCTAGATTTAACTGAATATGCTCGGAAGCTTCGTTCACTTTGAGTTTGGCATCACTTGCGAACCACGTCCGATGTTTTCCAGGCAAGCGGCAACTACAAAGACTTTATCAGAGCTTCTATTTAGTGTGGACGTGTTTAGTGATGTGCGTGTATGAGCTGTGTTTTTCGGATACTTTATACAATAAAATGGATTTGACCTATAAACAATAATTATTTTTACTTGGAACTGATCTCCATGCCGAAAGTGCATTAATAATTCTGAGAGTATCATTGGTGAGTTTGTATATAATCGTATTTTGTATACTACTACTGAACTGCGTAATATCATCAATGAATATAAAAGCAAATAATTCAGACTAAAACACCTTTTATTGTATTAATTCGCTAGAAAAACTAACAATATACACGTACTAATGAATGTTTTGTGATTTTATTATGCTTGTAGACTAGTGTGAAAATTTTTCAAGGCATCATAATTTAACACACTGTAAATGAAAATGTACATAAGCACATTTACAAACTTCTGCTTATGCAAAGTTATACATGTACATAGGTACATTTAATTTATGAAGAAATATTTGTTCAAGCAAAATAAAGAATAGGAGATTATTTCAAATAAGGTAATTCGTTTGCATTAAAAGGTATATATTACATTTTCGTTATGTTGATTATTCTTCTCACATTTGTGTTAACCAATCAGAGCACACAGTTTAAGGAAGGTACTCGGTATTAATATCTGGGAACACTGATCCAATATAATACGAGTAGCTTTGTCTAGTAACTAATTACTATTACGCAAAAAAAATTTAAAGAACAAAATATACTAAATAGTATCTATATTTAACTAGCTGGCCCGGCAAACGTTGTTCTGCCCAATAATAATTTGTCTCTGAAACCCCGTTTCACCACTATAGGGTTTTAATTTTATGTCATGTCCACCGTCTTATTAGACTTAAAAATAAATGCCATTTTTGCAATCAACGTCCCCAAAAACCACAATAACGACACCCATATCGATTTTTACCCCATTTTACCACCTAGGGGGGTTCATTTTCGGAAAATCACAAAATACGTGTTTGCTTATTTGTTTTTAGGGGTACTCTTACGAAGTTTCAAGTCGAAATGTCTATTTAATATTATTTTACCATACAAAATTGGAACCCCCAGGAGTCAGGACCTTTCTTTGTAAACAAGGTGAGTCGGGAGGAACGGACCAAACTCTAGGATTGTATTATACATGTGAAAATAATATAAAAAACTCAAATGTTGTTATTCGATTTTCATTTGTTTTCAAGTAATAGCATCATAAAAAAATCCCCGTATACATTATTTTCATTTTAACCTTTGTAATAAATGATGCATTTCTCGATTGTTTGCAAATTATTACGCCTTAAATTAATAAAAATATCGATTATAAAAAAACTCAGTTGAGTTCTCCATAAAAAAATGTTTTTTGTAATGCTATAACTTGAAAACAAATGAAAATCGGATAACAACATTTAAGTTTTTTTATATTATTTTAACGTGTATAATGCAATCCTGGAGTTTAGTCCGTTCCTCCCGACTCACCCTGTATGTAAGGTATTTAAATTTCCATTTTGTTCAAAAAATAAGCTAATCACATATGATGCGAACTTCGAATATAGTGGGCGATATCACTCAAACTTTCTGATTAGTAACAAATCAGTTCTAACAGATGTTTTATAGAATATATTTAAACTGTCTGAATTGTGACTCTTTGTCACTAAACAACAAGTTTCAGCAATGTAACCGTTAAACTCAAAAAACTTATCATTGTACTACACAAAATTCACAAAGAATTATCATCATTTCTGTGGCAAAAAGACATAAGGGTATAAGTAGACTTATACCATTTTTTATTTTATTGATGCCCCGTGTCCAGAGCAATATCGGGCTCTAAATACAAGAGGGTATAAGTCTACATACCATAACCGCATTGCTACACCAGGTTTTCTAAATGGGATATGTAGACTTATTCCCTGAACTTTAATTAAAAATTGATAAAAAACAAATTTAGTCAATGGCAAATAGGTACATGTGTACTAATACCCCGAGTCAAAGCTTTTCGTAGTTATCTGCAACGTCAGAATAACATATGTTAACTTATACCCATTTGCCATTTCATAACTTTCCGTTTTTGTTGGAAACAAATAACTTATGTACACTTATACTACGACTGCATTTCCATGAAGGTGCAATAGCGTGTTTTAGCGGTCCAGTTTTTCAGTGTTATTGTAGTATAGTTTAACGAATAAGTGCCAAAATGGACACACTCTCGTGAGTAGAAAGTTTTGCTGAAGTGCTGTAACAAGAACTTAACCGGTAAGTTTACACATAACCCCACATTATTCGAACTGGAAAACACAGATTCTTGTTTAGTTTATGTCTACATATGCTGTTTTGTCATAGTAATTATTTATCAGAAAATACATATTCCTGGAAATTGCAAAAAGCTATATGTCAACTTATACCCTTTTGTTTTTTCATAAATTGAATAAGAGGAAATGCGATAAGGTATAAGTTCCGTATTTATTTATTTTCTAGTAGAAATAGTTTTAGAATCAACAGCAAAGCAAGCTGTAGTCAATAAATCGACTTGATTCTTTTGATTACCAGTGAAAAGAATTAAATGTTGTTCTCAAATCTCCAGCAAAATAGTTTTTTGATGTTCCTGTAAAATGATCATTTTTGACTTATACCCTTTTGCCTTTTCACCACAGATTTACTGGTATACAAATATAAATTACACTACTCATATGGTTTTAGCGAATTAAGTTATTAATATAATTTACCTAAGTAGTATTATCTAAGCCGATAGAAAGAAAATAAATTCCCTAAGTGTATCTTTACATGATATAAATCGAATATGCTCGCTAGGTTACATTGATGATAAAAATAATATAGTCATACAGAAGCCCATGGATGTAGGTATATATTTTTTAAATAAAATAACGTAAGTAATTAGAAAGTATTTAATAAAAATCTTGGCTTGCGTCTTTATTTTATAAGAATGCCACATGCTAAAATTTAGAAGTATTTTGATTTTTGCAGAAGTTTCAAGTTTATAAATGTTTGAAAATTTAGAATATACAGAGCAAGAGACTAAGTAGTAATTTTGCGAAGTGGAAAGCTAGTTTCAGAGATTATTTTAAAAATTAAGGTTAGTAAAAAATAACTATTTGTCTAGTAAATATTTAATAGAAAATTGTCATTAAAATCTTAGCTTTTGATTCTGTTTGAGGTAATGTGTTCTTTTGCTGGCACACTTTATTGACGTTTGATATAAGTTTGTTATATTCTTATTCAGTTTAATTTATTTTACTGTTCTTAGCCCATTGGCACTGAATTAATTTGACTGTTTTTTTCTACATTTTAACATGACCAATTATGCAGAGTATGCCGATTATAGATTATTTTAACATGCAACTGATTTAGTTTATTTAGAATGTATACTGCATAGCATATTATCATGTAATACTGACATGCTGTTTTTCACCAAATGATGTAGTTAGCTACAGATAAAAACGGAGAGAGTTATACAATAGCTAATAAGGTATTGCTATAATGTTAGCTTATTTATCAAATTGTGGTCCTCTTACATTAATTATGGCAATTGAATGTAATTTTAAAACTTTCCTTCATATTAAATGTCTTCAGTGTAATAGCACATTTTCTAAATAAAAATTTACATAATCGAAGATTATATATAGGCAAACGGAAAAATTATTCATATTTTTATAATTGTAAAGTTGCCAATGTACAACATTAAAAAATTATTATCATATTGAAAAAACTATGTCAAATTCAATTGGTGATCATTTTGTGTTATAAGTTTTTCTCAAACATGTTTTGTACATTGTGCAAATAAATTAGCGACCAAGCTACACGTGGAGATATTTTTCGTAAAATTCTGAGTCGAAATCGTGCTACTAAAATGTTGAATTGGTTTCATGAGCCCTCATGAGCGGCATATAAAAAATATTTTTTATTCATGTAAAGTATCTTTTCTGTTCTAAATACGTCAAAATATCATCAAGGAAAGCTGTTCAATATCTTCTTCTTCTCCTTTTTCATATCCCATTTATGTCTTACGGCGTTAGGACCTCGACCCATCTCCTGTAGTTGTTTCTCTGCGTCGCCAATATCCTGACCTTTCGGATGTTTTTCCCTCGTTTTTTTGCTAGCTCCCTGATGTTGTCCTCCCATATAATTCGGGGTCTCTCTCTTTTTCTTTGTCCTTCAGGCCTCATTTCATATACTTTTCGGGGGTATGCGTCAGCTCTCATCCGAATAAGGTGTCCATACAAGCTGAGTTGTTTATTTTCTATTACCTCCACTATTGGTTTTTGGTCCTTTCGACCAATGCTCATGATTCTGTCTCATACAGTAGTGTTTTGTAAAGATGCATTTTTGCTTTGACACTTAGTTTTTTTTGCCTATTAGAGTGTTGCTTATTTGATAATAAATTGTATTTGCCTTGTTTATCTTGTGTCTGACTTCTTTTTCCATTTTTCCATCTTTTTTGATGATCGTTTCTAGATGTTCCATTTGATCCACATACTCCAGTCGTTTTTTATATCTTTGAATATGTAAAATTATAATCCTTGCAAAATTTAAAAAATTGGCTTACTTTTATGAAACCGTGTTTAGTAGATGAAGTATTTTTCTGGTAACACAGTTTTATAACAGCTTATGTTTCTCAAATTTTGCATGCTACCATAATTTTACATTATTGACCATATGTTGACGTATTTAAAGCAGACAAGTCACTTTACCTGAATAATAGTAGATTATGTTATTAGGAGTAAAAGTGAAGCTGAAGTTTATTTAGCCGAACGTTAGGGAGGCACATAATTCAGCTAAGCCACATAAAGTCACTTTTACTCCGAATAACATATACTATTTTATCCGCAAATTTATTCAGGTAAATTTCATTAATATAAATTTAAAAGAAAGAGGATGCATCGACCGGGAATCGAACCCAAGCCACCCGCGTGACAGACGAGCACTGTACCCCTGCGCCAACCTCTGTTGTTTAAATAACGCGCTACTGTAATGATATATGAACATACCGAGCTAATAGCACACGGCCACAGCAGCTGTCACACCATAACCCACGGATACAGATGCTCCGATCCGCTGCTTAAAGGTTTATTTAAATTAAAACTTTTTCGTACTCTTTTTGAAAATAAAAACCGGCCTACGCTCTAAGTCTAAAAATTAGCAAAATTTTAAGCCACATACAATTTAATCGGTTCAGTATCTTCGGAGGAGATAGCGAACAAACATAGAAAGAAAGAAAGAGAACAACGATTTGTGTGCTTAGGCAGATAAAGTACGCAAAAGTCGCTATTTTATCTGCTTAGGCAGATAAAGTGACACTTTTACCTTGTCAATAAAGACACATAAGTTGTCACTTTTGTGACGTTTGCTGATAAAAATAGTTTTTTTCGACTACTCGTGAGGGCTCATGAAGACCAATCCAACACTCTAGTATTAAGATTACGTTTCAGAATTTAACGAAGGATATCGCCACGTCTAGCTTTGTTGCAAATTTATTAACACCCTGTACATATTTTACCTTTTACAGAAAATCGTACGACACTCATTAATGACCAATAGAATAATTAGTTGACAAGCCGTAACCAAGACAACAACAACATTTCTTGGATTTTTTTGTAGGTATGGATTACTTCTTTTTAGGGTTTGTGTCGTTGCGATTTTCTTACCGAATCTGCATTCGAGCATTAATCCATATCCGAAAAGAATTAATGCTCTTATGAGATTATATTTGAAAACATGGCGTTTTAATTGTCAGATCAATATTTAATCAGTATTAGAATGATTTATACGCAAACATTTAAGGTGTTAATACTTAAAATTGAAGGATATTTTTGGAAATAAAATATTACAAATAGTTGTCAGTTAATACGCAAAACATGTAACTACTAGATTTTGGGTAGAAATAATTTGTGACCATTACTTTTTTTACTTCTTTTTCAGAATGTTGATTCTAAAACTTAAATCTTTTAATACATTTTTTAGAACGCAATATATTAAAAATCATTGCTTTAGCGAGACGATAGCAGATTAAGCACCTATTTTCATTGAAGTAAAATATCTACGAGTACATATTTTCATTCTTGAAATACCAAAGTGTATAACAGCTGAATCAGCATATTACTATTACTCTAGCAGTAAAAAACGATGGATTTGCCGATTTTTGTAAAATTAATTCGATTAAAGAATTCACACTTATGAATGATTCGGCAACTGCCAGAGTTTTAATATTTAATAAATTTATATTCATATTCGTATGTACATATAATGCACACAAATAGGAGCTGTTGAGCCTTATTGAACCCATTGAAATTGCTGGAATTATATTCAGGGAAGCCGGGATTGTGCAGGACGACTGCATCATAAAATAATCAACGTTATTTTCAATGATCCTTTTTCCCTAGGGCTGCTTCCGTTCGCCGTTATGAGTCGGAATTTAATTTAATCTACTTTTAAAATTTTGCAATAATGCACCGACTTTAAGCCAAAATCCACCAGCGGGGAAAATTGGGTATAATAAAGATCTTCTTAAATACGTAAATAATTAATATAATCACTACACCGCCACAAGTAATTATAAAGTTGTAAGCTTTTAAATAAAGGGTGTAAAAGGACAAATTTTCTAGTTCTTTGTAACTTATTATATTCATTCTCTTGTATTGCAAAATCTCGTTAATAGTCCACGAGGTTCCAATGTCGTGCTTCGAACGAAAAGTAATTGCGGCGGTAATCTACAAAATATTTAATTAAGTTTTACTTTAAATATTTGTTCTGCTAAGGTAAACAATCCTAAGCACTATATAAAACAGCAATCTTTCTCGCCGCTGTGTTTTCTTAGCGGAACAGCTGACGCTTTGAAATATTCGTATAATGGCATATCGTTCAGCTGTTATTTACATAATCACCCCCTGTACATACAAAATGTGATCCCAGTGCGAATTCTGAATGCTGGATAAAATTTTCAATTCATTTAAATTAAAACGCTAAACAAACGTGGACGATCGAAACTGCTTCACTTGGCAGCTTGCAATCCCTTTTTCACGTGTTAACAGCATCCCATCAGAGAGATTAAATGCCGCTTTTAAAACTAAACAGGTAGATAATTTTACATTTCACTCCGGCAAAATAACATGCAAAGTGAATTATAATACGCTATCGATTTTTAATGCCGCAACACCTCCGTTTGGGGTGCAGTTAACTTCTAGGTTTTAAAAAAGCTTTCCAAAACTATTTGGTTAAAAAACATCGCCTGTAGAAGGAAATACATCCCTGATTTATCCTCCCCTGGCACATACGGTATCTAGAAGTTAACGATTGCTGCATTTCAAATTCAGAACACCGCCAACTTAAGTAATTGCTTTTTTTAATGAACATTTTGTTTGGTTTCCGAACTTCAGTGAATGACAACCTCTTCGATATCATTTAAATTTTAATTGAATACAAAAAAAAACTCTTCCAACTTTATTGGCATTGGATATTAAAGGTGTTATCCTGATATTTATAGTGAAACTTTTAAAGTACCTCATCTATATTCGCAGTCCTTCGAAATTCCCATTTACTAACGTTAACAACGTCTTATATTAATGTTTACTAAATGAGCGCAGTACTACACTAATAATTAACAAATTGGTTGATATGTTTACAATTGATGTAGCTTACATTTATGTTTAAGCTCTATATTTTTTTGATTTTATTCTGTTGAGTGTTATTAAAGAAGATATCCGTCCTTCAATATTACTTTACAACTATAGTATGATTTAAAATTATTTTCATCTAGTAAGCCTATGGAATAGTTCTTAATTTATGAATTCAACTATAAGCCATTTAAAATTAGATGTGAAGCTTGACATGTAAGTATAAACGTAGTTTACATAAATTAGGAACTATTCCCTAGTCATACTATATAAAAATAATTTTTGATCATACTTTATCTTTTGTATAGGTTACACGTTTAAGATGGTACAAAGTCAGTCAAATTGCTTTTATCTAACACCTCCTAGTTATACTGCTTTAACTAGATCGATTTAGACCTCTAATGTGACCCATAACCCACTAGTGAGATAAAAACCATAATCCACTAGTGAGATAAAAACCATATTACTCATTACTATATTGTTGGTAGCACTGACAAGCTATGCCAAATTCGAGATTTGTAGGTTAAGTTTTGCGTCAGTCTCTGTAAAATAAAAATAAAACCTAACCTACTAACCTCGAATTTGACATAGACTGACAATGCACTTCAGTACTGCTAAACGTATAAACCGAATCACAGGCGAGTCTAATTATAAATGTATTTGATCTCTCGGTACTTTCCAATGTGTTACTATGCCTTTTCAGGGCTGTCAATACAAAATTTGTGCAAAGTTGTTGGATACAATTTTGTATGGCACACATGTGTTAAGACACATAATATAATATAATATGATATAACACACTTATACCATAAATAACTATTATTATAGATATTTATTGTACTGGCTTCTTGTTGCGGGGCCATAAATATATTGACTCTTACAACGTGTTGTCTTTATTTACTTTTTAATAAGCTTTTAATCTTCATTATTAATTTTTAACACGTTGGGCCGTTATAAATTTGTTAAGATACTCGTTGCAGTGCCTTTAATGTACTATGAACATCCAATTCAAGTTATTTTAATCTATTTTTGAATTAAAAATGTTCCCTATTTTGTATTAGAATTTCAATAATTCTTATTAAAGATAGCTCTTCAAAATCAGGGGTGGATTCCTTTATCCAATTATCTGATTTCTGAATAATTGATGTTCTTATATACCCGATATCATTCGCATAAGTCACAATAACTTATGTCAACCAAATGTCAAAACAGATTTGAAATTCAAATGACAAATACCCAATCGTTATAATGGTACACAACAATATTAAATCAGTAAGTAATTCATTCATAAATAGTTTACCTCTTTATTGTCTTTATTTCCTTTTATAGTTATGACTTTAATAAGAAACCACCTTTCACTTGGTCCGCACAAATTTCCAAATGCCAACGAAACCGCTCGTCTCTGCTGACTAATCGACTATCTCCAGTAATTTTCTGCAATGAATGATCCACGGACAGACAAGACGTCCTAATCGTCCCAGATCAGCAACTCAACCTTTTTTACAGCACGCAGTTAACAGACCAAACTTGCAGACAGCTACCTGCACCACTGCATTCACCAACCTCCTGGAATGTGCCACTTTTACCCTGGTGATTCTCTTCTGGAAGTCTCCTTTAGCACGAAACAGTTTGACGTAATCCAATTTGACTAATGTATTTTGTCAAATTGACTTTTTCAATAAAATTGACCCATTATTATTCTCCAATGATTCACATTTGTAGAATACTTCTGCTATCCATTAGTTTTTACCATATACTTGCAATCTTCATTAGTTTATGTCTTTACCTATTCTTGTTTATTTTAAATTTCCATTTTATACCACCTCATAGATTTTAATTACTGGCCTTTTATTATTCAAAACATTTTTATAATCAAACCAGGTTTATTTTCAATATTTTTAATTACACCAAAATCTTTTGCTACATTTTTTAAGTTTGTTATTCTCAATAATCGAAACAAATTACATCACTATATCAAATCCCTTTTTATTCACTCTAGTTTTAATATATTTGATTTAAACCTACTACATTTCTATTTTATTTCAATTAAGTATTTGTCATTCGAATCCATCTGCTTTTCAAATAGCTATTTTCCATTCAACTATAAATTCTCTTTTACTTTGTAATTACATAATATCCATTCACATTCCCACTTTATACCTGAATAGATCCAAATTATTTTCAACTATTTTAATCCCTTAATCTTTTCTAAATTTGATTCTAACACATATATAGGGGTGTATATCATTACATTATATTCATTCCACAAGGAATTATTGTACTGTTTGTAATACCGTTGAAAACATTTACAATTTTTATTTGTATAAAGCAAGTGCATTACTACTAATTAGTTCGTGCCCTAGTTTAGACTAATTCAATGTACTTACAGTTTTGGCATTGACACGTTTAGATTTAACTGAAAGTTTAGCTTTAGTTAAAATTATTTGTGTCAGTAGTAATGCCACCATATTTTTTAAAAGTTTATGACATTTTTTTGGAAGTTTTTTATAATTGCACAGATAAAAAAAATGATTATTTTCATGGCAACACATCTAATGCAGCTGTGTACAATAATTAGGTTTAGTTTAAAAGTGTAGAATTAATATCTAATAAACTTAAAAATGCAAGTATGCCGTATTTGGAAACACTAAATTGTTCTGAGAATAGTAAATGTGTTTTTATGTTTCAAGTGATGAACGCACATTCGTTATAACCTTAATTTAATTTTTTTTTTACCAAAACTAGTAATGATGTGTATAAGGACAGACTAACGCGATGATAATAACTGTGAAAAGCTTCAGTGACATTAAATAATATATTCTATATTTGCGTTAAATAGGCTTTTTAACAAGTATTAGAACGCTTGCAATTCAAAGATAATCGTGGATTTTAAAGTTGTACCAATAAATTAAAAACTAGCTGTTAGGTAATTTTCTAAATTATTTATGCTAAATTTTGTAACTGCTTAGAATGTATTTTCTGTTTGTATGAATAATACCGGTACACCGGATGACCATTCATAAATTCCAACATAGATTTTAACATTATAACTAATTTTTTGCTGATTCCAGCTCGCCAATTTAACTTATATGAAAAGTAGCAGATGAAATCATTCCACATAAAATGGTATCAGTTAATTCACGTACTATAGAAAGAAGTGCAAATAACTAAGAATCAAATGCACAATGTTCATTGCTTATGTTCGACTTTGAGAGTAGATACACGATATATTTCTTCAAACAATAAAAGTCCACAACTTTTAAAAATAAATGGAAATAAAAGATTCCTTGATTAGCCACTATCAACAAAACATGCAAAGATACAGAATCTTACATGGCCTGTAACTTTAATTATTTAATTTAAAGATTGAATAAATACTTAAACAGAGAAACATATGTTATAGTTGCTGTAATATGGCAGATGTAGTAATCTATAGTTTTAATTTTTTCAATTAGTAATAATTTCCCCACATCTACCTTAACTTTAAAAAACTGTAAAGGCGATAAAAGCGCTAATAGTTCGTTGTAATGTTCATAAAATTAAATATAAATAAAATTTAAATAAAAAATACACAAGTGTTGCCTATTTCCAATAAAATAGCTGTCATTCGATGTTTACAATTTACTAACTGCCAGGACCATCTGACTGTCAATATCTTATATTACAGACTACATTACATTACAGAGCAATTACTAATTACATTCTTATACGTCGTCAAATTTTTGGTATTTTTATTTGAACACTTTGTAATTTCAATTCATGCATCAGAAAATTAGAACAGTGTTGCATATTACGTATTGCTACAATGAGGTAGTATACATTTTTTTCTTGCACAATGAAAAATTCAAGAACGAATACCCGCCTCAAAAGGCGCCATAAATAATTATTATAAAGGAAATTTCTGTTATATACAGGGTGATTTACAAGTAGTTGAATAGAATTATACAGGTGAATCCTTGAGTCAAAATAAGAGGTTTAAGCCACATACACCTTAGTACAAAATTGTACTTTTGATGACTTACAGCCTTTTAAAGGTCAAGAAAAAAAGTTGTAAAGGGCTTTACTCAGGACTTCTCTCGCAAGTAGAAGTTTTGAAACTAATAATTTAAAAAATATCAAGGATTTTTTTATGGTATTCACCCTCTCTCTGTATTCAAAATACGTCTACTTACATCAAGGGTAAGAATCTGAGCTATGTGCAAATTATTACTTTTATTTAACGCATAGTTCTCGAGTTAAAGCAAAAATAAGCAGAATTTTATTTTTAGAGGTGCTCACCCTGTATATATTTGACCGAAAGTATATTCGATGTTAGGCCTGGTAGACAGCTACTCTGCAATCAAAATCTTGCCTTCCTCCAACAAATAATTTTTGAGCTACACCGCTAACAGACGTACAGACAGACGGACAGACAGGCAGACGAACAGACAGACAGACTGATGGATTCGTTATCCATGGAAGGCGATTTTTTCACGATTACAATATTTATGAAGAATGCTTTAACACAGGGTACTCGTATTCGGTATACGTATCTATAGTTGAATAATGCATTTTCAAAGGGGGAGTTGTTGTCGCTTACCATTGCTATCGTGTTAATTAAACATTAATCAAAAAAACATTTTTTAAATAAATGTTTTAATGTTTAATGGAATTTGACAACTAAACAGCTTTTCTGAAAACCAACGGTTAATAACCAACGGATTCATGGAAAAACTATTTTTTTGAGATTTTTTAATCTTTGGGGGTTAAATTCTCGTTTAGCTAGAAAACGAAATCTCCAATCACAAAACTTAAAGAGACAAAAAATCTATATATGAAGTAGTCTGTCGTAATGTCTAAATATTTTAATGATATAGGGTAAGGCATAATCATGCAGCAAAAAATATAGTAATGAGCAGCTGCAATAGTGCCCCATGTGTATAGATTTTGAAACCATTAAAAAGATGTGTTATTCAACAATATACACTCACATATTCCAAATATCAGTATGTTGTATCAAGACATTCTTGAATAATCAATTTAAATATATGTTTTATTTTTGAAGTCCTTAGGGGTACAACTTTATACTACGGCATGTTTACTTTAATCTTCTCCTTTTGGCTCAAGGATTCATCCGTATCATATTTCAACTAGTTATAAATGACTCGGTATGAAGGTATTCACGCTCTGAACATATTTTGAATATGAATATCATCTGTAGTTTCAGTTTGAAGCTTAATTCACAAAAATAATTGCTGTCTATTGTGGAAATCTACTATTTATCCTCCTTCAAGTAGTAATGAAAATTATTGTAACCTTTTATCTGCTTTTATTATTATTTTTACAAAGGCGTAATTGCTGCAATATTATACTATATCATTAACAAACCCTCTTTTTCAAAAAATATTTGTAATACTTGCATCGTATAACGTATTATAAAAATCTATTTCGGCATTTGGAAAATCTTGTAAAAACAAAATACAATGCTTTTATGGAATTTATATTTACATTTTATGCTCTTGTACTGAACGCTTATAGTGCATATGATTAAATCGTAATAAATACTTTAAAATGGCCGGTGAATTCATTTTCCATCAAAATAACGTCACGGTTTCTATATTTTATATAAATTATACCGGGTGTCATCTAGTAGGTTTTGAATTTTGTTTACAAGTAAATTTTTATGTGCCGGCAGATTGTTATTTGTATTGCATTATGGGAAATTCAAAGCATACTAGATGTAATTCTTTTTAAGACACCTGGTATTATAAAAATAATTTTAATTATACATACAACTTGTAAGATATGAAAACTGAACATACATGACATACATGCTATGAATTCTATATACTATACAAAATATACCTTTCAATAATGTAGGTATATCCATCCTTATATGATTCAAACACCAAGTCAAGCGTCATTTGAAAGCTTAAATATAATGTGATAATAAATCGATGACCTCCTTGATTCAGTGCGTTTAATAATAGACCTAGAATTATCTACAGTCTACGAGCACCCCTGGATTTTGCAATTCACTGCATTTTCAAAGATAATTTTAACTATCGGTCAACCACCTAATTGACCTAAAATCTGTAGTAAACGACAAATATTTGATGACAGCAATCTGTATATAAATTTGATCTTTAGCTATTGCTGTGTAAGTTACAAAATTGCATTAAATCTTCTAATTATACTGTTACAATCAAGAATCCAAATTTGATTATTTTAAAGGGTAGTTGAGATGTAGTAACATATGCATCACGTGAAAAAGTTTAAGGTCGCACAAATACTACTTGTGTGATCAAAATTAGTTAGGCCTTTGTCAAATTTGCTACTTATTCTGTAAGAAATATCTTATTATTATTATTATTCGTCTGATATGTACTCTATAGGAAATGAAAACCAGTCAATTTATTAGGTAGATATGTTCACTCAGATATTCTTCTGTTGATAACAACCATTGGGCCTTTTTAGTTTAACAGTGACTGTACTTGCAATGTTCATATAATGATGTAATACGATTTTATTAAACTACGGAGCACAGTTTCATCATTGCAGCATTATTAGTCTTTCTATGTAGCTAAGTTCACAAAAAGTGATCAACTATATTTCACCGATTCTTCTTTCAATTGCTAACGTTTTACGTGATCTGCTTTATTTTTTTTGTAGGTTCTTATTAATTTACCGTACGGTAGTCTATTTCAATACACTATCGATTCATCATCTATAGTCTCTTTTTCCTTTCGGTGTCGAGAATCATTCATCGCGGGAAGTCCAACGGAGTTATCTATCAATACACTATGTTTTTAATAATTTAATTAATAATAAAATAATAATGTTTTAATTATATCATTACTCAGTAATTACCTCGCATTTGATAGCGGTATTTTCGAACATCGGAACTGTGTGCTGTTTCCAGTATTTTATTTTATAATTGGCTTGGCAAGAAATTGGGTGAATTTTTTTGATAAGTAGTTAGTTAATGAATTTAATTAACGTACCTACTGCAACGTGTATTTTTGTAACCATAAAACTTGTGCTCTACTAATTAGCGACGATTTTATTGATTATTTTATGGATTATGACCAATCAACGTTCATAATACTGAATTCCTTGGTGGAGCAGAATTCTAATAATGGTTTATTTGTTTAATTTACATTAACACTAACGATTATTTTCATACTAGACCTACATAATAACATTAGGTAACAAAACAGAGCAAATTCGCGATCACAACTAATTCCCAGACAGGCACTTAATTTGAAACTTGATCTTAATAGCGTTTGTAATTCTAGAAATAAGAATTTTTCTACAATTTTCTCTTTGTATTATGTTGCAACATGCATAAAGGTATGCTAATAAAAAATCTCATTTCTCATACTTGTATTGTATTATCACGATTAATTCCTATAGTTTGTTTCGTTTACACAATATGTTCAATATAAGACCACAACAAAATCGTGAACTATAAGAGCAAAAATTCTGTTAAATGAGAGAACTTATGCAGCATTTCTAAAGCTGTCGCTGTGTACAATGGAACTTATGATTTGGATTTCTTGGCAAACAAAAAGTTTTCTAAATATTCTTATTTGAAGATTCTCTAACAACGCGGGCTAAAACATGGGGCTTGGTAAGAGTTCACAAGCGGCTAATTAGCACAAAAAAGAATACAAAAGTCTTCGTTTATTAAAGAAGATGACTCAGACTCAGCCGAAATTTGATTATGATATTGATTACTCAAAAGTATAATAAACGAACCAATGAAATTGATCACTTGTTAGAAATTGCCAATCAAAATTGACTGTCTTTAAAAATACCTAATGTAGCAGAATTTTCAGGAGATCTCGATTAGTTTTAATGATTTCAATTTAGTGAGTAGCCTTTGAAAAATGAATAATGATCGTGTTAGAAGCTTCAGCATTGAATTAATAGTGGAGAACGTTAAAAATGTATGACGTTTAACCCAGTAAAGTTAAAGTCATGTATCGACATTGAATATTTTTTCCAAATCGCTCTCAAGGTAAACATTTTTAAGAGATTTTTTCGTTTACATAAAAATTATTGCAAATCTCTCTAAAAAAAAACTGCTCAAACTCCACTCGACCTGCGGTATCCCGGAATTTTTCACGCAGTTTTAAGTAAACGAAAAAATTTCCAAATATGTTTACCTTTTGTGGAATTACCCTTGATAATTCAGTAATTTCTAAAGCCTCAAGCAACAGATGAATCAAACTTCTTATTAAATTTTAGAACAATGCAGTTGATCGTCGCAATAAGAAATTGTAATTATTAAATTATTAAATGTAGATAATCAGAACATTTGGTGGGAGAATGGTTGGAGTAAAATAATACACATAATATGACCCCAGTTTTCCTCCACTTTGAACGTTAAATATATATTGTATACTGTATTGCTGGAAGATGTTTTAATTCTTTTTGCGGGATTATATATTACCCAAATAAAACATGTTTCCCCCATAATCAATTGCCGGTCTTGTCTACTAACTGAGATATTAAACAAATCCACTTTTATTTAAAAAAAACGATTTTGAACAATAATTTTAACTAAGTTGTTCGTGACCCTAATAAGGACCATTTGTTAAATTTGTTGTTAAAGTAAGTCCTCCTCCTGTCTGAATGCACACTTGAGCCCTCCTGATCCATGATTGCTGATATGATGCAATGTTGTTTCGGATAGTTTCAGCAGCTCCCAAAACCCTTTATTGAAGATGCTGAATGGTTTCGATTTATTTTTGATACACTAGGGGCCGGTTGCAGAAAGCAATGTTAAGTCTCGTGTTAGCTAACATCGCGTCAAAGTGAACAAAATCGCATCAAATTTTGTTTACTAATGTATTAGTTACCATAAAGATTTGAGATTTGATTCGTTTTTGTTCACTTTGACGTCGCGTTAGCTAACGCCAGAGTTAACGTTGCTTTCTGCAACCGGCCCTAGAGCTTTTAGTTGTCCCCACAAGTAAAAATCAAGAGAATTTAAGTCCTGGGAAAGAGCACCCCCACTACAGGAACACATCGACCAATCCACCGATGAGTGAAGGCATTATTTAAATGGTTCCTGACCATTAGACCAAAATCTGATGTTATCATCATACAAAAACCATTCAAAGGCACATCGTCCAACATATCGTCTACATCATTTTGTAAAAATATCTGTAAAAAGCTTTACTCAGAACTTCCCTCGCGAATGGAAGTTGTGACACTAAATATTTTGAAAAATGAAAGGTAACTAGGGGTAAGAATATCTTCACATACGTAATAATACTGCAACAATAAAAGGAAACAGTTGGCAATGCAAATTATATCAATTTAAAAATAAAAAAAGTATTGCGCACGGGATTTGAACTCAGCGTTAGTAACGGGAAGTAATCAGACCGCCCGTAGAGCACCCGTGGATTGCATTCTGCCACGGAACTGTATCTCATATGGCATTATATTCAACAGCTTACTGCTGCCCATTTTTGTTTTTTCTTTACATTTACCCTGTATCTGTTGAGTCCCATTTTAGTCAAGGGTAAAGCAAATTAATAGTTTTGTCGATTCCCCAATGAAAGCAAAAATAGATCAAGTTTGATTTCTTCGTAAACATGGGCCTGCAGGGCCCTTCCAGAACCACTTTCATAACGCGGCTCCAGCAAACTGTGTTCTCTCAGCCTTTAGACAATATTTTAAATTGTACTCAAGGGATGTTCATTCCTATTTTTAATTTAAACGCGTATATTTTTGCAGCCGTTGCGACATAATTGGCCTCCCCATATATAATCACTATATCCACTATTTCGTTATTTAAATAGCGACGAGCCATTTCCACCATGCAACTCACGGAAAACTTGCGAATTGAACTTTCCGAAAAGAGATAACAATGTAAAGCACAATCGACAATTATCGTCAACTGTCAAGGGTATTTGTTTTACTAGCTTTCTTTGAAAAAAGGCGTTGTAAAATGCTCACATTACATAAAAGCGAATTTGTTTAATAACTCGGTTATTACACAATATAGGAAAATTTTTGAAGGAGTAATAAATCATCCCACTAGAGGAATTATTGGACCACCCTGTATGTATACGAGGTTTGTTGATAACACTGGCCGACACGATTTTTGTAACACAGTTCAGCCCATTTTTTTCACAATGCTAATACCATTCTGATTTTAGAAAAAATATTCATAGAGCCCTAATACGTACCATTTTTCAATGGGCTCATTGGACTCTTTTATATTGGCAGGCAGCAAATTTTATGAGGGGCCATTTAAAAGGGGTGCACCTTAAACCCGAAAGATAACCTAAAATGGATTGTTTGCAACATTAAACTTATTCTTTTATTCAGTCTTCTGTTGAGTTTCGTATTGAGTGGTCTGTGTAGTTAAGAAAGTTTTTTCAACGGCGAAAATGTCAAGTCAAACGCGCCGCAGTTACAAAAATTCCCCTGACAAGTTTTGTTATATTTGTGGAGAATTTCTTGTGAAGTCACAAGCCAGATCATTTTCTGAAAATGTGAAAAAAGCCTGTTTTTGTATTTTGGTGTTTCAATCGGAGATTAAGACGAGCACTGCGCTCCCCATGTGTGCTGTGTCAGCTGTAGCGTGTTAGTGGTACAGTGGATGAAAGGGAAGAGAAAAAGTACGCCTTTTGCAATTCCAATGGTATGGCGAAAACCTACCAATCATTTAGACGATTGCTATTTTTGCATGACAAAGACTGAAGGTTATTCCAGAAAAGAAAAGAGCAAGATCCAATATCCGAATTTGCCTTCTGCCATAAGACCTGTTCCTCACAATTCCGACTTACCAATACCGACTGAACCTTTAGATTGGCAATACATTATTTTGGAAGATAACAACACATCACCAGGCAGCTCCGAAGAATAGTGTACCGACCCCACTTTTACTTCGGGTGGTCCCAGTTCCGGCGAGCCACATTTGATTGTTCAAAGTGGGTTAAATGATTTAGTACGTGATTTGGGGTTGTCAAAGCAACAGTCAGAACTTCTTGGTTCCCGTCTTAAGGAGTGGAACTTACTAGCCAAAGAAACAAAAATTACGACTTTTAGGAAAAGAAATGCTACGTTTTCTGCATTTTACAATGTGGAAAATTCTTTGTGTGCGTGTACTGATATCGACGGTTTAATGCAGGAACTCAATATCGAGCAATATCTCCCTCTGAATGGCGATTATTCATAGACTCATCAAAATATAGTTTAAAAGCTGTGTTATTACATAATGGGAATTTAAAACCATCTACACCAGTTGCCCATTCAGTGACAAAGAAAGAAACCTATGAAAATATGCGCATCCTTTTAGATAAAATACACTACAACCGGTACAAGTGGCAGATATGTGGGGATTTAAAAGTTATAGCAATTTTAGTGGGACTTCAAGGAGGATTTACAAAATATTGCTGTTTTCTTTGTTTGTGAGATAGTCGTGCAGTGAATGAACATTACGTAACGAAAACTTGGCCGGAAAGGGTTGAATTTCAACCGGAATCTCAAAATGTTAAGTATGTGCCAGTTGTAGATCCAAAAGATGTCTTTTTGCCTCCTCTTCACATTAAACTTGGACTGATGAAACACTTTGTGAAGGCTATGAATAAAGAGTGTGAAGGATTTAAATACCTAAGATAAGTCTTTCCCCAGTTAAGTGATGCCAAATTAAAAGAAGACATTTGTATAGGGCCACAAATTAGAAAATTGCTGGACGATGTTAATTTTATGGAAAAGCACATCACACAAGGACTTAGAGCCTGGAACTCATTTGTAAGTGTAGTGAGGGGATTTTTAGACAACAATATGGATACAAACTATGAACAACTAGTTGATGAACTTTTAGACTCCTACAAATTGCTTGGTTGCCGAATGTCGTTAAAAATTCACTTTCTCCATTCTCATTTACCATTTTTTCCTGAAAATGTGGGCGCTATCAGCGACGAGCAGGGTGAAAGATTTCATCAAGATATTAGGACAATGGAAATTCGTTACCAAAGACGATGAGATCCAGCCATGATGGGTGATTACTGTTGGTTTTTGAAGAGACAAGATGTGAATCCCCATAAACGGAAAAAATAGAATTACTGTGTTTCAAATAAATATTTTTGATGTTACCTTTTTCTTAGATGATAACCTATTATAAATTATAAATATAGTCGATATAAAGGGTTAAACAACTTGAAAAATCATTTTTTCAATAAATACTAAATGGTACCTTACGTGTTACAAATTTTTCTTTGCCATTTTCGTATTTAGATAGGATCATTCTACTGTAATATGCTATTCAGCTTTATGTTACAACAACAACAAAATTTTTTGTCGGCCAGTGTAATTATCTGACCTTATACTACTAAAGAAGAAAAGGTACCCCAGAACTAGTAAACTTTAAAGTACTTCTCTTGGGAAGTCACAGTCTTATATCAGCGCTCTTTCCACCTCTCCAAACAATTTTGATAGTTAGTCAGCTTTTGGCTGAGCTTAGTTGGCCGGTGCACTGTTTTGGCGAAGCTGCCGGTCACCGCTTTCCCAGAGCTGACCCACTTTCCTCGCAATGCATTTTTCATTTTCCTCAAATCTCCCAGGCAGTATCCCTTATTGAGTGTCTTTCTGGAGCGTACAACACCTTTGTGGTCAAAAACAATGAGCATAGTCTTGACACTTTCTTTGGCCGTTTACCTTCTGAATTTTTCACAAAGAAGACTGGGTTCTTATGTGACGGTTCTAGTCATGGCCCATGATTTATCGCCTGCACACGAATGTTCAAGTCTTCTTTTAATTTGATGCAAATTCGCTACCCAGCCATGGTCGATTATTGTGAAGAATTCTGAAATTCTGCGGTCACAGGTTTAGCACCAGGCACTTCTCCATCAATGATTGTCGTCAAGCAATGGACACCCTGATCATAAAATTCTGATAGCTGCTATTTGAAGAATTCATGCATATGACTGAGATGGCGAGCCTTTAACGCTTTTTTCAACAATTCAAATATGAAAATCTCATGATGAGAGAGACCTTGGTACTTACACTAAAAATTTCTAAAACGAGATTTTATTTCAAGGTTAATTTTATAAGGCATCGATATGTGATGAACAAACCTCGTAACCTTAATTAATAATCTCTTTTAGTTAATCTTGCGGTAAACTAAGCACTTTAGTAACGTGGAGCGTTTTTGATTGTCAAAAATGGCTGACATGCCACATGCCTATGATTGATAGTAAACGGAATAAATACGCAAGGGTTGTACCAGGAACGTTCGTCTAATAGACCTTTACTACACCACACCAACTTTGTGTAATTCAACAATCAATAAAATATTCAATGTCCCATACATCAGTTGTCTAATAGGTATCTTTAAAAATCGTTATTTTGGGAATTACATTATATTACTTACGGTAAAATACTAGTCTAATGACTAGGAATATATCCCCTCAGTTTGTCTGTTTTATTTATTAACATCCTGTATTTTAATATATTTTGCAGTTACACGATCATTTTAAGTTCACAGAAGTTTTTGTTAATATTCTGTCACGATATGAATAAGTTAAGGTACTTAGTATTTTGCATTGAATACAACTTGAACAATCGATTTTCCTATGTAATATATTGATGATTCGCTAACCTTGATGTACAGACTCCCACGTAATGGCTTGGTATTGCTCTGTGTTGACATTTATTCAAAATCTAAGATTAACGGAAGGTATGGCTTTTTGGCTTTTATTATACGTAATCGATTCTATATTTTTGTGATGATTAATGTGTTTTGAATTTTCAGAACGTGTCAACATGACGGTGGTGAATGAGTGGGTGGCGGGGACGCGCCTGGGCGGCTGGGTGCAACGCTGCCGAGAGTCCCGCCGCCTCGTGCTCGTTATCGTAGCTATTGCACTTCTTCTAGACAACATGTTACTCACAACTGTTGGTGAGTTTCTCTGTGTTATAATAATATAGTATAATTGTCGTTGCCATAATGTACTTTTATTTTTGAAATAGCTACCTCGCTATTATAGCACGAGCTTACAGTAAAAAATGATTATTGAATATCTCAACATTTTATACTGTACAGTGTACAAGCAGTTACGTATTTACAAATGAATTCGTTCTATTACCTGTTTTATAAAGTGACAATTGTAAATTAAGAACTAATTTCTTATATACACAGTGTAATGAACGTATCGTTTGTTGGAAACCTTAATATTAATATTAAATAAATGATAATAAGACAATCATTAATGGATAAGGAAGAAATTATTTAAAGAAATGATTTATTTAATTAAAGACACAGCACTTCTAATAGCGCCAGCGTATCTACTAATTGCATACGGAATCGCACAGTACATTTGAAATAACTCATTGTCCGGATAAATTATTTTGCTAAATCCTTGTTTAAAGAACGTAAATGTATTTACAAAAATTTTAGTAAACTCTGTTTAAAAATGAAACTAGAAAAAATATTGTTTATCTTCGACAGTGTGTAAAATTGAGTTTTAGTTGGCAGTTTTAAGTTTGTAAAACGACTATTTAATAACATGATTTCATTAGTCACGTCGTCAGTAGCAACGTGTATAAAATTTTTAACCACGCAAAATTGTGACCGGTTATTATGGTAAAGCTTTTCTTATCAAGGCAAAACTGTTATTTAATGCAGTAATCCTAATTTACATTAATATTTACCGTGTTTTCTAGATTCTATTATAGATAAAATATTGTAATAGACGCATGCGTAAAGCATCTTTAGTCACTGCGGGGATTAAAACTCTGCTCCACTCGTGACTAAAGTCTAGCTTTATGCATTTGTATGGTCAATTACTATTATTGCACACCTAATAAAATATAAAAGTTCTGCAATCATGTGATTAATTTTGAATATTGTAACTTTCACGTGGAATACCGTGTCCTCAACCTCAACTGAACTGAACTTATCCAAACATATCTTCACAGTAAATTTAATAAATGGTTGATTATTATCGATACTCACCATATAAGCAAATCACCTTTCATTGTTGCATAAAAATCAGCATCGATGTATCGTAGAAACTATTGCACATAAGTATATACATCCTGCGTATGATATGTTTGAAAAGGAATGAAGAAATTTTTTGTGAAAGAATTATCTGTATTGGTTTATTGATGTAAAAAATGTAATTAATTTTCCATTGCCTGATTTGGCTGAAACGCACCTCGCTCCGACACGAAACTTAAGACCTGCCCGGCGTGAAGGTTAAGCCAGCTGAAAGGCAACGATATGAAAAGGGCTCTGCAGTAGCGATGTGTCGATCCGGTCAGATTCGATACAAAGGATCGAATCCGGGGCAGGATCGATTTGGATCGAGTCCAAGTTTCGGTCCGGATTCGTTCCCAGGAACGAAAAGGTCGCGAGGCGTCAATTCTCGCGGACATTCATTCCTTTGGCATTCCGTTATTCAATCCATTTCAATACAGAATACAATACAATGCATTGATGGGGAACGGCAAATGATGATGGTGTTCGTTTTAGAGGCTCGACGTCGACAGGAGACCCATGATACGGCCGAAGTTGCATGCTTTTTTATCAGTTATCAGTGATTTATGGCTTTTGGCGGCTTTGTATGTGCCCAATTGATGTTTGAGACATATAAACATACTGAATTACCAAAACAAAGATACGCGCGTTGTTCGTTCCGGGTCCGGAATGACCGAGGACCCCGGATGTCTGAAATGCACATTCAATTGCGATATCGATCCGAGGATCGAATCCGATGGACTCGATCCACTTGCGGAATGAGATTGGAATGAACGAGTCCGCAAAAGTATCGAAACTTCCCATCACTACTCTGCAGGATTGCGGAAAATTGGTCAAGAGATTTGTTCGCAGTCGCAAGCGCCGCGGTTCAAATTCCTCCGGTAACTAGTCTTTTATTTGAAAATTGATGTAATTCGCATTCAAGGGTATTCTTTTAATCTTACCGTATTATTTAGAACGCGACAATATATTTGCACCTAGTTTCCTTTGATTTTAAAAATTATTTAGTGTCACAATGTCCACTTGAGAGGGAAGTTCTGTTTACAGATTTTTCTTTTTTCTTTTTATGTTAATTTCCACAAGATACCGATATGAAGTTTGGCATACATGCTTACTATTATCTACTGCCGTAGTAAAAAATGTTTGATACACTAGACTTCACTGTAAGAGGCACTTTACCTATATCTGAAAACTCTTTTTAGCTATAACTTTGTTACTTATAACATTTACTTCAATTTTAAGTTATTATCTGAAAGAAAATAAAAAAGCGTAAAAAGAAGTACTCTTAGTTCATAATCGTAAAAGTAACCGGTTACCTTAAAATACCAATCAAAGGTTTTTGGTTGTCGTTAAGACGGTGCGCAGACAAAACAGCCCTACCCAAAATAGCCCCGTTAAAACAGCCCCGTTAGAATAGCCCGGACAAAATAGCGCCATGTGCTGTACAACTTGCCCAAATTTTAGTTGGGTAAACGGTTTAGCCACAAAAATATATTTTCTAAATCTCTACGAGCCTGAATCAGTAATTGTAACTGAACACTAGGCTTGTAGGGATTTAGAAAATATTCTTTGTGGCTAAACCGTTCACCCAATTAATAATTTTGTAAGAAAGGAAATAGCTTCTAAATTACAGTAACTATTCAGAAAAGGAATTGGTAGTGATTATACAGGGGGTTAAAAAATATGGATGGATAATTTATAGTGACAAAGTTTTTTAACACCCTGTAATTTTCGAAATTAGGGTTGATTCCGCCAAAATCTGTAGTGGTACAAACGCATGGCCAAAAAATGAATAAAATCTATCACAGATTTTTCGGCTTGAAACAATTTAAAAAAGCTAATAATTTTTGAAGACCTCTAGCGGCTAAACTAAGCAACTTTGTATATAGGTAAGTTGAGTTACATCATCATATTTTGGGCAAAGGAACTTGTGGTTTTCCGTTCTACACGTATTTTCCGGACACCCTATATAAAGCTGCCCCACCAAGTATCTCTTATTCGGTCATTGTAAAACACGAACAGGATCATCGTTGCAAATATCAAACCGATTGGGTATCACTTCAGTTGGTTTTGGCAAAAAGTTTATCTATTTAAAATTTGATCTCCAGTAGCGTATCCAATGTCATTCCTTAATTCATAACATGTTACAAAGGTTTCCGTTAAGGGTTCTTTGTTCTTTTAGTACCTTGTCATATTCATTTTCTGAAACTACCATAATCTTTATATTCCCCAACAGTCCTCTTTATTATACTAGGTGGTCCACGGAAGCTGGAAGTTTTGAAAATGATATAATTATGAAAGTAATTGCACTGAATTGAAACAAAGTGTAACAGTAGTAAGGTAGTTATATGCCATTATTATTTCTTAAAAATTATGCCGTGTAAATGACCTCCTGTTCACTATAATCAGTCTGCAAGTTGGTCGTAGAAATTCTGCATATAATACCAAAACGACGCAACAGTTTCTTAGTTAATCTTGTTCTATAGATAGCCATGTCTAAAATTCGAAGGAAATCTTAGACAAGCACAATTCCTGGCATTGTTTTCGAACAGAACATTTTGGATGCTCTCTATCTTTGTTCTAAGAGATCAATATTATCAGTGTTTCTAACACTTTTGTTTGGTTCCTTATGTTTGACATTTTTAGATTAGATTAGATTAGATTTAGATTCCACGACTACCTTTTGCTGGCATGCGAACGTCAGCCCTTTGGGCTTTTTGTACTGTCGGGAGTTTTCAAGTTAGCAGGCCGACATCTGTATCTTTTACTAGATTTGCAATGTCCCCTACTAGCTTGCGGTTGTCAATAGAGTTAAGGCTCCAATTTAGTTGGTGTCTTTTACGCTCTAATGCTGGGCATTCAAAGAGGATATGATAGGCTGTTTCATCATCCTCTTGGCATAGTCTGCAAACAGGTTCATCTCTATAGATATTGATCCTGTGCATAAATACTCTGAATGCTCCAGTGCCTGTTAGTAGACTGACTACTTGCTTGATTCGAGTTCTGTTCAGTCTCAACAGGGTTTTGGTGGCTTGTGGATTCGGAGTTTTTAGCAATCTTTTGCAGTGTGTTGCTTGATTGTAGTTTCTCCACTTTAGTTGGTGTGTGGTGTTGACCCATTCATTAATAGCTGAGCGGGCTTGTTTTTTCTGAATGCTTAGACTAGGTTCTGGACCGGTCATTGCATTACGGGCTGCTTCTTTTGCGAGCTTGTCCGCCTTTTCGTTTCCTTCAATACCTTGGTGACCTGGGATCCAGCATAATTTTACTGTATTTCCCTGGCTTAAGGTTTTAAGTTTGGATTTGCATTCCTTGACCGGTCTCGATGAAGTACTGAAAGCGTTTAGCGCTTTCAGTGCTGCCTGACTATCTGAGAGAATGTGTATGTCTCGATTGAGCAGCTTCTTTTCTATGCTGATGTTTGCGCATACGTTAATAGCTTGTACTTCAGCCTGAAAGATGTTACAAAACTTTCCTAGACTGACTTTTTCGTTGGTTCTAGGATTGGTACTGTACACACCGGAGCCTGTACCCCCTTCAAACTTAGATCCATCAGTGTAAAAAATGATGTTCTTATTTTTTGGAGTTGGTAGTTGGTCCGGATTCCAACTTGTGTGTACAGTAAAGTTCTTTTCAAAGTCATAGGCTATGATTATAAGATCAGAACCCATTTCTAATATTGGGTTGTTGATGTGTGACATGATCTTGCCATGTCCTAGATTATTAGCTGTGGTCATCCAGTGACCAGTACTTTGTAATCTGTAGGCTGCCATTCTGGCTTCACCTTCCAAGAAGATGTGCAGAGGTGGCAGATTTAAAATAGCATTCAGTGCTTGTCCTGAGGTGCCTTTAAAGGCTCCAGTGATGCACCGATTAGCTAGATATTGTATTCTGCTGATTTTGTGGATCGCAGTTGCTTGTTTTATTTTGAGCCACCAGGCGATTATTCCATATGAAATTATTGGTCGAACCATGGTTTTGTACAGCCAGAAGGTCAGTTCCGGTTTGAGCCCCCACGTACTACCTATGGCTCTTTTCCCAATAACTAATGTTTGTATGCACCTGGTGATTGTTTTGTCTAAGTGGGAGTTCCAAGTAAGTTTGGAATCGATGATTAGACCTAGGTACTTAACCTCGTTCTCCCAGCAGACATTTGTCTCAAACAGTTTTATGTTGATTCTGTTTGTGATGTTCTTTCTACGAGTGAAAGCGACGAGAGTGACATTTTTAGCTGAATCTGTTTTTTTTAATTTACAAACGCATTGATAGAGAGAACCTCGAAATTAATTTGGAATAGTCGTTGTGTGGCAACTATACATTTATTATTTTGGTAGTACGATTTAGTCACAGAGGTACGTTGTTCACCGAGTCACTGTTCCATGATTACTACATGGGATACAATGACAGACAATTTAACACGTACAACTGTGAATAGTTACAGAACTGCAATATTTTTAAAACTTCCCGCTCCCATGGACCATCTTTAGATTCAATGGTATTAAAAATGTTAACTACCTACTTCCTTCTGCGAATATCCTTCACGAAGAAGGACACTTCATTAGAGACAAAATGACGTTTACGTAAGCATATTTAGATATTGAATATCCAAAAATCATTATTTTTCTAAGATACGATAGTGAAAGCTATGATTTTGAAAATTAGATTTGCTGAGGAATGCGTACTGTATTAGTAATATTCGTTTTCAGGAGAAAAATTCTATTGTTTTTAGATTGTGTCATGCCATACTAACTAAACAACGTAGAAAATATTACACAATGATATTTAGGTATTTGGTTTAATTACATTACTACATTTTCACAAAATTAGTTCAGATTTTGCGGATGATTTCTTAATATTGTCTAATAGTGTATAATTACATTGAAATATAGAAACTTTAAGCTATAACTCGAAAAGTATCGTTTTATTTATGAGAACGAAAAATGTGTTGTCCAGTAATATCCTTTTGTAAGTTATGTTGTTCAACGCTTGTAATATGTGGACACAAAAGATTTGCCGCACCCCCAAAATTTGCTCAATTTGCGACAAGTGACCCATATGTAGGAGTAGTTGCAGCATAGTTTAGTAGCATAATTAGCCCGCAATTCGAATAATCAGTTCCGGAATAATTGAGAGTCTACTGTAATCTATATTTTGAACAGATGGCGTCTATATCTAGACAATTACGGATTCAAAAATACATTTATTGATATTTTGCCTTTTTCGTTGTAGGTTGAAAATTAAGTGATGTAAAAGAAAGTCAATATGCTTTACTATTAGGGTAACATGCCTTAACGGCTTCGTGGCGTCGTGGCAAATCAAAGTCAGAAACTGCAAGTAAAGATAGACTACTTACACTTCACCCTAAGTTAGGTCACAGCTGTTACATAATATATGCTCTTTCAATGAAGGTTTAATACAATTTTAATGTTAATATTGACTTCACGATACTCAGAACGGGCAGTGCGATTAAGAAAAAGGTTTACTTCGAAATTCTTAACAATACATTTCTAAATGAACTCTTCAATATAGAAAGATACTCACGAATGTTATTATAATAGAAATTAAACTTTTATTTGCTATAAAAGGGTAGCTACTTACAATGAGACGTAGGCTTATTTAACCTTTTGATTCAAAATGATATTTTCATTTCTTATAAAAACTACAGTCCTTAAATACTTGTCGAAAATTAAAATTTGTATTTGTACCTTAGACCATAACGGATTAGTTTCAGAAATACAGCTTGTTCAAGTTTTTAAATCACTGCTTTTAGGTGAAATGAGAAACACCAAATTGCGAAAACATTTTATGGAATTTTATTCAAATGTTAAAGATACACCTAGTTACAAACAAATGAAATAATAAAAAATAATTAAAGTAACTGCTGAAAATGGCCACACAACAGTATATAGGCGAATAATTTATTTTTATCCTCCTCTCCCCTTTTAAATAAACAGAACCACAAGAGCGTTATTCCAATCTTCAGGTATTCGTTGTTCTTTGAGACATTTGTTATATAAATTTTTTAATATTGTTAAAATTGGCTACTCTCCATATTTCACCGTTTCGATTAGAATGATATTCTCTCCGGGTTATCGTTCGTTTATCATCTTGTTTAGCACAGTAGCAATTTCATTAGTTGTTACTTCTGGGATATTTTCTGAGCTCAGATTTTAAATTTTACGTCTGTAGACATCTTTTTTGCCTTGGGGTGGTTCTTCTGCAATGCTATATAGAAATTGGTAAGCAGTTCTACAGTGTATTTTTTCTTTTTGTGTTACTATTTCATCCTCGTTAAGCTTGCTTATATTTAGTTTTCTCTTTAGTGTAGATGCTGTAAACTTTTTTCTTTTCTCTTCTTTTAATATTTCTTTAATCTTTGGTTGTCATAGTGTCTTATGCCTGTTCTTATTTTATTTATTTTTGTTTTGTTTAATTCTGCTCTTTGTATTTACCTAACCCGTGAATTGTAACAAATATATGAAGGCGCGACTTCGCTTCTCGTTCTGTAAGCAGTTATATCAATACGAATTAATTTATTACTAAAATAGTGATCAGAGCTCTAATAACGGCTGGGCCAAGTAGAAGTTTCTCTTTAAAAATGCAATAAAATGAACAACAATATTTTTTTCCATATATTATGGCTTTATTGGAAAGAGCAAATATTCCCATTATTTATGAAATAGGATTTCATTCATGTGGCTGCCTCGTTATCGCTTCTCAGTTTGGACCTTAAAGCAGCTCGAAATGGACGACGATTTTGGTCGAAAAATCATTTTTTCTGATGAGGCGCATTTTCACCTCGGCGGCTATGTTAACCAACAAAGCTGCAGCATCTGGAGCTCTGAAAACCCGCATATGATCGTCGAGAAGCCAACGCATCATATGAGAGTGACAGTTTGGTGCGGATTGTGGAGTGGTGGCATCATTGGCCCATTTTTTTTAAATGCTGCTGGAAACTCCGTTTCGGTCAATGGTCAGCGGTACAGAGGCATGATAACCCACTTTTTGTGGCCAGAAATTGAGGACATGGACTTGGACGACCTCTGGTTTCAACAGGATGGCGAAACATGCCATACCCTCCATCAAATAATCGATTTTTTGGCCACCAAGTTCGGTAATCGTGTAATGAGCCGTTTTGGTGATGTTAATTGGCCGGTTCGGAGCTGCGATTTGACGCTGTTGGACATCTTTTTGTGGGGTTTCGTAAAAGATCGATGTTATGTGGACAATCCACAAACGATCCAAGCCCTTAAGTTGCATATTGGCCGAGCCATTTGTCAGATAGAGCCCCAAACCATCAACAACGTCTTGAATACATTATTTTATCTATAACTATATAGCTTTCATAATAACAGGTACATAACTACTGTTTTTTAGTATGTTTAATCAAATTGATAATATATGTCACATTTATCAATCGATATTTACATTAAAAAGTTTATTAAAGTGTAAAGGAACAACTTGCATCAACACAATAATTTATTTACTTACCAAAGTGATTGTTGCGATATTATTGCAATTTATGAAATTTCTAGAAGTATTAGCAATATCGAAATGAAAAGCACTAATAAAAGCAGGCAAATTATTAACAGGATTTGGATTGATCTGTTATTTCCGTCCTCCTGTATGATCAGCACATAGTGTGGTAAACAATTCCAGACATATCTTTCTCGATTTGCTATTCCTAGAAATGCTGCTACTTATATTCATACTTGAATACAGTCACACGTTTCAATAGAACAAATCATAGTTTTATTAATTTGACGTTCATGTCATTTATTGGCAATGTAGCCTACTAATTTAAAAATCCTCTGGAATCTGAAATTTCATATTCCACTAGTGTAATATGAGACGCTTTATGTATACAGTCTGTTTGATTTTAGCTGTCACAGCAGTTATCTCGGATATTGTTAGAGATATGATAAAATGTTATAGAAGAAAAGTTGTTCTACATTTAATTTTCTTTTATTTTTATTTATTTTATTTTATTTTGGTACTCAGCCAACAGCCGTTAGGCCAATTATAGGCGTCGCTGTACATTTTATGGGAAACCCTACTAGCGACTGTCATGATGTTATTATGACATCCGGGACCAAGTATTTTCGTGACAGCCGTATTACGACGCGCCGAGAGAAGGCCATAACCTAAAACCAATTAAGCATCAAATGTGTTAGATATGGCAAACATTCAAAATTTTAAATGGAACGTACATAATTTTATTACATATGCTAAAACTGTAAAAAATTCTTTTTACAAAGATATCGCATGTCCTAGTTATCTAATCAATTAAAAACATAAATCGATAATTAGATAACAAATGCACGCTTACGTAGATTAGAACTTTATTCAAAAAAGTAGGCGCTAAAACAAATTAAATTATTTGTCAGCTTCCAGTTGCACAATGTTTCTTAATACTGTCTTGACAACATATGCTCTTCAACATAAATACTACATAACAAGATGAACAAAAGTAAACTAGGTTTAAAATTTCAATTCATAATATCTAGAGTGTTTGTTCAAAGTGACTTCCGTTGTTTACAATACATTCTCGAGATCTACTAATTAAGTTTCTTCTCGCTTTCTGCAACATGCATTGTGTTATTTGGCCACATATCCTACGAATACGATTTTTAAGATCGTCTAGATCTTGTGGGCATAAAGTAACATAAACTTGTTTGAGAAAACCCCACACAAGAAAATCTAAAGTAGAGATATATATTGCTATCTTGCTGGCTGATTGATGGGGCCACTATTTCCTATCCATTTTGCACCAAACTCTTAGTTTAAAATATTCCTGATACATTGTGAGGAGGTGCACCATCCTGTTGGAACCATATATTGCGACTTATTTCTAGGGGTATATCATATAGATAATCTTCGAATTCTATCAGAAGAAAATCGGCTTATTGTTCTGAAATAAGCCATCCTTAATAAAAATAGGAACCTACTATAACATCCTCTAATACGCTAAGCTACACATTAATGGAAAATCTGTGTTGGAATCTGCATTCCCGAAATTGACGTGGCTTCTCCCTATCCCAGAAATGATCGTTTTTCTATTAGGAATTCCGTTATTAGTGAAATTAGATTCATCGCTCCAAAGAATTAAATTTAATAGATTTTGATTATTGTTAAGCCAATTACAAAATATCACCCTCCTATCAAAATCACCAGTTCTTAAACCTTGTACTAATTTAATTTTCTACACAGTCATTTTATGTTTTCTTAGTATAGAAAATGTTTTATACTGACTTATTCCTAAATTAGGCACTGCTTGACGTATTTGTATTTCGTGGATGTGCTCTAAAATACTAAAATATCTTCATCATTTGCGGCGCTTCCATTTCTTGCCCTTCGTACCTATTCATTAAAACAACCATGTCGTAGTAAATTACTTTCGAGTGTTGTTAAAGTACGATGATGTGGATTTTTCCTTTTTGGATACATACAAACTTGTCAAGACTTCTCTATTATAGTCATTACATCTAATGTACACCCTTAGCATATCCATTTTTCATCATTAGAATAATGATCACCCATTTCGTGCTAATTAAGATGAAAATAACAGTATGTGGCAATTTACTCAGTTAGTTTGACACTAAAGCTACGGCAATTGTTTTCATCACCTAAGCGTGCATTTGTTACTTAGTTATTGATTTATGTTTTTAAAAGATTAGATAATTATGACATGTGATTTATCGTTGTAAAGAGAATTTTGTAGTTTTAGAATTTGTAATAAAAAAGGGTACGTTTCATTTAACATTTTGCATGTATTTGCTACATCTAACACATTTGATGCTTATTTGTTTTTTTTTGCTATGGCATATAATAATAAAATTAAATATAAAATAAATTTTCCTCTATAACATTTTGTCATATCTCTAACAATAGCTGAGATATCGGCTGTGACAACTAAAATCAAACAGACTGTATAGAGTTGGATACATAATGCACTTATTATTTGACAGTTGTAGATAATAGCATATTATGTTACTAGGAGCAAAAGTTATACTTTATGTGGCGTAGCTGGAAGGTACAGCCGAGCCACATAAAGATACTTTTGCTCCGAATAATGTACAGCGTCCGCCAAAAAGTCGGCATAATATGGGAAACATTTTTATTTTTGATTTTTCAAAAAAACTTTTTACGTCAATAATTTGTGCTTGTCTAAAAATCTATTTAGCCCTTATCATATATACCGAGTGATTTTTACTTACTTAGAAAATGGAGTTTTTCGAAATTGTTAAAATCCGAAAAGTGCTATTTTTCGGAAATTAAGTAAGATTTCAATGAGAGTTTTTTAGAGTGTGTTATTTTTAGCTAACTGAACAATCTCAAGGTCAGAAAATCCCTAATTTTTTTAACTTTAGCTAAAAATTAATTTTTTAATTTTTTAAATATTTTTCAAAATTTCACATACCAAGACTTAATATTAAAGTTAATTTTTTTTATGTGAACACTTTAAAGATTTATAATTGGAAAAAATAATATAAAAATGTTAATTACTTTTTAGATTTTTTATTATTTACCGAAAAGTAGTATATTTGCATAATTTTTACGTTTTTTATGCAAGGAGCTTTTAGGAGAAATATTTTTCAATTCTAATTAATATCTATTTAAATGGCTTCAAGACACTCTAATCTAGCCCTGTTAATGAATTACTATTACAAAAATCCTGTACATGTTCTTTACAGTTGTCAAAATGGGGAGATTTTTCTTTATCCAATTACATGTTCATTTAGACAACTGTAAAAGAACATTTACAGGATTTTTGTAACAGTAATTCATTAACAGGGCTAGATTAGAGTTTCTTGAAGCCATTTAAATAGATATTAATTAGAATTGAAGAATATTTCTCCTAAAAAGCGCCTTGCATAAAAAACGTAAAAATTATGCAAATATACTACTTTTCGGTAAATAATAAAAAATCTAAAGAACTAATTAACATTTTATATTATTTTTTCCAATTATAAATCTTTAAAGTGTTCACATAAAAAAATTGAACTTTAATATTAAGTCTTGGTGTGTGAAATTTTGAAAAATATTTAAAAAATTGAAAAATTCATTTTTAGCTAAAGTTAAAAAAATATTGGGGTTTTCTGACCTTGAGATTGTTTAGTTAGCTAAAAATAACACACTCTAAAAAAATCTTATTGAAATCTTACTCAATTTCCGAAAAATAGCACTTTTCGGATTTTGACAATTTCGAAAAACTCCATTTTCTAAGTAAGTAAAACTCACTCGGTATATATGATAGGGGCTAAATAGGTTCTTAGGCAAACACAAATTATTGACGTAAAAAGTTTTGTTGAAAAATGTTGTAGTTGTACTAAACGCATGAGTACGAGCGAGCGAAGCGAGCGAGTAACTTAAAAGGCTATATAATGTTACGTTCTTAACGTTCGGGCTATTTAAAATTATACGACAAACATGGGTTCAAACATTTATTTACACAATGAATTATTATGATTATTGTTATTCACAAGCACACGAGAAATATCAAGCAGATTACAAATTAATACAGGCGCTAACGAACTATCGATACATTTATTTCTATTACATACGGATTAACACATTCATTTATATCACTCTTAAACACTAACGATTATATATGGTTGTTTATTTCTATTAGTTATATGTACACGCGGTTATTTATATGGGGGCTTCTAACAAGCCTCGACGTGAGTTCGAACTGCCCGGAGAATTCATTCAGAACTGGTCTGTGGGTGAACTCCGCCCGCTTATATATAGCGCCAGTAAATTCTTCCAGAAGCCTCCAGTCGTTCTCGGCAACAGTGACGTGTCGCGTCAGGGCCGCTCTAGCATCGACTGGAAAATGAGTCATTCGCGTACACCTGCGTTCAAGGCCGCCCGTCGGCGGCCTATGATTCACGTTCCGGCAGCCGTCTCTGGAATTTCTAGTATAATCGAGGCATCGGGGCAAATAACCGTCAGCCGAATCGTTACACTGCCCCCGCCTTAGATCGTTCTGTCCCAGAACGAGTTGCGTCGGGTGCCTGTCTTCTCGCTCTTGTGGGGGTCCGATGGCGGTACCTGCAGGCGGCGCCCCTCCCGCACACGGACCGGCCGAAGAAGCAGCAGCCCACCGCGGTCTCCAGGCTTCGCAACAGCACACCTCGATCTGGACGCCGGTTGTCTCCTGTACTGCCGATCGGTAGGCCATCAGGAACAGGTGCATGTACTGGCCCCAGTCACGCCGATGCTCGGAAACCCCCCTGGGCCGATGCTTCCCCATGGTTCCGTTCATCCTTTCCACCATGCCGTCCGATTGAGTATGGAGGGCAGTGATCCGGATCTTGCGTATCCCAAGTGGCTTACAGACTTTCTGGAACGGTCCAAACTCGAAATTCCGGCCCTGGTCGCAATGTAACTCCAGGGGGACTCCAAAACGGCTGAAGCACTCCTTCACCAGAACATCAGTGACAGTACCGGTCTCTTTCTTCGGAACGGCGTACGCTTCGGGCCACTTGGTGAAGTGGCCCATGCACACCAAGATGTATTTATTTCTCGCTTCGGTTTCGGGGCATGGTCCGACGATGTCAATGGCTATACCCTCGAACGGACCACCGACGTTGTACTGCACCTCGGAGCTCTACGTCTTCCAACCGGTCCGTTTCCCGTAGCGCATGCTTCGCACCTCCGGCACCACTCTCGGACGTCACCTTCGCAGCTTGCCCCGTAGAACCTTTCTTGGACCTCTTGCAACGTCTTCTTCAATCTGAAGTATCCCCCAGAGGAGCCATCATGCAGGTGGCGCAGCACCTCGGCCACTCTACTCCTTGGAACCATCGATCGTGATCTCGTTGCCCTACTGTCCTCATCTTCCAAGATTCTGACCAGGACGTTGTTGTCCAGCTGCAAGAAGTCCCATTGCGCCCAATAAGCCTCCACTGTTGCGTTGGTGGCGGGGACCTCCTGCCAGGTAGGTCGACGGCCATCTTGCTTCCAGGCTATAACCGCGCCTAAGTCGGGGTTGTTCTCCCGGCTACTCTGCAACTCGTCTGGCTCCCACGAGTCGTCGACCACAGTGGTACGATTAATGGGTACCGCACGACTCTCCAGTCTCGAACAGTGGCCGCAGTCCGCAGGGCAAGGCCTCTTGGATAACGCATCGGCGTTGCGGTGGACTGTGCCAGGTCGATGATTTATTCCCAAGTCGAACTCTTCTAGGCGCTCGATCCACTCAGCCACCTGTCCTTCAGGGTTCTTGCACTGCAGCAGCCATCTCAGAGCAGGATGGTCGGTCCTCAGCAAGACTCTTTTGCCAAACTCAACTGATTTATGTTTTCCTACGTCAGTACGGCCGCTGGGATGATCTCCGCACTCGACGATGTCCTGGTACCGGGCCACCAAACCTTCTATCTTCTTCCGTTTTCGTTGGCTCATGCCCCCTCCCAGTATTGGGTTCCTCCTGACGGTTGCCAGTTCCCTGCTGACGTTCATCATCCTTACTGGGACCCCAAGCCCAGTCTTCACCAACGTCTTCCCTACCAGGATACCATGAGTGAGCTTCCTGCCACCATCAGGCTCGACCACGCGCACCACGTTGCCCTGGAGATCGCCATCCAGGTATGCATCCACGACCCTCTCGGCTCGTCCTTGCAGAGTAACATCTTCCGCCCATACCACTTGTGCCGCGATCTCCCCTCTTGGGTGTCGGGAAAGATCCTCCCCACCCACGTGCAACTCGCCGCGTCTCAGGCCCAAAACGCACTCACACTTATCCACAACATCCATTCCCAGGATGCACTCGTCCGCACTGTCAGCATAATCGGGCTCAACCACGCCCACCACGTTGCTCCGGAGATCGCCATCCAGGTATGCATCCACGACCCTCTCGGTGCGTCCCTGCAGAATAACATCTTCCGCCCATACCACTTGTGCCGCGATCTCTCCTCTTGGGTGTCGGGAAAGCTCCTCCCCACCCACGTGCAACTCGCCGCGTCTCAGGTCCAAAGCGCACTCACACTTATCCACAACATCCATTCCCAGGATGCACTCGTCCGCAATGTCAGCATAATCGGGCTCAACCACGCGCACCACGTTGCTCGGGAGATCGCCATCCAGGTATGCATCCACGACCCTCTCGGTTCGTCCCTGCAGAATAACATCTTCCGCCCATACCACTTGTGCCGCGATTTCTCCTCCTGGGTGCCGGGAAAGCTCCTCCCCACCCACGTGCAACTCGCCGCGTCTCAGGTCCAAAACGCACTCACACTTATCCATAACATCCACTTCCAGGATGTACTCGTCCGCACTGTCAGCCATCAGATCCCGATGCTTGAGGGTTTGATTCCCAATCTTCAAATCAGTTTCCCCATGTGTGGTCACCGCGCCCCCCGTGGCAGTGCGAAGGCGTGTCTCGTTGTGCAGCAGCTGACCCTCGTCCCTTACTACGTCGGACCTGGCGATGGACTTCGTCGCTCCAGTATCCAACAGCAGAGACCGAACTCTTCCATTTATTTTCCCAGCAAGCTTTTGGACCACTTTCTCTTCTGCGGTTTCCAGCTCTTCCTGCCCGACCTTCAGCTCTTCTCGTGCTTTCTGCCCGGCTTCCAGCTGCTCCCTAAGATCCTCTTGTGCTTTTTCTGCCTTCTTTCGACCGGATCTCAATTCTTCCTCAAGTTCATGCTTGAGGTTTTCTTGAGTGGCTTTTAATTTTTCCTCAAGTTTTTCTGCCTTCTTTCGGCCGGCTTTCCATTCCTTAAATTTTTGGACTGCTTTCTCTTGCTCGGCCTTCAGCCATTCCTTAAGTGCTTACGCGGCTTCCTCTGCCTTCTTTTGGCCGGCTTTCAATTCTTCCTGGCCAACTTGGATCTCTTTCTTAAGTTTCTCCTGTGCTTTTTCCGCCTTGTCCTGGCTAACTTGCATCAGTTGCAAAAGTTGGCTTAATTGGGCTTCCATTTTGCTGCTTTGAGATCTCGTCAAAGGCATCCACACTATACACTTAAATTTATTTATCTGACCGTCGTTTTATAGGCACTTGTTAACAATTTATTTATTTAATGTTTGTTCAATAATTTTCTTATAGCCCCCGGTACAAAACCTCACACCGACACCACTGTTACGTTCTTAACGTTCGGGCTATTTAAAATTATACGATAAACATGGGTTCAAACATTTATTTACACAATGAATTATTATGATTATTGTTATTCACAAGCACACGAGAATTATCAAGCAGATTACAAATTAATACAGGCGCTAACGAACTATCGATACATTTATTTCTATTACATACGGATTAACACATTCATTTATATCACTCTTAAACACTAACGATTATATATGGTTGTTTATTTCTATTAGTTATATGTACACGCGGTTATTTATATGGGGGCTTCTAACAAGCCTCGACGTGAGTTCGAACTGCCCGGAGAATTCATTCAGAACTGGTCTGTGGGTGAACTCCGCCCGCTTATATATAGCGCCAGTAAATTCTTCCAGAAGCCTCCAGTCGTTCTCGGCAACAGTGACGTGTCGCGTCAGGGCCGCTCTAGCATCGACTGGAAAATGAGTCATTCGCGTACACCTGCGTTCAAGGCCGCCCGTCGGCGGCCTATGATTCACGCGCCGGCAGCCGTCTCTGGAATTTCTAGTATAATCGAGGCATCGGGGCAAATAACCGTCAGCCGAATCGTTACAATAAGTTTAGTAAAACTACTTTTCTTACGAAGTGTGTATACTATTTTTTCGCATTTTGTGTTAGTATTTATAAACAAACATTTATATAAAAGCATTATATAACATGTCCATTAAAAAGGCAGCTGCGGAAATTCAAACGTATGAATAATATGTTGGTAGCACTGTAAGTCTATGTCAAATTCGACTTTATCAGGTCAGTCACGAAACCTACCCTGCTAACCTACAATTTGACACAAACTGACACAAAACCTAACTTGCTAACCTCGAATTTGACAGTGATATTACTATATAGTAAACTGCCATTTATATGCACCAAAGTGCCACTTTATTAAACGATTTTGAATTTAGTAAAATAGCACATTATTATACAAAATGCGAAAAATATATTCTCAATTATAAAATAGTTACTTTTTCTAATAGCATACAGGCTGTTGGGGGTTCCTAAGAAGCACTGCTGCATTTGTTAATTATTAGGTATTTACATTTATTATTTGTAGGATACGGCATTAGCTCATAATACCCGTACCACAAAAAACTTAATATTTTCATATTACACGTTTACCTTTAAAAGCTTAAACTTCTCATTTTAATGCACTACGTATACAACGCGTATTACACGTCGTATCGCTCCATACGGTTTTTAATTTTCAGTAGCTGGTGTCAGGTTAATAATTAATCTTTTAAACGCAAGCTTTGGAGCTGAATAAACCAGAGTAACTAGCATGCATAAAATGAAACCGGATATGGAACACGTGAATACCGAAGTTACTTTGTATTAATAATTTTAATGGCGTAAATGTGTTTCCAAGCAATATATCCAAAAGTACGTACCGTTAGCATGCATAAATGATTGTTCTGTTTCTTCAGCTTCTTTATTGTACTTGAAATAATGTATTTCATTAGTTGTACTATAAAGTGTAAAATGTATGATCTATTTCACGTTATACTTCCCACAAGATCATCGCGAAGGGAGTGTTTTGCAGGAATGCGTTTATTTAATGCTTTCGTTATTGTAGAAAATGTGAACACTTCCTAATATGTTTATATGTAGCATATGCAGAGATATTTCTAGAAATATGAAAATATGGAACGTAATATTGTGTTTCTTTTCCATTGTTCGTTCACAGCTGGCACGCGCATATCTCGTTATTCATCACTTTATTGTAGAATTTTTGTGTTGGTTATTGGTAGGTACGTTATCATGCTGCTTGTTTAAATTCTTTGGAAAATCGAAATTAGTATGTGGGTTTGTAAGAGACATCAATTATCGCTTTGAAAATTAAATTAATGCAAGTGTCGAATTGAACCACAGATTGTAATCAAATTAAATGAAACTACGTATGTGTACAAAACATTTTTGCATTTGCTTTTGCCACGGAATTATGATTAACTCAATTTTGATTGAATTTAAAAAATAAATAAAATTTACGAATAAATCAAGTTCACTTAGGTCAGAATTATTATTCGTTTCCATGGAAATGAGTTATTTTTACTTAAGTCAGTTGAGAATGTTGACGTTTTAACGATTATTATTTTTTTTTATTTTAGAACCTAATAAATCATAATTCCGTAATCGAAAAAGCAAATAAAAAAATAAATGTACACATATGTAGTTTTTCACGTAGATTCGAATTTTAGAAACAAAAATACACCATCTTATTTAAAATTCCAAAGTTACCTTCTACCTCTCAAAACAGAGAGGGTTAAAATGTAAAAAATATGGTTATGTGTGTCTCCCCATATCCCTATTACTTTACCAACATTTCCAGAAAATATTTAAAACCGTTCTCGAGATATTGTCTGTGACACTTTAAAAAACCCACCCGGTATAGTATATTAGATAAAGATTCGATGGAGCTGTGGTGTATTATGACACAGACGACATGATTTACAATGATAATGGAACTATACCATATCACTTAAAGGATCTACGAGAAGGGTGAAGCTTTACTCTCCTGAAGTAGCGAGTTGGAATCTTTAGGTTTGCTTTTCTCGAAAACTATTGCCCTCAAGGATTCCAAACAAGAGTACCTGTTTTATATAGAAATTGGAATTTTTGAATATACAACGAGAATTAACTCAAATGTTGACTCTAAAAACATCTTCCCATCTTTGCATAAACTACCTTTTCTGAACTTTATACCAACTGTTTTGAGGTCATCTACATCAGTATATAAAATCGCGTAGATATGCAAAACTACATCAAATTTGCTTTATCTGCATATTTCAATAAAATAAAATACGTGTTTGGCATAATGATGCTTACCCTTCTCAGTGTTGTAGCTCCTTAAAAACGCATTTTCCTTGGTTAAAACTTTTCGACTTATTTTGGATTCTACTATATGGTACATTTGTGTTTTAACACTCTGGATAGCTTCGATTAATAATCAGATTTGAACTTGTAATAAATATAACAACCATTTATCCTGTATTCCAATAACTTTGTAATCCAAACCCTTTAAAGTAAATTTAATAATGACTAAATAACAGTTTTTCTAATAAATAAACTGAAAGACAAAAAGTGGACACTTAATACTTTCATTCATTCATATGAAACAGTCTGAGACACTAGCAGTACATTATTAATTTTTGTACAATAATGCATTAACAGTAAAACATAAAAAACAACAAATTTAACATGTTAGTCAACATAAACAACATGTATCAATAAATAAATAAATAAATGAGTTTAAAATTAAACAATACTCCAAAATGAACACTAGCAGGATCTATTACCATGGTAGAAGATTAATATTCATTAATTTGACAGATACAACACAAAACAACAACGAAAACAAGAACTTAACAAAAAATACATATACATCGACTAGATGATGTTCAAATTTTTGTTAAAACTTAAAAGAAATTCGAATTAAATATCAAAATGACGACTAAAATAAGTATATTTTGTTAAATTAGAGTAGGAAATAAGTATTTCAAGGCACATCATCCATTTATTTAAGATAACAGCTAACTGCCCCACTTTTTGCCTTTCAGCGTATATGAATTATATTCGCTTTTCGACCAATATATAAAATGTCTGATTTATAAACATTTCGATGACTTCGTATGGATCTAATAGAATCTAGTACAAAAATTGCTCGATTTCGTTTCCCCCGTGAGTAAATAAAGGGATTGTACCCTGAAATAAGTGAGATCTCTCAGTGGGTAAAAGAGGAACACCAGATCTGGAAGAATATTTCCTTTAATATTGACATTAGAGTTATAGCTTTTTACCTTGAATTGGGTCTTTCAATTTTTACCTGGAAGCGAATAGTTCTGAACTATAAAAACATTTGAAAGAGATTTTTAAGTTACACTTTATTACACAGAGAAACCTGGTAAGCGTATTTAAGAGGTTTATTTTGAACTTTAGAGAGGTTCATGCAAAAGATGTGGACTATTATAAGTAATGTAGCAGTGAAATGAGATCAACATTGAACTTCATTTTCATTAAGAATTAACTATACACTAACAATTACAACAGATTCTAGTTAGTAAATAAATGATTTTATTCGCAACCATATATGTAATAAGATCATTACTGACTTTTAAAAAGTTGGAAAATGAGCTATTCCCAACTTATAACTTTCCAACCATTCGGAAAAGTGATTCCGGTTGGAAATGAATCCATTCCCGACCGTTAAGTAGGTAGGGACACTGGGAATCTCGTTGATCCATTCATGCGCGTCACAACCTGTCGTATCATAATATAATAATTTTTCCAATTATTGGTTAGAATAAAGTGGTTGCGAATAAAGTAGTATACATACCACGGTGAAAAATTTCATTCCTGTCTTGAGATAAAGTTCACCTCGACGCTATGCGTCTCGGTTAACTATTTAATCTCTCGACAGGAATGAAACATTTTCCACCTCGGTATGTAATATACTATTATTGCTAATACAGAATACTGTTTATAAAATTGTACTATTCTCGCGGCCGATGATAATCACTAGCAATGTTTATACGTTTCCCTCAAATTTCAACAGTCAACGTTAATGAATAGATCAAAAATTCTTTTATTTATTTTAAAAGCGACATTTAAAGTTGTCCACACATTTTCAGATTGAATTTAGAGCTTGCAACGTAGTTTGAGTTTAACTTTACTAATTAGATATGCATGCACGTTATTTACAGTATCTACTAACTTTGAGGAAACCTCGAGTTTATTAAACGTCAACAATGATTAATTGGCTGTTATGTCGTTTCCACAGATCATTAAAAATGTTGCAAAATTCAGATCAATCAATAGATTGCTGCTATAATAAAATGTCGTGCCAAGTTTACAACTGATAGGAATGGGATATAAGAAAACAATGCATATTTGTCGTTCGATGGTAAAATAGTGATATTACGGCAACGATGTTTCTTTATACAACATTTTTTTATTAATATTTCTATTAATACCTAATAATTAGAATTATCTTAATGGGAGAAAGCTACTGACTGAGAAAATTCAAAAATTCAAAATTCTAAAGTAGTACATAGTTATGTGCACTGCTGAAAAATTAAAGCCAAAAGTACCGATGAAGTGAAAACTTACTATATTATTATTATAACTTATATTTTAGAAATGTAGCTTTACAATGTTCAGTTTCCTTTTATTTTTGTTATTAATTTCTTGGCTTCATTTTTGACGAATTATGTGTTTTATTTCTCTCTTCAATGTCTATAGAATAGATTAATTCTTGTCTCTCATAGAAAGAGAATCTAAGTCTTCACTTGACATAAATTACAGATGAAATATTCAGTTGTTGGTGGAAGAGTCCCAATATTGTTTATTGCCTTAGCTATAACGGGAAAATAAAATCTACAAGTTGTTGCTGTCGAAATTAAGCAGATAAGAAATTAGTAAAAAGAAAGAATTTTAATATATGAATTTTACAATACCAAGAAACTATTTTATAGGACATTTTTGCAAACGGAATTGCTTTACAGTAAGATAACGAGAAAAAATGTCTTAGAGAAGAAACTGTAGAACCTTTTAAAAAGGGAATTGGAGAATCAATCTTTGAATCGATATTCTTGAGCTTTTGTAAGAATTTCTGAAAATTAATAGTGTACTGTGCTTGAGATATTCCAGTCGTCAGTGAATTTGGCTATTGGACGTTCAGTGCCTTCAGGTTCATACGCATTTGCTAAAATTGGTTGCGTAAAGGTACTTGTCTTTGATTAATATTGTAACCAAATGTTTCGTCATATAGAACGGAAAAATTGCAAAGCATTTTGTGTCTTTGATGATTTTTAATAGAGCGAGATCTGTACAACGTTTTCTAGACTTCCTTCCGAATTTGTATTGATTCTTACATTTTATTTGTAAAATACATCAAACTATAAAATTTTATAAATTAAATATTAAAATATTTACATTTAACGATTTCTGGGGGGTCACTAAAAAGAAAAAATATGTTTATCAATACTTTAGACTTCCTTATATTAAAGTGTTACTTTTGGCAGTAAATAATAAAACTACATAGACTCGGTAAATTTATATTATAATATCATTTACAATAATTTGGGGAAGCTGTTGTTTTATTTGCTCTGGAATTTAAAAACATCGTTAATAGGAGCACACCAGTTTTGAAGACAATCGAAGGTTCCACCGGCTTCACATTGACGAAAAAGTTGTGTTCAGGGTGGAGGTTGTAGCGGACTGTATGTTTTGGTTTTGGATGGCTTAGACAGCTACAGGATAATTCTTAGAGGTGGAAAAATGCAAAAGGATGCTGAGCCAAGGAACTTATGTAGTCTCACATAAGGAGAAATGTAAAGACTTGGTCCCGTTGGTAGAGGGTTGTGTAGCTCGAGTTTCAATTTGTATGCCAGTTTCGCCTCTGATGTGGTTTACACGTTCAGTAACCATGCTCTTCTATCCCTTCCCTTGCAACGATTTTTGCCTCTGGCGTGGTTAACACGTTGAGTTACCGTGCTCTTTTGCATTTTCCTCCTGATGAAGCCCCTTACGAGAGTGGGCAAAACGTTGAGTTCTTCGATCTCAATCATGATTACGGTCCAATCCCGGAAGTCGTTTGTTAATTAGGGTAGTATACACTTGGACCAATTTGACAGAGGTTCGTGAACACAGAAATATATCTAACTGCATTAGTGTATTGACTAGAAAATTTTCTATATATACACTTAATTTTTGACGTAAATTTTAATTGTTAAGCACATTGATCTAGTTTAAATTGCAATTCTACCTAACGTGTTACAAAGCACAGCGACGCCAATAATTGGCCTAACGGCTGTTGGCTGAGTGCGAAATAAATAAATAAATAAAATAAATAAATGTCATGAAAAACGGTAATATTAGCTCCAGAAACTTCAGCGTAATTGCAGCAGTTACTACGTCAGTCAAGAAGCGCTAACTGCTTGCAATGGCGCATTTATGTTGCAAATATAGCGTTATGAAATATAACCGTCCAATTAATTATCAAAAATTAAAGTTATGATTTGATTTCTAAATAAGTTGCATAATGGTTGTTTGTGTAAGCTGGCGAAACAAAATTTTAATAATGTTTTCTAGGCTATAAAAGTGCCGATTCCTTATGTAGAATGCACTATTTGTTAACACGTAGACTATTACAGACATCTTGGAACATTGCCACTTATTACATTTTAATATAAAGAATTTAAGCAAATCAACATGCAAGCAATATTTTTTTTTGTTTTACCTTCCGTCATTCAATACTAAATTGAATAGCAGCAACAGTCTAAGTAAATGTGAACATAATATAACTAAAAAATAGCAAAACTATTAGAATACTTTATAAAATATACATTAAAAATAAATAAACTTGCAACATGGAACATAGGGGTAATTTCAGCTTAAACAATAAAGCTGAAACACCTTGATAGATAATATGTAAGAAATTAATTAATTTTCTTCGTTTAGACAATCTTAAATATAAACCATATTCTTGCATATAATTTATTAAATGTTACAAACTAACACACAAAGTTGTCTTATGCGATGATTTGGTTTTAAATAGCGTAAGTTGTTAAAAAACAAAGGACCATTTTTAAACACTTTATATAAGGTGTTAAGAAATACGAAGTACATATTTAAGCAACATGTACTACAAGAAAAAATCCTAAAATGCTAATTGACAATTTAATTTACCTTCGCTTTCTGTTTAAGAAAATCTGTAGATAACTGGTTCGTTCTCTAATGTTATTCTCTTTAATATGGATAAAAATAGTACTATTTAATCACGACAAGATTGAGATACGAAAGCCAAGTTAATGTAAATTAAACTGTAATTTTGCAGTTTTTTAGGATTTCAATATGGTTCATTGTAGCACTTGAGGTATATCAATTTTTTTAACAGATTTTCTATTTACATTTGCGATATTTTCAGCCTGAAAACCCTGTACAAGTAACAAAAGGGCACTGTTGTGGTGTCAGAACTATTACGGGAATTCTACGCAATTAATGTCGACATTTTCCGTGCCGATAAAATTGAGCAGTAAATTCAGAAGTTTTGCTTTTATTTGCGGCAATATATCAAACCAGCATTGAGCTCTTTTAAAGGTTTAATTTTTAGTCAACAAGGTACCAGCGCTGAAATGTAATTTTATTGTTGCTAGAGATCTTCATATTTTTACATAAACATACAAATGTTTACATTGAGTAGTGATTTTTTTCTGCATTATTAGTTTGTAATGTACTATACAAATACAGCTTCAATCACCTTTAACTTCTTATTGAATATCTGGAAAGCGTAAACAAATTTAGAAATTAAGTTATTTTATAGCAATTAAAAATTTTATGATAAGCGTAGTTTCAATATCTTATGTTCGAAACTGTTAAATAACTATCACAGTAAGTGAAGTTGTAGTAATAAATACTTCGAAATTTTAAGCTTACGTTAGATATTTTATAAGCTTGAAATTGTATATCAGATATTTAACTATGCGATTGTAGGATTTCAAAACAAATGTAAATATTCAGAAATCCGTATAAATATAAATAGTTAAAATTATAACACAGCACTAACAGAATCTAATTAATCGTTTATTATTAGAATTTTAATGTAGATGTATTTTAAAGCCTTTTAAAGAGTAAAAAAATTGATTATTTTACGATAGAATTTATTTAGTTTCTGAAATGTAGAAACGTGACCCAAATACTGCAGAATGAGAAAAAGAAATGCACTAGAAAACATTTGGTTGGCAGCACAGCTGGCGACTTTACAAGCAATCTTTTGAGTGCAACCATAAAAATGCATCATGTCAGCTTCCACAAGTATAAACTCAATGTTTGAATGTCATTTTAATCCATTCTATAAGCACGTCATTAATGACAATAGCTCACATTTGAAACGTAGGTAATTTTAAATTACTATTGCATACATCTGTCAAACGATGTCATGTAACCAATGATCGAACTCGCTTTTTTAACTTTCAACCAATCAAAAACGACTTGCGTCGATAAGGTGTTACATAACAACTTATCGGTAATATATCGGTTATATAACTACTTATCTGTAATACTCCACTTTACTCATTAAAATGATGATTCGTTAGTTTTTTAACCGATTCAAGCAATAGTCACGCAAAATATATTGCGTGCGTAGTTCCTTGCTTCGATAATACTAACCAGATTGCACTCCAGCATTATCGGCAAGTCACTATGCACTTAATACATTACTGTTGATTATTGCACACAACTGTCACATGACTAATCGCATCCAATGAGAACCATGCATTTTTTGAAAATCGACCAATCCCAAACTGATTACCTGGTAAGCTGCCTAGGGAAACTTATCAACCGATATGCTCCCTAGTGCTAATTATCGACCTCGTAGATGGTGTCATAAATAGAAAAAGAAATGCAAGAAACAAGCAATTTGAATGTTTCGACATTATTAGATCAATTTTAAATCATAATTCGTATACGGGTTTTGTGTAATAACTAATGTTACCCGGGTGGTGTAGCTTGAACAAGCGTCCACGTACGATCAGTACAGTTAAGCAACGCTCTTTCTGGTCAGTACTTGGATGGGAGTTTCACGGCTGCTTCACTCGGCGCCTCGTGGTACGGCTGCCACGGAAATAGTTGGTTCCGGATATCATAATAACATCATGACAGTCGTTAGTGGGGTTGGAAGTTCCCATAAAATGTATAGCGACGCCTATAATTGGCCTAACGGCCGTTGGCTGAGTACGAATAAAATAATTTTAAAAAAACTGTCCTCGGGACAGTTTTCATTGCAACCAGCACTCGACCCTTGGCGTGTGCAAAATTATCGGTAGGTATGTGTCGCCCTTGTTATATTACTATTCATAAGATCACAATTTATTTAACATACATACGCGAAATTCCTTACCGATACGTTTGGATGTTGTATAAAAACACTATATACTTTTTCGTCTTCTTACTCACTGCACCAGCATTTCTATTCGAACCTGGCTTCCTATTATTGTCAGAATGTTTTGAAAATTGTTTAAAACATTTACAACTGTTGATATTTAAATTTTCAAACATATCTCAAACGTCTTACTGGACATTAAGGAATTTTCGTATACACAGAATTCTTTCACGTAATGCATGTTGTTTTGAAACAATTTTCGGGAATAATACACAGGCCCAGGTATTTTGAATTTAGATAATCTTGAAGTAAAGGGCACTTGAATGTGTGCAAAGTGTAAGGTATAAGTTATTTTATAGTGGTAATATTTTTTGTGCACGTCCTTGATGACCATAACACAAGTTTAGGTCTTCGCTCTTCGGCCAGTAAAAATGAGTGTAAATAGAACAAGAAGTAAAGTCTGAATTGCCAGTCAGAAAAATGTTTTTTTCTCGACGTACAAGTATTAATCCATATATTCGTGTAAACTGAGGTGGAAAGCATAACCTTATAATATCAAAGAAATATAAAAGTCACAATCATTTCCCCTTAGTTAGTTACTCAAATAGTGGTAGTAAACATAATGTTTGATGTACTTATTATTAATAAACAATTTTGTAGGGCCTGCCTAACAGCATATCTTCAACATTTTCCCTAAAATGCTATTGTTTAGCTTTTAATTCAGAATTCAGGCGACAGAAGCAAATAGTGTGAAGTCAAACCAATCAATGATATTGATAACTAAGGAGGAGGAAGTGAAAAATAGTAAAAAAAAAATTTAATACCTTTTTATGAAGCTCGTATTAATTATCCTTTGATTGTAGTTGACAACTGTACAATTATTTAAAAATTGTGAAAATAATCCTTTTAAGCGGCAGTATAACTCAACAATATTGACGATACAGGGATACTGTATAATTGACCAACATTTGAAATCAATCAGAAAATGAATAAAGAAGATATAGGGGTGTGAAGTGTGAAGTAGGGAAGTGAAACAGTCGTATATAGGTATCGTGTTAAAAAAAAAACTCATTCGTAGCATGCCATGATTAAATTGGAGTTTGCCATAACTTGATACATACTCATTGAAGCAAATGAACTAGCATAAGTGAGAGAAAAATAAATAACATCTTGATCTTAATCAATTTTTCTAAAAATATGCAAAACACTTAATAAAAACCATTTTTATTTACTGTTATAATTATTACACTCGTTGTTGTGTAAATGCTATCTTATTTTTTTTACTTGATACAAGAAGATAATCTTAATGCAGTGTAATGTTTTCATAAACAAAATGCAATCTGACATTCAACTACAGACTTAAGTTAAAACATGACTAGATTTTGTATTTTTTTTCCAAGCCCTTCTGTAAATGAGTTGTTTTGGAACACACGATGTATATGTAAGGTATATTTCAAAATATTTAGTTTTGATGATGAAGAGGGCCATCTTCCGTCTGTTTTATATTAGTCCCATTTTTACGATACGACTCTACTGACTAGATAAATAATAAATTACTTTTTTTGTTTATAGTCAAATAGATTGCATAAATATATTAAGAATAAATATCTTGAGCTAATTAATTTATTGGATGTGTAACTTTGTCTAAATGTAATCATATTATGTGTAAAACCGTACTAATTATTCAGGTTTAAATTAAAATGTTACCGGAAAACAAGTTGCATATGAAAATATCAAGAGCACAAACACGGACACGAAGTGCAATTTTAATAAATTTTTTAAGTTTACAAAAACTCTTAAGCACTGCGTCGATGTTCAAAGAGATACTCTGACAAACGTCGTTTAAAAAGAAATTGGAAGGTCTCTGATACGAGATGGCAAGGAGTTATAAAAATGTGTCGCAGTATATGAGAAAGAGCGTTCAAAAAGTGCAGGTTTGTGAATTACTTAACAGTCGTTCGTTCCTAATGTTGATATTGTGAGCATCTGTTCTAAATCTAAGCCTATCAAAAAGATAAGTTGGCGTTTTAGGCAAAAGTAATTTATGAATAAAGCATACGAAGTGCATAAAACGACGATTTTTCATCTTCAACCATTTAACGTCTCGGAATTTGTGAGAAATGTGATCAAATTTTCGCAAGCCATAAATTAATCTTAGGCATGAATTCATGTCAATCATAAGTTGAATAAACACTAAGCTGGGTTCTATTCCGTGTAAAATGATTGCTATTGAGTAAACTAAAAATGATAGGTTATATTTCTTTTCAGATTATCAATCAGCACAAAAATACGCAACTTTTCTGCAATTTAACTAACTTATGGCTTATCGCTTATCGCTTAAGACAACTAAGGTCCCCATGCTTAAGATCGACAAACGGACACCCTGCATATTAATTTTCTTTTTTAAATTTATTGAATAGTTTTGTACTTATAGCAAATATGGTAACAATGCCAGTCCAAGTTTATGTGATTTCTAAGTTTTATTAATTTATTTAGTTAATTTTGTCAGTCAGGGTTTAATCAAGCAGTAGTGCTTATATATTTGAGTTATGTTACTAGTTACTCATTCCTTCTTTTATTATTTATTGACTAATAACTTATTATCGCTGATTCTCTAACAGTGTTATAATTTAAATTTCTTCTTTTAATCCGTGTGAGTAAAGTAGGACATACACATTTTTACTTCCCTCTTCTGAAAGACGAAGGAAGTATTGTAATCACGAAACAATCACCTTCCGAGGTTTCTTTTGTTTATATTTCATTCAACTTAGTAATAGATACAAGTAATAATTTGTACATAGTGCAGGCTTTATTCTTACGAAAAATGGAAGCCAATAGTTACAGAATAACTGTTTTACGATACAAAAACGAGGCACAAATTAGCGCGTTACTAAATATAGATGCGTATAGCTGCGACGCAGGAATTCGAGAGGTCGGTGCTTCGTGGCGCAGGTAGAAATTGTCCAGTCCCTTACAAATCCCACAAAACGTTGCGGGCCGGTAACGTTTTTTTTATTTGAAAATTTATTTAATTTATTAGAAACGTGAAGATATTTTTACTTCTAACTTAATTTCATTTTTAAAATTATTTATTGTCACAATGTCGACGAAAGAAGTTGTGGGTAAAGCCTTTTACAGATTGTTTTCATTGTAATATTTCATTTGGCATTAATCATATGACTACCTGTCTTTTACTACCATTTCTGGGACACCTTGTATGTGTTGGTATTCCATTGACATGGAAGTTTAAAAAATGTAGACGTGCAGAATGAATAAATTATAATATGTAATGGCCTAATGGCACATAAATCAATAAACTCACACTATTACGTACACCCTTTGACCTGTTGCACACCCCTGCAATAGATTGCTAATTTTAACGTATTACGTCATTCATAATTCTAAATTTATTGCAACGTGTACGTGTTCTGAATTCTGCAAATATGTACTTTCAAGTCTGCGTGTTGAAAAGTGTATCACTAGGCAGGTGGTGAGACTTCCTGTATAGGTCATGAATTTGACAGTGACGTAATGTTTGGGGATATATTGAGTGTGCAATGTTGTGTGAAGGGCCCTTTGATTCTCTCGATCGAATAATCGTGGTTGTTGGCGCGTGACAGCGTTCAATCCAATTCATATCCAGGCTTATATTTACAGTGTTTTGGCCACAGTGCGAAAAATTGTATTTCCTAAAAGTTAAATTAATACCATGTAATAACACTACTTTTCTGTGGAAATAAAGTAAATTGTAAGCGATGATAAAGTAGTTAGCTTAAAACGCATTTTGATGGCGTATTTAAATACAACAGTTTTTTAACAACGCCTTTTAAAGTAAACTATATAATTAAATGGCATCTTCAGGCTGATATTTTAAAAAATGCTATAACAAATACGGTGCTTTTGCAAGTGCTATCTTGACCTCAAGTTGACCTCAAATTTACTATTAGAACAGCATAACTTAACCAAACGATAAAAAAAAATCCTATTATGAAACAATGTATACGACGTCAAAACTAAAATATATAACGTAGAAAAAATATAAATACTAAGTTGAGTAGATTAAGTAAATAATTGTTATTACAATGTTTTCCAAAATTAACGTTAAGCTGTACTCTCAATGATCTTCCTTACCTGTTGTTCATTTTGTAAAAAGGACAAAACGTATTTAATACATTACAGGAACGCTAGGCATATATGGAAGTACGAGTTCTTACATTATTAGTGTCCGCTATTTCTTATTGAAAGAGATTGTATATCAGACAAGAACTCGTTCAATAGTCTCACGGGTGTGTCCTGGTTCTTTTTCCTTCTTTTATAAGGACGTTGCTTGAAATTGTCTTGGTCATTGTCACAATCATTTTCACTCATTGTATTTAACGTTAACCCATAAAATATTGGGAACCAGAAACAAAGGAAAATATTTAAATACTTGTATATCTTTACTGAACAAAAGGAGTATAGAAAAGAAATCTTGGAACTAAAGGAGGAAAATAGAAAGCTAGCGGGACGAGTAAATGCGCTAGAGCGAAGGTTAGAATCGGCTGAAAAAAGAGAGAGAAGAAACAACATTAAAATAACAGGAATCGTGTGTGCACCGGGAAATGAAAAGGAGGAAGTAGATAAGCTTTTAAGCACTAAACTAAACATTACAGTAAAGTCAACTCAAGCAAAGCAAATAAAAACGAGAAACAACAAAACGTTCGTAATAGCAAAATTAGAAGATAGGGAACAAAAAAAACGAAATTATGAAGAACAAATATAAGCTAAAAGGGTCAAACATCTTCGTAGACGATGATCTAACAGCAGAAGAGGCTAACATACAAGCAAAGATTAGAAGCATAGCGAAGCAAGAAAAATTGAAAGGAAAGGAAACTAAAGTAGGCCACCAAAAATCATCATAAACGAGAAGAATGGATTTGGGACATTACCGCCGACAAGTTGGTAAGAAAAGAGGAATATACAATCACAAAAAAGTAAAAAAAAGCAATGAGGATGGATACACGGAGACAACCGCGAGGATCATGGAAATGCATATGTCAAATATTACTAAAAATATAGCGAAAATTAGGAGACGTACAAAAATTGGGCAAAGGAATGTGAGAACTTTAAACCAGGGGGGGGGGGATGGGACAAGTTATAAAAGAAATGGAAAGATATCACATTGATATATTAGAAGTGAGTGAAACGAGATGGAAGGAAAGTGGCCAGATCATACCAACAGACAACTATTGCTTCCTATATTCAGGGTTAAAGGGAGAATATGATATACATGCACATGGAGTGGGAATAATTCTAAATGTAAGATTTAAAAATGCACTAATAGAATGGCAACTGATATCAGAGAGAATAATAACGGCCAGGTTAAAAATGCAGAACCAAAGAGTAGTGCAGTGTTACGCACCAACAAATGTGGCTGAAATGGAAGACAAAGAAAAGTTCTACAGTCGACTCGACAAATCAATCACAAAAATTATCAATAATGATGTGATAATACTGATGGGAGATTTCAATGCCCAAGTGGGGAGTGAAAACGAAGATCTGGAACATATCATGGGAAAACATGGAATAGGCACGCAGAGCGAAAATGGCGAGCTACTGATAGAGTTATGTGGAAACCATGAGCTCAAAATTGGCGGAACCTTATTTGAACACAAAAAGTGCCAGAAAGTAACATGGGTGCCCCCTGACCAAAGATCAGAGAACCAGATAGACCACATCTGTATAAGTAGTAAGTGGAGAAATGCTCTCTCAGATGTATGCAATAAAAGAGGAGCTGATGCAGATACAGACCATCATCTGCTGTTGGCAAAGATACGCTTCGAATTCATAAAACATAAAGAAAATTTCGTAAATATTAAAAACAGAACGTATGACATAGAGAAGGCAAAAAACCCGGAAACGAGGAACACATTTATAGAAAGAGTTAGACGAAATGTAGGAGAAACGGATCAAACTATGACAATAGAGGAAAGATGGCAGAAATGTAAAGATGTATTTAATGAGGCAGGTGATGAAATCTTCGGTATCAAAAGAAAAAGTCGTGCAGAATGGATCAGCCAGGACACCTGGGAAAATATAAAGAAAAGAAGGAAATATAAAGAAGGCAAACTTCAAGCTGGCGATGAAGAAACCAAAACACAAGCACAATTGGCGTATACCAGACAAAGCAAGGAAGCAAAAAAAAGTATCAAAGGAGATAGACAAGCATACATGGAAGAATTGGCAGAGAAGGCACAAATAGCAGCCCACAAAGGAAACAGTAAGGAACTATATAACATAATAAAGAAACTAGCAGGTAAAACAAAAAGAGCAATAAATGTACCTATAAGGGACAAACATGAAGAAATACTAAGTACAGTAGCAACAGCTACAAAGATGGGGAGAACATTTCCAAGAAGTGATGAACATGGAGAATGACGGTATACATCTGCCAGAAGAAACTATAGGTCCTGAATTAGAAATAAGTACAGATCCACCAACCAAAGAAGAGCTAGTGGAGGCGATCCAACAAATGAAAAGCGGAAAGTCTCCGGGAAGTGACCAGTTAACAGCCGACTTATTGAAGATTGATGTAACACTTACTGCCGATATATTATACCCCCTAATGAGGGCATTGTGGTCAAGGTGCCCAAAAAAGATCTGCAGAAGTGTAAAAATGGGAGGGAAATCAGTCTTTTAAGTGTGCCGAGTAAGATATTTTACAGAGTAATTTTAAATAGAATAGAACGACCCCTTGACATAGAACTAAGAAAAGAGCAAAGCCGATTTAGAACTAGGCACTCTTGTACAGATAACATTAACACAATTAGGATTTTAATAGACCAGTCACTTGAATATCAGGCCCCACTGCAACTGCTGTTCATCGATTATGAGCGGGCTTTCGACTCAATTAACAGGGAATACATCTGGGCAGAGCTGAAAAATAGAGGACTTTCAAGTAAGATTATAAAACTAATTAGAGCAGGATACGAGAGATATAAATGTCGGGTGCTACATAAAGGAAAGCTATCGACACCGTTTGAAGCAGTAACTGGAGTGAGGCAGGGCTGCATTTTTTCACCCCTATTGTTCCTAATTGTCATGGATAGCGTTATGATAAACACACTGAAAGATAAAAAGCGGGGCATCAACTGGAGCCTAACAGGAACACTGGAGGACCTGGAATATGCTGACGACTTGTGCTTAATATCGAAAACAACGCAACATATGCAAGCAAAACTAAACAGTCTTCAGGAAGAATCTCGAAAAGCGGGACTAAAAATTAACAAAGAGAAAACGAAAGTGCTTAATATTAACCTAACAACCGCGAGTGACTTAAGAGTGACGGGTGACCCCATAGAAGCGGTGAGTGAATTTGTGTATCTGGGTAGCATAGTGTCGTGTGAAGGAGGGTGTCTAACAGATGTGCAACACAGAATAAACAAAGCAAGGGCACCTTTGTCGACCATGGGGGCGTATGGCGGGCAGGCAATATCAGTGAGTCAACAAAGTTAAAAATCTTCAACTCGACGGTCAAACCAGTGCTACTTTATGGTTCAGAAACATGGTGCGTAACTAACCAAATCAAAATGAAGTTGCAGTCATTTGTAGGTGCCTAAGACACATCCTACGGATCTGGTGGCCAGAAATAATTTCTAACGTAGAGTTATGGACAAGAACGGGATAAGAAGATATCAATAATGAAATAAAAAAGAGAAAATATGGCTGGCTTGGACATACATTAAGGAAAACCCGCGAAGAACCATGCCGAGCAGTACTGGAGTGGAATCCCCAAGGGAAAAGGAAGACAGGACGACCATGAAAGGCCTGGAAGAGGACTGTTGCAGAAGAGAGCAGGAAATCGTTCGCACAGCTAAAACCAATCGCAGACGACAGGCAACAGTGGAAAGAATTTCTAACCAACCTATGTCCCCCGGGGAATAATGGGAATCATCATCATCATCATCATATCTTTACTGTTTGGTACTTCAATACAGAATGGATGCCCCGTTTACAATAACTGCTACACGCAACATTTGACAACAGCAAAGTTACTAACGATACAACACGTTTTTTAATACGGCAGTTATGAATGTAACTTAAATACTAAATATGATATAATTTTATGGCAATTAATTGCAGTATCTGAATACCTAACAATAATAACGCATCACTGTTTTGCCATGCTTCATCTTCTTGACACTTGGTCATCCTAACTAACAAGATCGTCTCATCTCTCCCACTATTTAAATGTTAAGTCCTCGTACCTGTAACAAGAAACCTTTGATCAATTATATTTATAATACGTTCTGTTTTACTTTTGCGTTCATCACGTCTCTCTTAAATTTTTGTTAGAGTCAAACACGCCTTACTTTTTTGCGCCCAACAAGCCTCCTTTTTGGTGTAAGTATATAACGCTTTCATATATTTCTTTGCTTTCATTACGCTTTTTAAATAGATGTTTACGGGCAATAGCAACGTAGTAAAATTATGAAAGATACTAGCAGCAAGAGAGACTGGACTGTTGGATTATAGTTCACGTAACAGAAGTAAAAGTTTGAAAAGAAGGTGCGAATCAAAAATCTGCTAACACCAAATAGGGGTTGCGGTGTCATCTTATGCTTCACGTAGCAAAAATAAAAGGAATTGGTTCGAATTATAAGTCCACTAACAGCAAATAAGTTATGCGGTATCAACTTATGATTCATTTAGAAAAATTATAAAGGGATGATTAGCGGTCCTCCGGATAATTTTGAAGCTACCGCATTTTCCAGGTTTGTTTTGTCCCATTCATAGTTGCAAGGAGGCCAACAAGTTAAAAAATGTTGTCGACAAGGAAGCACTATACCAAACGGAATGTTTTAACTGGCTGCTGCTCTTTCAAACTCCAAAACTTTGGTTAATATTTTCTTCAATCAACGTTTGAGTTGAAATATCTCATTGCACTTTTGAAACGTTGCTTCAACTTGTGTCTTTTCGTTCAGAAGTTATAACGGGCCCTATAACCTTTAAACTAAATTAACTAATTAGCGATTTTTTATTTGATTTCACAGCATGAGCAGTTTGCATCTGCTAAACCGTTGCACCCTGTGCTAAAACAGATCTTATTACCACGTCAAAATTCCACTGAAACTACTAACACCTGAAAATGGAATAAAAGGTAATATCAGCGAGTAACGAATCCTTACATATTATTTCCCATCAATTATTTTGTATTTGTCATCTCCTTCCACTCGTAATATTTTATATGGATTATTGACTTTGATTTCAGTTTGTATATTGACATCTTTACTCTGTTTGCTTTTGACCATAATACAAGATCATTTACCTTACCTGATTCTCTTTAGCAACAGATATATTCATTTCATTCACATTTCATCCGCTAGTATATTTTGTAAGTTTTGAACTACTACTCGTTGAATCATTGGTTCCTAATACAATCTGATCTAATTTTTCATATCATTCACTATCGTCATTAATGCTAGTATTTATAGCATATACTAATGTATGGTTTTAGTTTTTATCTTGACCAATGTATTTCGGTAATAACACTGTATTTAAATATTGAATACAGGGTGTTGAAAAAAAGGTTAAATATTTAAAGGGCATATAGTACGATAAAAAAACAAGTTAAAAAGTTTTAATATGAATGGGCAAATCAACAGTTTTCGGAATAAGATCAATGTTTTTTCGCTAGCTTAAATAAATTATTTTGTGCATTTAAGTTAGCAGTTTGCAGTGCGATGCTTTCACTGTTTTCTGATGACTTAAAATGTATTGCATTAGAAATTATTAATTTTCGACGTTGTTCTGAATAGCGCGTTTCAATTAGTATTGATTTAGCTTACAATTCAAAAGCTGAAATGACCGATACTGTTTTCATGTACGGTCGTGCCAATGTGAATACATTGGAAGCACGTTTCCTTTATGACGAGCCTTTTCAAAATTGTCAATTGCCTTCCCATGTAAAGTTTGAAAAACTTTGCCAACGGTTGGGGGATACTGGTTTCTTTGAAAAACGTGCTCACGATTGCCGATGGCCGAGGTGGAAAATGAAATTTGACCAAAGTAGACGAAAACCCTGAAACGAGTGTATGAAAAATGTTTGCTGTGGTGAGTGGGTGTAAGTGGTCATATTGTTTGGAGAACTCTCCATCATCAACTTTTATACCAGTACCATATCCAACGGGTACAATCCCTTACACGCCCGTACCACTAAGCGAGAATGATATTCTGTTAGCGGTTTTTACGGGAAGCTATTTAGCACCCGGATTTCTCTGACAATATTCTTTTCACCGATGAACATTCACTAAAGATGGGATTTTCTAAATAGCCACCTATGGTCGGACGAGAATCTCCAAGCAATTGTTGTAGACATCAACAACGTCTCAGTGTGAATATATGGCATCTTAGGGGACAGGTTATTAGGTCCAGCTGTGTTGCCACAATAATTAACAGGTCTCCTGTAGCTTGTTTTTTGGTAATTGTCTGTAATTTTTGGTTTATGCAAGATGGACCATCGCCGCATTTTACGATTGCTGTTAAGGAGCACCTGGACGAAACATTTCATGGGAGATGGATAGGGCAAGGGGGTTTTATTCCATAACTTCTTAGGTCTCCCGACTTAACTCGAGGTTACTTAAAACGTTTAATGTACGCAACTCTTGTAAACAATTTGGCTGAGGTGCAACAGCGAATTGAACAAGTTGTTAAACAATGAAAGCAACACCGGGTTTTATTGAAAGGATGAAAAGTTCCTTCTATATATGCTGTGGATATAGAAGCTAGGCATTTCGAACATCTCCTTTGATACTTGTGCTATCGAAAAAGAAAAACACTGCTATCGGTTGATTTGCAGACCCATGTATATTAATAAATAATAATCACCCTATTACCATGTAAGAAAAACACAAAATTAATTTAAAAACAAAATCAGCAGGTAATCACAAGGTGAGATGCAGGTGGTATAGGTAAATATCTTCCACCTAGTCTAACCTTAATTTAAAAGATAATTCATACAATAACATAATCGTTTGCTTAATTCTACTTGACATAAATACTGAAAGAAAACATAAGAACTTTTAACTTATTTTCATAGTATTATATGCCATGTAAATATTTAGCTTTGTTTTTCAACACGCTATATATTTAATTTTATAGCTTAAAGCAAATTCTTTGATTTTTTATTACTGCCGAAGTATTACTTTCGAAGCCGATCATTTTTACTAATTTGCAATTTTTGCCACAACCACTCAATCAATAGCTTTTTGTAATTTTCTTTAGCAAATTTTTATTAAATTCTGAATTATATTGCAAAACGTATACATCGCTTAGTACAATTTGCCAGTACTCACATTTTTTGATATAAAATATAAATATGTTTAGGGCTACCTATATAATTTTTACTTTCCTTGCCGAAGGCTTACCGACTCTTGCCGACATTTGCCTACCCTTGCCGACTCTTGCCGAACCTTGCCGACCCATACATATTTCAATTTCGATAAAATTTTTCCATCGCAGTAGCTTTGCAAAACCAGAACAAAATCTTGATAAAGAAATTTTATATCGTCAAATAATGCAATTTAAAATTTGTACAATTAGTTAACGCTCAAAATGGCTCTAACTCATTAATTTCGTTATTATTCTCACAATTTACGTTTTTAATGCAGAGTAGTAAAAATCACCTTCCGAGAATTATTCAGATCTTCCCGTTCCAAGGTCCCTAGATGACGAAAACATGTTTTCTCAATTGCGTCTGTTTATGTGTCTGTCCGTCTCTCTGTCTGTCTGATATTGTGCATGTGGATTACCTGGTTCGAAAACGAATATACTTTTGGTCAAATATACAGGCTTATTGTAAATTAAGGGCCAGTTGAATTTTTTCTTTGTTATGACATATAGACAAAGCTTTTATATAGAAAAATTATAGCATTTTATGCGACATATATTTTAAGAGGGCCCCGGGTGGTGTAGCTTGAACAAGCGTCCATGTTCGATCAACAGAGCTAAGCAACGCTCTCTCTGGTCAGAACTTAGATGGGAGTTCCACTCATGCTTCTCCTGGCACCTCGTGGTACGGCTACCACGAAAAAAAGTTGGGGTTGGAAGTCCCCATAAAATGTACAGTGACGCCTATAATTGCCCGGAATAAAAAATTAAAAAAATAAAATAAAAGAGTACGAACAAAGATGCCTGACTTTGGTTAAATCAAAAGTGTAATTATTTTTTGTTTTCCTTATGGACACCCTGTATTTTTTAAATGAGTTTGATAGTTTATGAAATTATGTTTTAGAAACTATTAACCAGCTATAGGTCTGGGGTTAATATTTCTCGAGCTATTAGCGTTTAAATTATGTAGCCAACAGCACTTTGAGCTGAACACATTCTTAAGAGGTTATGAAACCACCAAATAAACATGTAATTTATGTTAGTCTGAAAAATTTGCATTAGTTTGAACTATCCATGCAGCTGCCTTATTGAAATATGCGGATTTTCTCTGAAATGCGCCAATGCAATATCTTCATTAGAAAATTCCCTATTTTTATTTTGCCTACGTATAGGATTTCCTGGATTTGTAGAAAAGCTTCCGCAAGTTCGCAATTTCATTTCCAGTTTAGAAAATATAGGAGGATGCGGCTGTTAGTTATTTGTGGGTAACAATTTCGATACTTTTCACCCGCTCGTTGAGAATGTATTTGACACAAAAACTATACGTCTAAATGAATTTATTTGTAGCAGACTTATTCAACATAATCGTATTTTGAGAGATATTTGTTTATATGTTTGTCATTATTTTTATGGCCGTATGCGATCAGTCTCACTTTAATTAGGAAAACTGGTTCTGTGTACATAGAATACTTTAAATATTAATATTTCGTTAATTATTAACTTTAGGCGTATATATGGTTAAAAAATGTAAAGGCAATATCCTAAGCTACCAAAATAATTTCAAACATACAGGGTCTTCCATAAGAAAAACCAAAAATAATTAAATTATCGGTGTAAACGGAAGTCTGATATTTTATTTCGTACCCTTGAAATATCTAGATGATATAACTTTTTTGTGTAAAAGCATTCTCCATCTCTCATAACAATGGAGACATTCAACTGGTTCTTAATTTACAATTAGCCTACATACAGGGTGAGCAGCTTAAAAAATAAAAATTTGTCTATATTTGCTTAGAACTATTAGTTAAATAAGAGTAATATTTTGCACATATTATAAAATCATCCACTACAACGCGTTACACGCAAAAACTCTTTAGAAATTAGTTTCTCTAATACAGTTTGGATTTTCTTGAGAATAATAGTGAGATTTGTGACTATTTACAGCACCATTATTGTTGAAGGTAGCCTCATCAGCTTCACCGGGTTTATGAAGTTTGAATTGTCAGCTAATTTATTTCTTAGAAATCGGCAGAAACGTATTCTATTTGGATAGCCTTCCTCAGTTAAATACTGATTGTATGGTGAGTTAAAAAAAACTCATTTAGGGTAAGCCTGGAAAGAAAGATAGAAAACCTAGTCATCTCTAAACTTAAGTCTGTAGGTTAATGTCAGATTGCATTTTGTTTATGAAAACATCTGTCACTGTGACAGGCAAAAGTTTACACTGCATTAAGTGTGTTTGTATCAAGCAAAAAAATACGATAGTATTTGCACAACAACGAATGTATTGATCATAACAGTCAATAAAAATTGGTTTTATTTAGTGTTTTGTATATTTTTAGGAAAATAGTTCAAGATCAAGATGTAATTTAGTTCTCTCTCACTAATGGTAGTTCATTTGCTTCAATGGGTAACAATAAAGTTATGGCAAACTTCAATTTGATCATGGCATGCTGCGAATGAGTTTTTTTAAACACACGATACTAGCACCACATGATATAGACGGAACGTGTTAGCCTTTAAAATGTTATACAGATTGTCCGAAATCCGTTTCGAACATACGAAATTAATGAGTACGACGAGGAAGACATAAACAAAATGAGTAGCAGGACAAAGATAGAACGTAATCATGGCTAGCTAAATTTTTGAACTAAAATTAGGTCAATGAAACAAAAACACTTCTGTCAAATATTTTATCTGTCATAAAGAGTATAAAGTGAGGTTTAAATAATTAAAATAATTATGTGAACAGTAAACAATAGTATATTTAAACCTCACTTTATACTCTTTAACAACAGCTAAAATATTTGACAGAAGTGTTTGTTTGTTTCATTGACTTAATTTTAGTTTAAAAATTTAGCTAGCCATGATTACGTTCTGTCTTTGTCCTGCTACTCATTTTGTTTATGTTTTCCTTGTCGCACTCATTAATTTCTTATGTTCAAAACGGATTTCGGACAACCTGTATACGGAATATTGTCTTATGCCTACAGTTCTTGCAATTTTCCTTTGAATGGTATAGGAATTGTTTGTAATCATATTGTCGCGATACGCCTAAAGTCGGGGTAACTGGCAATCCTTTTAGTTAAAATACACTTGGACACGAAGACTAAAGCTACTGTTGCGAGATTAAAAAGAACACTTAAGTACAAATACTTGCATTTATTTTTCTGCCGTTTACAGAACACTTAAGTTTAATACCGTTGCCTCTTAACTTTATTTATTAACATCTTCTTATTAACTAACTAAATTCTAAGTCCAGTTTGACCAAGAAAACTCGGTAGGCCTTTACAAATTTCCAAATAAGCCTATCAGAGCAGGTCTAAATTTTGGACTTTTGGCACGTACATATGGACGTGACAGTTCATAATAGTCCTCTGAATTTGACAAATTTAAAGCTTTCACACACTAAAATTTGTCAAGCTCGATCCCTCACAAATTATCGCTAATAAAGTTTTACAATTCTGCTGAAAGAATTTGCTGTCGCCCGCACGTAATTTTTATGATCGAGTTGCATAAGTTGCACTTCTGACGACGTACTAGCCATATACTTTCGGCCAATATTTAGGCTTACGAAGTAAACCCTGCATAAATTTACTCTAATCTATTCGTGAGATTGAAATATCTCCAGCTTTCCAGAGAAAGGCACGTTTCTAAACATCGGCTAAATATTCGCTTGTTGTAATTTTAGTATACCATTTTGCCTACGAAATTCTACCTTAAAATATTTATGATGCTAATGGCTTATAGCTAACTAAAGTACAGTCTATTCCTACAACAGCGGATAGTTCATTTCACTAAAGAACGGAAATCGTAACAATATATATCACTGCTGCCTCGTTTTCTGGAGTAGCAGCCTTATAATTTTTGGTTTAGAGAAGCTCCCATATAGACAAAATTGTGCTGCAACTGCCTAAATGTGTACAATGTCTTGTACAATCGCACTGCCAAATCTGCATTTTTCTGCACTCTCCATAGATGAGAATCATCTGTTTTTTCGCTTGCAGAAAACATTGAAGCATGCTTCTGCTTAAATTTTATTACTATTTTGACACACAGCGTCTTTGATTTCCAAATTAATTTTTTATTTTTAAATGTCAAAGTTAACGATGACATGTAAATTGTGTTGCTTACATGCTGTGGCGTGATACAAAAAATCACAGTGTAAATTGAGAAGATAAGTTCTTACAATATACAGGGTTAGTCATGAGTGGGTTACTTCTGACCAAAAGTTGAAGGCAACCCAACATACAAAAAACGCCTATATTACAGACCCATTCTCTTTGATATTTTCGATCACATGTATCAGTTTACCAAATCATATCAAACTTGAAGTGAAAACAACCCTACGGTGGTTTTGAATCAGCATGCAAACTACCTAATTAGAATTCAGTAGTATGCTATGTCAAGTAAATCATGAAGTGTCGAATTAATTCTCAGAAAAGTGGCTTCTCTTTGTTAATAATTATCATAGTTATTAATTTACCTTAGAACTTAACTTTCCGAATTTACCGTGGGCACTGATAAATTCTTATAGTTTCGACAAATATCATCTCTCAACCTTTGACTGCGCCACGGGTTACTTTTAATCAACGTACTTTTGGATTTCTCTAAATTATTGCGAATGATTATCACTATCCTTGGTTAATTATAAATGATAAGACTAATATAAGCAGTAAAAATGCTGTTCATAGTATAACCATTGATTAATTAATCAATGGTATAACTAAAGAATCTAAGCAGTATCAAATAATTTTAAAACTCGATTTTCTTAATTCTATTAAAATGAGTCCTCCATAATTGTATGGTCCAGCAGATTAATAAAAACTAATTTTCATGGAAGACCCAGAGCAAATGCTTATTTAATAAAACGTTCTGATTTCCAATGCAAATATGTCAACATAGTCGCTTAACGCCTGCAGAGAATATTTTGCAGCTTTCTATAAAATCTACTTCTAAAACACAGCACCATCTGTGGTGATAATATAAAAATAAATGAAATTAAATTGTAAAATGTGTATAAAGGTTACTAATTGAATTATGGCATAAATAATAATACGCAAACATTTGCATTTTAGCCGTATATTTTATATTCCCAGTCTATAGAGGTTTCATGATTTATTAATTTTTAAAATATTTGCAGTTTGGTTTTAAACTGCCTGTGTGAAACTAGAGATATGATTTTCATATTTGTTGCATTTTAAATTGAATAGATAAGAGCATAATACGAGGAAGGAAATTTATCGTGCTGCTTTACAGCTTCCTCGAAAACATTTTCACTAGTTCTGTAATCTCATTTGTAATTGTCATGACGACTACTTCCTATCTTTCTCTTCACAACCTATTATCCTTCGTTGTTCTATCAAGATTGATTAATTACACGTTCTCCCATAAAAATAAATTTCCATTCTTTTTTTTCTCTACATGAAGCTATTGCTGTTGCTTTATTGAATATTATAGCTGTCAGATGCCCTTTTAGGGAAAGGAACTGAATAGAAAAAATATACTGTTTTGCACTTGAAAGTGTTCTATGAGTAGAATAATTGTAGTAAAACATAACATGTGCATTTACGATATAGCGATGATTTAAAAATGTATCAGCGTGTTTATTTAACAATGGAAACAACTAGCCCAATACTTGCAAAATGCATATATAGATTTTTAAATAAGATCTTAAATTGAATAGTGGAATAGTAGAAATGGAAAATACCGTAAACTATCATTAGTACTATAAAATTTAAAACGGGTAGTATGTAAATTCGAAATTGATCATTCAAATTTTGCTTGTCGATTACGGATTTTGCATTTTTTGTAATTTTTTAAATTTCAACTATGAGAGTTGAAATCTAAAGATAAACAGTCCAGCTTTGTTTTGTATATGTCGAAATTTAAAGCTGCAGGCTAGATTTTGAAAATGGTAACAATATCCATAAGTGCGTTTATGTTCATGTTTGAAGAAAGGTACAAAATCTTGGAACAGCAAATTTTATAGATTATTTTGAAATTCTACTTCGTATCGTTATTAACCTTAAAAAAGTGTCTAACATTTTACTTAGAACAATACCTACTTAAGACTATACTATTTACTTGAACTGAAAATTTCCTTCAGTAGAATTTTTATATTATTATTTGAGTATTTGTTACATTTTCATGTTTTAAAGATTTGTGGCCTTTGAAATGTGAAAACAACCCATGACATACTTTTTTGAGATTGTAAACTTACTTTAAATAAACTGTTAATCAGATTTGCGTTCAAATATCAGCTTCCAAGGAGAGGACTCTTTTGTCAGACTTTACATTTATCTCTCAAATACCGCGGATATGTGTATACGGCACATTAATAAACTCTTAAAAAAAGTGTCGCAAAATTTAAGGGGCTGCAATTCCGTTATCGTTGAAAATTCAAAAATATTACCTTACAACTTATTCACTAATTTTTCATGTGCAATCATTTCCCAACGTGCCGTGAAAGAAATTGTAGCATTTTCCAAAAAAAACTTTTTACGGCAATAATTTCTGCTCGTCTGAAAATGTATTTAGCCGCTATCAGATATACCGAGTGATTTTTACTTAGTTAGAAAATTATGTTTTTCGAAATTGTTAAAATCCTGCTATTTTTCGGATATTAAGTAAGATTTCAATGAGATTTTTTTGCTTTAGTTTTAGCTAACTGAACAATCTCAAGGCCAGAAAATAACTATTTTTCTTTAACTTCAGCAAAAATGTAATTTTTCATTTTCTTACTTCCTTTTACAATAAAGGAAGTATTGGATTGACCCCAAAAATTAGAAATTGAGTTTTCAACAGATCTTCACGTTTCAGAGTTCCCAGAACCCAAAAAACATATATTTTTTTCATTGGTCTGTCTGTCTGTCTGTGTGTGTGTGTCTGTGAACAGAATATCTCAAAAACGAGAAGAGGTATGGGGTTGAAACTTCATATATAAGTTTTGTGTACTATGTAGATGCGACAGAAAGCTTTTGAAGAAAATCGCATAACCGGAAGTAGGTGTTTACTTTTGTGATTTTTCAGTTTTTTTCGATTTTTTCAAAAACGACTAACGATTTATTTAAAACTTCTCGTTTTTATTGCATTTTTAATGTGTATTGATGTGAGATAGGTGATTTTCCAGTTGAATACTTCTAAAATGGGTTTCTTTTGTTTTTTTATTAACTCAAATTTTAAATAGAACACCCGGTATATTATTACATTTTTGAATTCAACTTAAAATTTTAATTTTTGACAAATGCTTAAAAATTTCAAATCAAATTTTTGGCCAATTAGAAGATCACTGTAAAAGGAAGTTGTGTTAATATGTATTTTTTAAAATTTCACATATCAATACTTAACTTTTTTTAGGTAAACACCTTAAAGATTTATAATTGAAAAAATAATAGAAAATGTTAATTATTCCTTTAGATTTTTTATTATTTAACGAAAAGTAATGTTCGCATAATTTTTACGTTATTAAAGCAAGGCGCTTTTTAAGAGACATGTTTGTCAATGATAATTAATATCTATTTAAATGGCTTCTAAAAATTCTAACCTATCTCTGTTAGTGAATTAGTTACAAAAATCATCTAAAGTTTACAGCCAACATTTTTAGAACATGTAAACTGAATAAAGAACAATCTCCTCCTTTAGACAACTGTAAAAGAACAATAACAGGATTTTTTAACGGTAATTTATTAACAGGGGTAGGTTAGAGCTTTTAGAAGCCATTTAAATAGATATTCATTATTATTGATAAATATTTATCCTGAAAAACGTAAAAATTATGCGAACATATTACTTTTCGTTAAATAAAAAACAATCTAAAGGAAAAATAAATATTTTCTATTTTTTTAATTAGAAATCTTTAAGGTCTTCACTTAAAAAAATAATTTTAAATTTAAGTCTCGGTATGTGAAATTTTTAAAAATATAAAAAAATTGACAATTATTGCGAAAGTTAACAATTTTGAAAAACGCTATTTTCTGACTACTATGCATCCGACGAAAGAAGATCCCTGGTCATCAATGCTGTCTGTGTGGTATAAGATTAAAAAATTCCTAGTCAAATCAGCATCCATAATTTGACAATTAATTGAGGTTGACAGAGTTGTCATATAATATACTTTTTGAGGTTAGGTATGCGGTTCTAGCTTTCATTTGGCTTTTAATTAAAATTAAAGACACAGGATTCTTTAACAATACATATTTCATTTTTATTATTTAACAAATTAAATGGTTTTGACACAATAAGAATGGGTGAAGAGCAAGAAAATTATGGGCAAGAAAGTAGAAGAAAACCTAATTGAAAAAGGAATGACTTGGAGTGAAGTGAAAAGACCGCCAAAAATAAAAAAAAAATGGGCAAGGCGTTTATACGATGTATAAGGGAATGAAGTTATTTTAATTATTGGTAGAAAATTGTAAATTCTGTTATTTTAGTTAAGTTGTAGTTATTTGGTTATCTATTTATACGTTGCACCTAACGGTAGAGAAGGTTTTTGATATTTTGATAATATACATATTATATAAATTAACTAATAAAATACTATTTACTATTATATAATAAAATACAATGGTAAATACAGTTTGGAAGTTTTTACACTTAAAATACCATGGTCCAATCAGATATATTATCAAACACCTAATTAGAATTAACATTGATATCACAACAGAACAAGGATAGAAAATTTATAGGACAACAAGTTACAAATCAGTATATGCATATGGGATACTGAAACGTACCGGAATTGAACGCAAAAAAAATGAAGTATTAGATGAGATCTGAAATCTGCTTGTTAATTGGGAAGGGTGGGTTCTACGGTCTCTGCCAGTTTGGTTATAATAGTAGGAATCATTTTATTTATCATATAAACGACGCTTCGCGCGCAAATTGCGCTCTCTCCAACGGCACCTCGAAGTGAAACTCCGGCAACATCTCATTTCCATCTCCCTCTCTCTGGGGTTAGTGAATTAGTTACGATTAGTTAGGTTAGTGGGGTTAGTGGATTAATTACATCTTGGCTGGAAAACGTCCATTAGGTAGTACATCAGCAAGATTAGGTTAGTAGGATTAGTCAATTAAGTTATTGAAGAACTTCTTTAAACACAACGTTTTTGAGAAAACTCTTATTTTCGGGAACATACCCCCTTCCCAAGGGGGCCCCCGGGGCTGTGCCCCTCTCCAACGGGGCCCCCGGGCCTGCGCCCCTCTCCAAGTGGGCTCTCGGGGCTCCGCCTCTCTCCAAGGGGGCCCTCGGGGCTGCGCCCCTCTCCAAAGGGCCCCCGGGGCTGCGCCGCTCTCCAAAGGGGCCCCCGGGACTGCGCCCCTCTCCATGTGGGCTTTCGGGGCTGCGCTCCTCTCCAAAGGGGCCCTCAGAGCTTCGCCCCACTCCAGGAAGGCCCCCGGGGCTGTGCCCCTTCCCAAGGGGGCCCCCGGGGCTGTGCCCCTCTCCAACGGGGCCCCCGGGCCTGCGCCCCTCTCCAAGTGGGCTCTCGGGGCTCCGCCTCTCTCCAAGGGGGCCCTCGGGGCTGCGCCCCTCTCCAAAGGGGCCCCCGGGACTGCGCCCCTCTCCATGTGGGCTTTCGGGGCTGCGCTCCTCTCCAAAGGGGCCCTCAGAGCTTCGCCCCACTCCAGGAAGGCCCCCGGGGCTGTGCCCCTTCCCAAGGGGGCCCCCGGGGCTGTGCCCCTCTCCAACGGGGCCCCCGGGCCTGCGCCCCTCTCCAAGTGGGCTCTCGGGGCTCCGCCTCTCTCCAAGGGGGCCCTCGGGGCTGCGCCCCTCTCCAAAGGGGCCCCCGGGGCTGCGCCCCTCTCCAAAGGGGCCCCCGGGACTGCGCCCCTCTCCATGTGGGCTTTCGGGGCTCTTCCCTGGACGTCCAGTCAAAATGAAAAAACGGCGGACATCCGAACTTACACACAGACCAACATAGGATTTTATTATTTATCATATTAACAATTTCCCTTGCCAATTTAGGCACTCACCAAGATCACCCTTCTTTAGGAGTTTGATAATCAGACCGTCCTTCCACTCTGTAGGTATTGTTTCGTTGAATCTGAATAGCTCAGGTGGTATACTATCTGTTCCGACTGTTTTCAAAGCTTTAGCTGGTTAATTTCTTTCTTAATTTCTTCGACAGTGGGTTCATTTGAAGAATTCCTTAGATGTTGGTGTACAGCTCTTTGCTCACGATTGGTTCTCGTGCGTTGTTGAATTTCCCTGCTACGTGTGCTAGATGGGGAGGTAATCTATCCATTGCCTTTATCGCCTCTTGTAGCTCTCTTAGCTGTGGTGCTGGCCTCTCTGTATTCTTGTCTTAATCTTGCTAGCTACTAGTTGTGCTCTGTAGCCTTTCTTCCTTTAACCTTTTTCCATGTTTTAATCTTAGACAATGTGTCTTTAGATTGTGCTTGAGTCTGGTGCTGGGTCTGTCATCGGTAGCCTCCGGACATGCCTCGGGTTACACCGGATGAATGCGGCATTTGCTCCGCATCTTATGTTAAGGCTATTTCGCCTTTATTTGGTCATCAAAGCTTCGTTAAGTAAAAAACAGGATAGTAGGTAAGGTTGACATTTGCGTAAGAGGGACTAGGTGTTGCGCTTTAGTATCCCATTTTTAAACCCTTGCGATGCAATACTCTTATCAAAAGAGAATCTCTAAACACAGAAGACGCAAACTGGCGATATTTGCATTTTCAACTAATGATCTACGATTGTTGTCTTTGAGAAATTTAAACCCAAGGTCATGCAGAACAACGTTTAAACTGCTTCTGCCTATTAGAATGTGATACTCTTGAAGTTCATCATTTAAAGATTTGAGAGTAATGTGTTTTTCTGGAATAAATATAAAAATTCAGATTTATAAAATCAAATAAACTTGATAAGTACGCTTTACTTTCACTGTACATCTTATATACAGTTTCCTTGATGACCAGTTAAAAGACTCTGGCAGGTCTGCAGTTTTCTATTTCTTTTTTTACGAGAACTAAATAAAACTGGTTGGTTGCTACTGCGAGCCTTGATCCTTTTCACAGTAGCAATGCCTATCCCTAAAGCCTCAGCTGCTCGCTGCAATAAACAAGTAATTGTACAATAAAATCGTAAGCAATTAATTAACGTGCCATACCTCTTGCACACAAGATAAAGGAAGTAAATGCCCACCATTTTCTTTTTCCTTCTCAAAATAACTTAACAGATTCAGCAACAATTGTTGAGACTGCGAACGCAAAGTCTTGCCTTGCACTGACGTACGTTTTATTAGTTCTGACAAGAACTGCTGCTTATTATTGGCCAAAACTGTCAAAAAACGTTTGTACGGGAAAACTAACCTCGAAAAATGTGAAGGACAAGTCAGATGTTCATCATATGTTTGTGGACGCATACAACGTTGCCTATACTTACGGATCTTTTTACAAAAATCTGTAAAAAATCTTAAATTGTTCGTAAAATTAATCTCATTTATCTGTAATTTCTGATTTAACCACACTCAATTTTTTCAAAATAATTTTGCCGATATATCTAGTTTATTTACTGTTTACTGATAATATCTTTATTTAGTCTACGGATTTATTATTAACGTCGGCAACACTATATTTTACAAACGCATACCGCGCTAGTCAAATCCATTCCCAAAGACCCAGAGACGTGCTAATGTTATGCTATCCTTGTCGCACTCGCAAATAATGAGAGTGACGCATACAAAAACGATTTCTGTGCTAACTTCGTGTAACGATGACGCAGGGATCATCTTTGGCTGGATCCATAGTAAGTAAAAATCACTCGGAATATTTGATAGAGGCTAAATGGCTTTTATACAAGCACAGATTATTGCCGTAGAAAGCTTTTTTGAAAAATCAAAAATGAAAAATTTTCCCATATGATGTCGACTTTTGGCGGTCACTGTATAAAGTTTTCGGATTTATGTTCGTACTACTTCTTCTTCGTAACTAAGGTATAATTAATTATTTTCATTTATTATAGCTATGGAATAGTTTATAATTTATGAATGCAACTACGTTTATACTTAAATGTCATTTTTTTTTAGAAAGTATTCCATAACCTTACTAGATAAAAATAATTTTTGATCATACTATAGAATCTTTACTCCGTTTAAATTTGCATACTTAGCTTACAGTCGATATCGTAATTAATTATATACAGCCTAACATAATTCTAGTTATTTAGTTTTATTTCATGAATCACTTACTAACGCTAGAGTAAGAAGATTTAAGTAATACAAATCTTAATTTTGTGTAGGAATTTTTCAACATTAAACGAATTACTAACATAGTAAAATATAAATTGTGTTGCGTTTCAGCGTATCTTTCATAGGACATATTTTATTTTAATAGCCACTAAACCAAGGACTGAAAAGTTAAGTGCGCAATATTCAATAAAAGGGGGAATAAAAGACGAGAAGATATGAGAAATAGAGCCAAGAGGCATCATAATTACTTTAGCGACAAAAATTCTTTCATTGCAGTAAAGCAGAGGAGCGCAAGGAATGTCTTCGAAACATAATGGCACAATTTACGGCGAGAAATATAAAGTGCTATAAAATTATTGAATTTTATTCCACATTAAAGCGAAATCTCCGTCACTTTTAAAAGACTTCTAATAATGGCGAGGTTAGTAGTAAAAAGCGAAATCCTTTGCTAAATTTTACGCTTTATGGGATCATTAAAGCAGCTTTTTGCTTTCTTTCGCTACTACGTTTTAAGAAAACCGAAAACGAATCTTCCACTGTTTCTACTAGAGAAGTAATTACACTTTGTATCTACTTAGCAATAAACGCATGAATAAAATTGAATGGTTCTCGTCTTTGTAGAGCAATGCAACTCAATTGGGGTGGAGTTAAGCGTTTAACAAACACAAAAGCAGAAGAAATTGTCCTTATCGCGTTCCAGATTAGAGCAGGCACAATGAAGCTTTTGTCTCCACCACAAGTCCGCAGAGACTTGTAACCGAGCTCAACAGATGGGCAATTATCTTAAGGCAAATGACCACAAACGTAGAACAATGAAGCTTAGCTGTAAAACTAGTGCACAATCTACTTAACTTCAAAGTGCCGAATTAACTGTTGGTGTAAAGCTATTTTTCTGAGAAAATAATTAACACTGTCCGTTACAGAGAAGCCAGAAAGCCAGCGAATTAATATTTAACACCTTTAATAACCCCAGTGCCAACTTGGCGGCAGTTGCTCTTCAAACTGTACATTATTACCGAGTGTAGTTGATATACACAGGAAGGGGCTATGCCTATCCATTGTACGTACATATACTTATTTCTGCATACGATTTTAAGAAATTTTTAATATTGATTTTTAAGTTGAGAATTCAAATCTGATATTAAAATTAGTAGCCCCGTTTTTTTTTCTACTTTTAGACTTAGAAAGCGGTACTTCTAGTGGTGAAGTACAGCCATTTTGAAATTTTACTTTACCGATTACTCATATCGAATATGGGAGGAGATACAAAACATCATGATAAATACGGCTAGAACCAAAATAGGGTACAAAACAACAAACGGACATGGATGACAGACGAAATTCTTACATTAATGGACGAAAGACGAAAATACAAACGCCAAACAGACTGCAATTTATATAACAATATTCAAAAGCTAATAAGAACCAAGATCAGAATAGCGAAGAATAAATGGCTGAAACGCGAAAGTGAGGAGATTGAAAAATTACAAACCGTACATGACGACTTCAATCTTCACAAAAAGTTAAAAGAAACTGCTGGAATATATCAAAAGGTAAACTTCTCCATAATAACAAATGAGAACGATGAAATTGCTCCCGACGTCCATGAAAGTAAATCAATCTGGGAAAACTACATCAAAAATCTCTTTTCGGATAAAAGAACAGCTAATGAAAACAGAATAGATCACCTGTCAGGGCTCCCAATCACAAAAGAGGAAATAGAAAGAGCCATACATATGTTAAAAAACAGCAAGGCGGCTGTTCCAGATGAAATCCCTTCAGAAATAATTAAACTCCTAGACGAAAAAAGCATTGCAGTTCTCCACAAGCTTTGTAATAAAATCTATGAAACTGGTCATTACCCTGCTCAATGGCTCTTGTCAACTTTTATTCCCTTGCCGAAGAAGAATAACGCAAGAAAATGTGAGGAGCATAGACTTATCAGTCTAATGAGTCACGCCCTAAAACTGTTTCTCAAAGTTATCCACCAAAGAATATTTCGAAAATGTGAGCAAACCATCGGTGATTCACAGTTTGGGTTCAGGCAAGGTCTGGTTACGAGAGAAGCCTTAGTCGCAAGGCAGGTATTAGTGTAAAACTGTTACGATCAGAGGAAACACGTAGCCCTATGCTTCATAAATTACGAAAAAGCTTTTGATAGAATTCAACACCATAAACTCATGAACATTCTGAGACAAATGAATATCGACCAAAAAGACATTCGTTGCATAGAAAATTTATATTGGAACCAGACTGCGCAAATAAAGATCGATGGCGAGGTCACCAACACAGTTGAAAGAGGATTCCGTCAAGGATACATCTTTTCACCTCTTTTATTTAACTTGTATTCTGAGAATATTTTCCAAGAAGCACTTGAAAATATCGAAAAAGGCATTAAGGTCAACGGGGTGTGAATCAACAACATCCGCTATGCTGACGATACAGTACTAATTGCTGATAATATAGACGAACTTCAATACCTTTTTAGCATAGTCGGAGAGCAGGTAAAAGGTTGGGACTCAACATTAATATTAATAAAATAAAATTTATGGTTGTTACTCGAGAGCTGGCCACGTTCAGAAATGCCATGCTAACATTCAATGATTTGGCTATAGAACAAGTAAACAAGTTTAAATACCTCGGAACCTGGCTTTGTGAAGATTGGACATCAGACTTAGAAATCAAATGTCGAATAGAGAACGCCCAAAATGCATTTATGAAATTCAAGAATGTCCTCACTAATACAGATTTTGACCTCAGCCTTAAAGTGCGATTTATTAAATGCTACGTTTGGTCGATACTATTATTTGGTATGGAGGGCTGGACAATGAAAATAACTGCAATGAATAGAATAGAGGCCTTCGAAATGTGGATTTACCGCAGATTGCTTGAAATACCGTGGACGGCGAGAATAACAAATGACGAGGTCCTCGGAAGAATGGGCAGAAACCGCGAACTTATAGTAACAATTAAGCGAAGAAAGACTGCATATCTGGGGCATATTATGCGTAACGCAAAATACCACCTACTGCAACTTATCATTTAAGGAAAGATCGAAGGTAAAAGAGGAATAGGAAGAAAAAGTTGTCATGGCTACGCAATGTAAAGCAATGGACCGGACTGCGTAACGTGGAAAGCCTGATACATTCCTCAAGAGACCGGCAAAAAATGGAATGTGGTCGCAAACATCCATTAATGGATAAGCATGCGATGAAGAAGAAGAATTGCCGTTTTACGTCTTCGTTGCGCATTATATCCAATCTTGTCACATCTCTCGTCTAAAAAAGAAGCAAGTAATGTAATTGTGAAACAATCACCTTCCGAGATTTCTTCAGATCTTCACGTTTTAGGGTGCCTAGATGACGAAAAACAGGTTTTCTCATTTCCGTCCAGCTGTCTGTCTGTCTATCTGTTGTTCGCGGTATAACTCACAAACATTTCGGACAAATATATACAGGGTGAGCACATTAAAAATTTGTTTATTTTTGCTTTAACTGAGGAATAGATAATGGTAATTTATTATACAAGACGATAAAGTTAAAATTTTTCCACGAGTAAATCGTTTAACGTCGAGACGAAGTCGAGACGTTAATGATTCAAGAGTGAATAGTAATAACTTTATCGTCGTGTATAATACATTTTTTTATAGCAAGGACTTTAACAATTTCAAAAGAAAATAAGGAAAGTCAATCACATTTTAAAATCTCAGTAACTAGATTGGGTTACTAGGATAATACGAAGCTGTAATATTTAATTTAAATAAAAGCTAGAAAATTAAATTACTTTATCTACCTTTGATCCTAAAGTGCTGCTTTATCTACCCTTGCTGTTAAAGTAACACTTGAACTTTTGTTCTGAGTCGATTAAAACACACTTTAACATTTGCTATAGGAAAAAGTAATAATTTGCACATAGCTCAGGCAAAAATGGAACCCAACAGATAACGGCTAGGTATTGTAAATGAGGGAAAAGTTCTATTTAAGTCAGCCGCAACGCAATGATGAGTATTGCCAAACGTTTGAATCGCTTTCGCAGACGCTGCGGTTTGAATCCCACCGGTAATGGTTTTTCTATTTGAAAATTGATGTATTCACATTTCCAAGTGTTTGATGTTATTGTTTCAGTATTATTAGTAAATGAGAACATTTTTAAACTCAGTTTTCATTAATTTTTATAATTATTTAGTGTAACGTTTAATTGCGTGGGAAGTTCTAAGTGAAACCCTGTACAGATTTTTCTCATTTATGCCTTTTAACCTATTTTCTTTGGATGTCAAAGGTCATTATTGCATCACAGCTGTTTAAAAAAATGTTTACAAGGCCTTTTTGCTTGAGATGTTTCGATGTTTTGAAGAAGTTGTTTCAGTGCCCAAAATAACACACTTAGGATCGCAGAAAATGTTTCCATTCACAAGCAAGTTAGAGAACTCCGTAAATTCATTAAAAGAATAGGATGTACTTCCTTTTTTAAACTGTAACCAACTTGACACATTATCAAAGGCGATTGTTGACAAAGAGAAAAAGAAACTATGTTCATTGGTCAGATAACAAAAATATTAGGACTACTGATCATGATCATAAAGAATTAGTAGTGTATCCAGATCTCAAACGCAAGGGGGCTCTACATGTGGCCGTAATTGTACTTAAAAAATTTAAAAATCGAATATATACCTTGTTTATAATGATCTTAACAACCTACCGCTATCGTAAATTGATTGTTCGTTTGTTAAACACCACGACGGCCACATGCATATTCTCCTTGCTTTTACAATGGTCCTAGTAGCCTGCCGCATTCTGTATATGCCGTTCACGATCTCTTTGGGTCAGGTGAGGCTATGACCATCTAGTAATTTTGTTGGCAGTATCTCTGTGACAACGAAACTCCCTAATGGAAATTGACACTTTTTGTGTTAGGTTAGGTTGTTTTTAGTTTAAGGTTATATTCTCTGAATAGATACATTGGAGGAAGCATTCAATATTAATGTTTATTGCAATTAGGATAAGAATTGTGTAAATTATATGAATATGCCACTTTATTTTACATGCTCCATGCTTGCTTGCTTGTTGGTGTAGAAGGATAAAGACGTCACAAACTGATGCCAAATAAATTTAGTAGAGCAATTGAGCAATATTGGTTTTATAGAAATTAACATATGAAAAATGTAAATATCTGGTGAACTAGATGGCTTGCTGTTTTTACTTCATGTTGATTTTCACATCTGTCATATAACATCTCAACACTAAAATAGTAATAAGTAAGTAGATAGTAAATTATTTTATCCGCAAATGTCATAAAAGTGACAACTTATGTGTCTTTATTGACAAGGTAAAAGTGTCACTTTATCGGATTAAGCAGATAAAATAGCAACTTTTCCGTACTTTATGTGCCTAATTACACAAAATACAAAACTCAAACATTTCAGCGAAATGTTTACATCGTAACCACGGAAAAATTGTATTAGGTATTAGATTATTATTTTATTCATTTACTTGCTAATAATTAGTGTTACTCTTTATCAATTTTTAATTTATCTGAATACGTTTGCGGATAAAACCGTATATGTTATTCGGTGTAAAAGTGACTTTATGTGGCTTAGCTTAATTATTTGCCTCACTAACGTTTGGCTAAATAAACTTCAGCTTCGCCACATAAAGTATCACTTTTACTCCTAATAACATAATCTACTATTACCTTACAGTAGCGCCTATTACCGAACATTATACAACTGTTTTCAGTGACTAAAATGAAGTTTTATTCACAAGTGAGTTTTCATTATTTATACTACTGCATTGTTGGTAGCACTGTTAAGGTATTTCAAATTCATAATTTTCAGGATAAGTTTTGCGTCAGTCTGAGTCAAATAACAAACAAAACCTAACCTACGAACCTCGAATTTGACATAGACTGACAATACACTTCAGTACTGCCAATACACTTCAGTACTGTCAAACGTATATCACTGGCGACTAATTATAAATTTAGTTCCCGACATATTCTGACTGCGCAAACTATTTAGGCACAAGAATTGCTACTGTAAGATAAAACGTCGTATATCACACGTGAGCGAAATGCCATTATAAGCTCGTGAGAAATTGTATCGCTCGTGCTGGCGCACTCGCACTTTTCCTTGGACCAGAATTAATAGCATATTACTCTACAACTTGAGAAAAAAATACTTTTCTAACGTATTGAGTATACTATATAAGAAATGTAAAATATTAAATTTTTACATACAAGTGACACTAACTGTCAAAACATAACCAAGATGAGCATAACTCATTCCTATGTACTAAAGCATAATAAGCAGCTCCAGTTGATGTTATGCGTTTGGCAGTACTGAAGTGTGTTGTTGATGACACTGTAAGTCTATGTCAAATTCGAGGTTAGCAGGTTAGGTTTTGCGTCAATCTGTGTCAAAACTGACGCGAAACCCAACATACTAACCTCGAATTTAACATAGACTTACAGTGTCACCAACAAAACACTTCAGTATTGCCAAACGTAAAACGAATCGCCGTTGCTAGACATAAAAGTGTTGCTAATGATAAAAGTACCAAATTACTTATCGATTTTAAATGAAGAAATGTAGTACATTTCCAAATGAAATGCGATAAAATTATTTTTATTTACAACCATATGTGTAATGTTAACATTACTGACCTCATTTGAGTGCGGGAACTCCTACATTTCCGCCCGCTACTTCCCGCACTTACTTTCCGAACACACTTCCCGCACTCAATTCCTGTACACATGGGCCGCTCTCACCACCCAAAAGCCTCTTTCGCCCCTTATAAAATATGAAGTGCATAAGGACTCTTAGTTTATAGATTAACACAAAACTCTTTGGGAACGACTATTTAATCTATGGAGGTGTAGAAGCGAACTCTTCGTCCGACATTTTTTTACAAATTAACGATGCAAGCAAATTGAGCAAAGAAGGTTTTTGATCAACGCACTGACACTGACGCCTAAATAAATTTTGACGTTTGTTTTACTCCATGGTAACGCTAAAAATGTACCTGGCTTATCCTGACCAGGAAAAAATATCATAAGAAATAAATGTGAAATTTTGTGCTAAAATTTAGATCGTTGTAAATAAAATAGTATACAAACCTCGACAGGAAGTTTCCTTAGTCTCGAGATAATAGCTGATAGCTCAATCCGCTAACTAATCTCTCGACAGTAATGAAACACTTTCCATCTCGGGCTGTAATATACTATTACACACTTGATAAATCATTTATTTTCTTACTAATATTAAAATAAAAAACTGGCAATGTGGTGGCAAGAAAATGTCGAACAGACATTGATAGAAAAAAAGTTGCATCTGCTACATCACCGAATCAGTTAGTCGTGAACGGATTATACTTAAGTGGGAAATCGCCATGAAATAATTCAGAACAAAACATTTTTTGTTTCACTGCATCGAAAAGCTACGAGTATAAATTTCGACAACGTTTAGCGGCCGAAAACTCATAATACTTCTGTATACTAGTAATTTTTACTTTTCAGCAGTAATAACCATAGCAACAAAAACTAACAACCAGTTATATTGGCCGAAATCAAAATAGACACTTCCAGTTTGCGATATGATCATGACCTGAAATTTTCCCGACTTTCTCGATTGAACTGTCATTTTATAATTAGAAGAAAAACAGCTCCATACCATTAGAATAAAAAATTATGTATGTAACTCGCACGAAAGCGAATTTTTAGACTCGCCTTATTTATGTGCCTCGTTCGGTGCGCTTGCTAGGCCATAAACTGCGGCTCGTCGAAGAAAGTCCTTGTAATAATAGAAATATTAAATAATAAATAGAAATCCGTTAGTTACTGTTAATTTAAAAGACATGCAGAATGGCCAAGTATTGACGACAAATTGCCCACAGCTTTATCAGAAACGAATCCTATGAAAAAATGTATGTCTAACAAATAAGTAAATTTGGCGCCACATATAATAATAGGAACATAGTATTGGACCGGCAGGTGATCAGGGTAGTTAAAATGGTGTAATGTCACATGCATACTGCATATAATAAATATATATTTCAAATCCAGATAGTTGCAAAAATAAATTTATATAGCGAGTGGCAGTTGTGAATAGGAACGTAATGTTACTAGATCAGATAATAAACAAGAAGTACAAATTTTTATATTTGACCCGATACACGTTAGAAGCCGTTGTAGGTTCAATTCCATACCATTGGCGAATAATTTATATTTAATTGAAATAATATTACACAGGAATGAACCTGTGACTGGAGTCTGATATAAAATCAGATCAATTATAATTATTTGCAAAGAGTCAATATAAATATTGTATTTTGTATTGATATTGAAACTGTATTGAAAAGCAATCAGTTTCAATCATTAAGTGCTTCAGTGAAGTGTTGTGGTTTTTGTGAAAATTTTATCTGGAAGATAGAATTATCTACAAGGGGTTTTGTGCAGTCAGAGTTGCAGTTAGAGTTGCAGTCAGAAGTTAGCAGAGCTTGGGCTAGTATTGTTACTAGTAGAACGAGACATCAACAAAGTGAATTTAGGTATCAAAATCAACTGAGAAGGGTCAGTGAACTTTTTTGAACAAGTTTAGTGAAATACAAAATTATATCAAATTAATTTAAGAAATAGTGTATTTAGAAAATAAGTGTGTGCGTACTTTTTCTAAATTAATAAGTGATTCGAGTAGTCGGCGATTTTAGGCTATTATAATTTGATTATTGATAATTACATATTTTGGGTTTAGTTTATATTTAACCGGAATGTAAAGTTACAAAATATGATCAAGTTATTAAACTTCTGATTTTGACTGTTAATTATTTTATTTACTCCAGTGGGATAAGTAACTCATTACATCACTCATTTGACATTATTTTCGTTAGGTAATGAAGCTCATTACACCACTCAGTTATGTAATGGCCTTATTACCTAACTGAGTGGTTTAATGGCTTTATTGCCTAACTGAAATAGTGTCAAATGAATGACATAATGACATTTGCCTACTAAAATATTTTTGAAAGTGAATGATCTGACATTTCGCTTAATGCAGTTTTCTCAATTTTAGGCTGTTGTAGATATAATTTTGTATAATACATGTGTGATAATGCATCATTAATATACTTGTGTGCTTACATAACTCGTGCTACGCACTCGTTTGTAACTTACACACACGTATATTAATGATGCTCTTATCCCACTTGTATAGTAAATAACTATTATACTTGTCAACTAAACTTCATATCAAAACTCATTTTCAAATTGGTTTCATAAGAACATAAAGATACCTGACTACGTCGGTATAATATTATAAGTAAACATAAAAACAACTCATTGAAATTGAGGTTAAAAATATTATAAATTATCACCCATGTAGCTGAGAGAAAGGAATCTTAAATTTGAGCTAGTTCGAGGTAGTAGAAAGTAACATTATTATAATTTCAACCTGACAAAATATAAATGTCATTCAAGTCAAGTTTGACATTGACATTTACTTTGTAGATGCAGGTAAGTTAGTGTAACTGCAACATATTTATATTGATATACAAAGAGAAATATATTACATTTTATCTTGCACCAACGTGGGACAAAGAGCACTATTACAATGGGAAGCGACCACCGAATTATTCGGGCCAAATATATTTTAACACAAAACTAGCCATACGATAAGTGATTAATAAAAAAAATGGGAAGCATTGATAGAGCCCAATTGAAAAGCAAAAAATTTTAATATGAACACAAACATAAAGAACATGAAATCCTTAGCGACAATCTATGCTTAGATGAGGCAAATAGGAAAATTGCACAATACATTGTAGAAACAGCAAAGAGTGTGGCATAACAGAAAAACAGCAAAAGAGAAAGACTTACAAATTAAATAATCAAGCTAATCCAAAAGCGAAAGAAACTTAAAGAAAATTCAAGATACCATTCAACAGAAATGCCAGAATTAAATAATAACGTAAAAAAGAACATCCGCAATGACATAAGAAATTACAACAATCAGAACATAAAAAAATAATTTTGACTATTCAATTCACCTGTCATCTGTCAAAAAGTGACCAATGAAAATCCAGAATTCTGACGTTTCTTGACCAATCAAAAAAATATCAGTGGATATATCTTCCTAGAAGGTATTCAAGTGACTATTTTTAACAAATGCGATTTTTATTAGAAAAAGTCAATATTAGTGTTCTGTTACTATAGAAATTGCGTAGTTTGTTGATAGATTTACTGAAAACTAATTTGAAAAAGTAGTTTGGTTCATTAAATAGTCCCTCGAATACCATTCTTAGTCAAAGTTAAGTAGATTATTTTTGCGGTGGTATCACTACTCATGTCCATTGCGCTTGGGATTAGGACTCGTGCTAGCGCACTCGTCCAAATCGTACCAAAGCGCAATGGACATTCGTGACACCACCGCAAAAATAGTCGACATAACTTTGACTACTCATGGTATTATAAGTGACTATTCCCCTCAGATAATATAAACCAATCCCATCAATCAATTTTCAAAATTTGAACCAATCAGAGTCGAATACAGCGAATATTTTGCACTAGTGCAATACCCGGGTATTTGCACAAGTGCAATAGCGAGTATTTGCAGGAAAAAGAGCAAACCAGCAAGGTACACAAGAAATTTCAGAAAGAAAACTGAAAACTTATTAAAAACGAATAGTGTGGTATACAAAGGATGGTATTTCTTCGAGGAATAGTCTTGCAATATTCCCCACGTGCATTCTGTATAATTCGAGTATTTCTCTCGAACGCTTCGCGTTCTCGAGAAATACTCGAATATACAGAATGCACTAGGGATATAACTACTGAATATTGAAAATATATCAAACAATTACTAAGATTACTCAATGAAGAACTGCCACAAATTATAATGCTGAAAGAGGGAAGCCGTAGAGTTACACAAGTAGACGAAATAAAAGAAACAACAGAAATATAGAAATAGAGTAAAAGTAATTAAAATAGAATCTGAAGGCATAGTGAACATCACAAAAGAAGAAATAACAAAGTCCCTAAGAAAAGTTGAAAAAGGAATAGCAGCAGGCGAAGATGGTGTACTCTCTGTTTCAATATTGTGGCGAACCCATAATGGAAATGCTAGAGATTTTATATAACAAATGCCTGTTCGAATATAACGTCCATAAAGAATGTGCGAAAGCCTTAATGGTTCTTATATATAAAAATGGAGATAAAACAAATCTAGCAAACTATATACATAAATCTTCTGATGATCATGTATAAGCTGTGCAGGAAAATAATAACTAGAAAGCACACTTATCAGTCATTTGAAAAAACTAGATTTAGGGAGGGTCGGATGACATAAAACGATTATCGGGAACCAACTAAATAAATAAAGCATAAAATAGAGAGAGGTGGATCCATCGAGGGAAGGCTTATGTCAGACGATGAATCATGTAGCTGATAATGATGATGATTATAATAGAAAAATAAAGAATTACAAGTTAATAAAAAGACATGGCTTTTTTATTCGTCAACTGTTAACTTTTTACAACTGCTAAAAGTATTAATCTCGTTAACGAATATATTTACTGAGGACACATCTGCCACCTTTTTAGACAGACATGAGAGTAGCGTTGTTTACATTATTCTTAATGGAACTGAAGAGGATTTTGAAAAATGAAACTACCATTAATTTCCACAGCCAAAACATACACGACGTGTATTATAAAACGATTATTTGAAATAAAAAGAGTTTCTAGAATATCGAGAATCGTCAACTATATTATTACAAAATGAGAACGGATTTTTTTGTAATTACTCATTCTGCTAAGTTTGTCCTGGTTATTGGAACTCACATAGAATGAGCTTTACAGAAAATAAGTTGTGTTTACTAATAGAGTGAATTGTGAATTCGAAAGAGTAAATACTATGGTTTTGAACTGTAAACATGGTACAACTAAAATAGAACAAATAACTATAATCACACACTTTTTTACACTGCACCGATGGAAAAGTCGAAATTAGAATAAGTCAATTCATTACTAATTAGAAGAAATGTATAATCCATTTCAATGAAAATCACATAGCTCAACATTTATATATTTAACAGAAAATTATAAGTTTATTTGATTTTAAAGAACTTTAAAATAAAATAAAAATTGCACTTGTCTTATTAGCATCCTTAAAAATATTTTTATTAGAATATCAATTGGATTCAAAATTCAAAAGACGTACTTGAAACTGCAAACAAACTTGTGAAGATGTCGATGGAGAACGTGAATTTAAATCGTTCGACGAATAAATGACACCTCAATTTTAATTTGACTTCCATGACGACCTTGTCAAAAGTACCTACTTCAGTTATAATACAATACGGCTTGTATGTTCCAGTTACATTTGTTCGAAAGGTTTTATAAAACCATAGTTGGTGTGAAAAATTCTTATGTTTTCTCAGCTATTTACTCTAATACGACTCCCATGACGAATCACCACAAAATTCAGAAGATAAATTATGGGTTAAAGGTGTATGTATTTTATTCGCTTGTGGATATTGCATGTACACTTGCTTTCAAAAATTTCGCGTACACATTCAAAATCAAGTAACAACGATTTTGCAAAATGTTAGCTGCGTGAACGGGTAATTTTGAGATTAGGTTAAAAATGTCAGTCGTGGCATTTTGACTTTTCAAAAATTTAAATGTCAGAGTTGATTAATTACAACCCTGATTTAATACAGCGAAAAAGAGGTGTACGCGAAATTTTTGAAAGCAAATGTACATTGTCTAAAAAACTTTTTGAACAACCAGAAAGCAATTTCTTGTGTAATTTGTCAGAAATAGGCAATAACGATCTACAAAATTGTGGTGATGATTTGGAGAATATTTGTAAGGTAACAATACACATATAAATGGTACAGAACCCTATCAGAGAGGTAACTTAAAACCGTAAATCCTTTTAACGTTCTCTAATTAATTATATCCAGTAATTTATCTTTTAATCGCTAAATTATTGTTTGAAAAATATTATGCACCATACGAGTTAGTGCAGCAAGCGATCGATACAAGTTAATTTTTCTTCTTCTTCGTCTTCACGCTTAATGATGTAGCTATAGAAGACGACACCCAGCTCGCGGCCTATTTCTTTGGAGGTTGTCCTGCTTGACGTTTTGCAGTCAGGCTTAAATCTCCTGCTACTTTATTATTCTGTCCTGGTTCGCTCTTTCAACCTGGTCGTTTTACTCTTTTTACGTTTCCTAACGAATTTAATAATGTTTATCAGACCACATCGGTCTCTGCTATTTTGATTCCAAACCTTATCTGTTGTTGCTTTTAGAATGGTCATTTCCGCAGTTCTCATTGGCTGAATAGTTCTGTTTGGTCTCTGTTCTATATTCTGCTCAGTAAGTGAGCAACGGCCCCACCATCGTTTTATAAATTTTCACTTTGGCGTCTTTGCTCAAATAGGGGATCAACTATAGAACTAAATATCTGGTTGTGGGAGTGTTAGGCCGAGATTTGGAAATTAACGAAAACTTGATTCAAGTCTACGATCAATAGTATATGTAGGCGAAAGTAACAAATATGAAACATCTAACAGAATTATACAAGCTAGGCCAGCAGTACAAAAATTAAACCTTCTCTTATGGCCAAAGAAAATTAGGAAAAGTACAAAAATAAATATTTGTGAGACGATAGTCCAGAGCATCCTAATGTATGGCTTTGAGACGTGGGTAATTACAAACAAAAAATGAAAGCATAAAACCAACGAAGAAATAAAAGGTACAATACAACTTGAAAGAAATACCTATAGTTGACAGAATGGAAGCTGAAATGGTACGGCCACGTAAGAAGAATGACGCTAGAGAGATGGCCACAATAAGTATGGGAGTGGCACCTTCCGTGAAGAAGAAGAGACCGGAAAACTGGACATGCAAAGAAGACAACTAGCAGAAAACCAGTGTGAAGACAAAACGGCTTGGCGATTAGGATGCGATAGATGGCCGTAGTGCTCTAAAAAGTCGCATTATATACCAAGTTACTGATTTCAAAACCGACCATACCAAGTTTTTTATTTTTAGTAAATAAATTATATGTCTAACGTAATTGATGTCTAACGACCTTAAGCATCCCCCTCCCCTACATTGAAACATTCTGATCTAGGAAACCTTGTTTTAATTAAATAAAATGTTTATAGTAACCTTGTGATATACCATGCTTTTGCTATATTCGGTTTTGAATCCAGTCACCCGTGTACATCTCGAACGTAGCCCGATACTCTTGATACATGCATTGTTTGAGATTTGGCGTCTTTAGATACATTTCGATTGCTGATTGCTAGAGATATTCACTCTCAGATATTCAAAAGACGCGACGTTGTAGTATCTTTCTGTTGATCTTCAATTTACACCGTGCAGAATATTTTGCAATAGTTAATGATATCGTTTTATTAATAGACACTATAATATTATATTTCTTGGAGTTGCTACAAACTGATGTAATACTCGTTGTAAATCGTCCTCAATTTCTGTCATAAGGATTGCATCACCCGTATAACATACGATGTGAATTTTCTTATCGCCGAATTGATAGCCTGGTTTGCATCTACAACTTTTTATCGTTTTGTCTGCAATCAACGAAAATAATATAAAGCTTAGCGATTTCCATTGTATAATTTCAGTAGTCATTATGATGGTATCCGTAAGATCACCTTGTACTTTTATTTTGGTTTCTATGTTAGTGTTATGCCCTTATTGTTTGTCTTAAATTTCCAGGTACTTCTTTTTCTTGTAATATTTCCAACACCTCGTCCAGTATTATGCGGACAAATGCCTTTGTGAGATACAAAAAGCACAATAACGCTGGTTTAGAGGACTCAGTAGCTGTTTAGACAATTTATACGGAACCACAAAGATGGCATCTGATTTATAGCGGTTTGAACGAAAGCCCTGCCGTTTCTCACTTACTGCTAACTAAGGTTGCAGTTTATTCAATATAATTTTTGTAAATAGTTTTTGAGTTATAGTTAACAAGATGATGCCTTTGTAATTTTCAGGATTTTTCTATCGAAGTACTTCTAGTATTACTTCTGAGAATATAATTCGTTGAATTTTGTGCCAATCATCACCTCTTCAATTTAAGACATTGACTATTGGGACCAAGGTACAAGACCATAGTAACAATATAACGATTCAGTAGTATCGATTTGTTACGAGCTAACTTGGTTTAGCTCCACCTGCCAAATTAAAATAATTTATAAATGTTAGCTATTATTTTTTCAGGTTATCCTGTCCGTTTTCAGCATAAAAAACAAAAATGCGTTGGGAACAAACATCGATCTTTAGAATTGATACTGCAGTAATAAAATAGTATTCTGCTCTTTCTGATATATATTTGAAATTATTATATTCTGTTCCTTACTAATTCGTAGTACACCTACTTCAGACAGTAGTGACAAAGACGTGAAAGCATTCTACGACTCAATAAAAAATATTATAGACACTAAAGAAACACGAAATAATATTAATAATGGATAACTATAATTTAAAATAGAAAAAGGAAGATAAGGAAATATGACCCTACAGATTAGGGACCAGTAACGAGCTAGGTGATAGACTCAGTATATTTGTGGAAGAACAACAATTGGTTATACTTAACAGCTTTTTAAGTTATACCCCAGAAACCTTTATACGTGGAAGGCACCAGCACATACACCAGACAACGTTGTGCGCAACCAAATAAAGTTCATTTTAATTAACAAATGTTTTAGGAATTGTTTATCGATAAAAGGCTATCCAGGGGTAGCCATCGATCACACCCATAACCCAATAGCAGGTAAATTTATGCTAAAATTAAAGAGAATCGCACAACAAAGAAAAACCAAATGCTGGGACTTAAGAAAACTCAGAGAAGGAAACACTCAAGAATACATCACACAATGTATAAATAAAAAACTAAAACCAACAGAAGTGAATCAATTTTCGAAAAAGAACTAGAAATATTCAAACAAGCAATGACAACAGCAAAAGAACAATATTTAAAACAAGATACACAACAGAAAAAACCATGGATGACGGAACATACGAGTATATTAATACTAATGTGCAAAAATCGAAAAACCAAACAAAAAAAAAACAAAAACGAATACAACAATATTCAAAAACAAATAAGAAATTAAATAAGACACGCCAAAAATAACTGGTACAATGTAAATGCAATAAAATTGAGGAATTAGAAAAGATACACGATAACTTTAACCACAAAAAAGTGAAAGGAGCAGCAGGTCTTTATAACACAACCCCCTGGAAATCTGGTAGACGATAAAGGTGCTTGGATAACAGACAAACGAAAAGGAATAGAGGCATGACAGAATTATTTAAAGATGACCGGACAGAGATAGAAATACCAGAGTGCATTACCGACAAAGGAATAAGTAAGACGAAGTTAAGAAGACATTATCGCAGGACAACTATTAAGAATATCGTGGACCGAACATGTCAGCAACAAAACAGTATTAGAAAAGCTAGGCAAAAAGATGAAGATCAATACAGTAAAACGAAGAAAACTCTAATATTTGGGACATGTTATGAGAAACGACCAACGTTATAGATTACTTCAACTAGTGCTGCTTGGAAAGGTGGATGGGAAGAGGGTACCCGGTAGAAGACGCATAGTCTGATTGAAAAATCTAAGGACATGGTTTCAGACGACTACCACAGAACTGTTTAGAGCATCCTCAAACAAAGTCGGGATAGCCCGAATGGTCGCTAATATCCGGTAACGGATCGGCCCGTGAAGAAGTACGCCTAATCGCCTAATAATTTTTTTAAAAAGAATATCATTAAGTTATAGACCTAGCTTTGGGGTTATACGAGCGTAACTCATAATATTCAGCCAAAACTCATCAATACTATGCGTACTACTTATTGTATTACCCCTTATAATATTAACATCAAAATACACCACCACTTGATTTAAATGTTTTACCGCAGTCGTTATGGTAATGTCACAAGCTTACTCAATTTCTTACATTTAAAAAACATTTGTTTCTACTTCTGTCGTCTAAAAGATGAAGGAAGTATTGTAATCGCGAAAAAATCACCTTCTAAGATTTCTTCAGATCTTTCGCACGTCATCAACATGAAAGCTTCTAGATCAGGGGTGGCGAACCAATGGCACGCGTGCCATTGATAGCACGCGGCAAAATAATTTGGGCACGCCTTAATTGAGGAATTTAGGTACCTTATCGAAACAATTTATTTTTTCGTCTACATTTGAGGTCATAGTAACAAAGTTCATTGTGAAAAAGGCTACCGGTGTTGGAACGGCAACAGACTGCGCGACAGAGGTAGGTAGATTTGGCGCGAATTTCTGACCGAACGGATGATAGTGAGCTATGGAGTGAGCTAGCGCGGGCGACGCGGTGGGACGGCGAGAGAAGCGTTGTTAGGCTTAGTTTGTAGTTTGCATGCAGTGTTTGATTTTACTTTAAGCATTTATTTTGTAAGTTTTCCCCTGGATCGTTAGGCAGCCCTATTGACATTTATTTTTAAACATTGAATACATTTTCCCCTGCGTAGTTAGACAACCCTATTTTCATCTTGTGATAACATTTTCCAGCAAATTACAGCTATGTTGCTATCAATTTAGACCGCTCTGCATTCCAATAGTTTTTCTGGTGGTCCTTTTCCAATTTTTGGGAGATTTTGATAACCTGAGTTAAATTGCATGTGGTAGTATTTCTCGACCTTTTCCATCCCAGCCTTCCCTTGAATAAGTTGGTTGCCCATCGGCTTCGTGCTTCACTAGCTTAGTTATAGCTTGGTTTATTTGTGAGGGGAGAATTTGGAAGCAACGAAAGCCCACTGAACGTTAGGTTGCAATCCTTACGTTCACTACGCTCTTGCGGAATTTTGGGGCCCACTTTCGTTGTTTGCACGGCACTCCAGGCTGTCCGCCACCTCCAGGCTAGTCTTCTTCAGCTTCCGCCTTTTAGCTCGGTTATGTACCTAGGAATATGTATTTTTAGCCTATTTCTACCTGGCATTATTTGATGGCAAGTCATGGCCTCATTAACCATTTCTTTAGAAAAAATGGTACGTAGATCAATAAAGGTTCGCCACCCCTGGTCTAGATGATCCTGACAGAAACAACTGCGTAAACGATTTTTAACGTATTTAAAAATTGAAAAGCTTCGTTCACATGCAACTTGAGTGGTTGACAAAGTAAGCCTGTCCGGGACGCATATAACCATTCTTTACAGACCTAGAGCAATAGAGGAATAAACACTTATATCTGATTGGTTACCTATACTGCCGCAACTTAAACAGAAACAAGTTGCATGGCGGAGCTTGTCAATATACACCGCGTTGCATCCAAGTGTTTTTAATTAAAGGAATGACAATACAATAAAAATGCGTTGTTTAATAAAAAATATAAACGACATTAATAAATGGGTTTATGCGTTTGGTATCACGCAAACACAAACGAGATAATAATAATGGTGACGCACTAACATCCCATGAGCTTGGCCTGCAAGGCGGAAGGTCAGAGCTTCCGTATTCTCGCTCTCACAAAACGAAATGCTAAATGTCATGCTTCAATTCTAGTTCAGGTGAAACTAGATACTGAAAATACTAGGATAAAGAATGATTTTATAAAAGTAGGTAACAATCAAATACTGTGTTTTATAGGTTACACACTGATATTTAAAACAAGAGAAAGTTTTTTTAATATCTCTATTATGAACTACTAAGTTTCAAGCTGTCTAGAAATTTATATATACACCCTGTATATTATATTCGATAGGTACAAAAAGAAACGAAAATATGTTAATAAAAACATTTTCCCATAATTCATTTATTTCGTTTATGCTTTTTTTATATGTATTGTATATCTTAATGTGAATCTGAACAACTTTTAATAGCTTTTTTCGATAAAAGTAGGCCACCTGTGATTTTTAAATGATTCGCATTTATTTTTGATCGCAGGGTTTCCAGTATTTTTTTAATATACAAGTAATCCCTTTAATGGATAAACTAACTCACCAAAATTTGATATGAATTAGTAGATAAATAAGAAATATAGGTACAGTGGTGTGAAGGTGAGAAATGAAACACATTGTACTAATTGTAATTTTCTTTCTATACTTCTTCTGTCAAATTTATTTTTTACTAGTGACATGCATTGTGAAACAAACACGCAATACAAAGAAACTGAATAGTTGCCAAAAACGTTTTACAGCTTGGTCACTTTAGATATTTTTTGGTGATGACAATATTAACTTTCAAATTGAAAATAAAATTTTAAATACACTTCTACCCACCTTCTGGTAATTCATGTCTAGTTAGAATTGTAAATTAAAGAAAATTATATCTTGAAACTTGAAATATAAAAGGCTACCAAACTATACAAATACAGTTATGACAATATTAAAAATAATTTGATTTGACTTTCAAACATTGAAATTTTTAATGTTTTTTAAAAACTGCCAGATACGCTATTAAAATCATTTCGTATCATAGGTCTCTCGGCATTACATAATTTGAAGACAAACTATGGTATCTACATTTTCTAGTTTCTATGATTTCGATATTGATACAAGCAAATGGACGAACGTAACAAGCAACAATTACCTACTAAAATAATTCCATTCCAACAGATTTAATGCTGAACATGGTCTACAGCTGCATATAAAGTGACGCAACTAAATTTAATTCAGCACAGGGTCAGCAGATGTTAACCAATCAGGAAACAGGACATCATTTGTTGGCATTGCCTTAGGTCCGTAAAGAATGCTTATATGGGCCCGGTGCAGCCCACCGGGAAATTTCCCGGTGTTCCGGTGGGCCAGTTCGGCCCTGTCTGTTGTATAAAAATACATTTAAAAAAATGATCCGCTTTTTTTGGAGTGGAGTGTATTATATAGGAATAATTGTTACACCTCATTGCTGAGTCTGAGTAGTTGCAAAAAGTTACTAGTGTCAAAATAATACATTGACATTTGCTAATTTGTCAAAAGTATCCATTTCAGTCATAATACAATACGGCTTGTACGTTATAGTTACATTTGTTCAAAAGCTTTCACAAAACTATGAAAGCTGATTTGACTAATTCTAACGTTTTCTCAACTACTTGTGAAACTATAAAGATGTTGCTATTTGTATATTTCTATGTGTAATTGTTTTCTAAAAGCAATTATTTTCCTTAAATGTGTTTCAGTTGGCCCATTATTTACTTTTTAACTTTCTTCTTTTATCAGTAGAACTGCAGTAATGTTTCGTTTTCCATTGCTACGATACTTTAAATTACGAGAATTTGTTGTTCCACATGTTTTACATTTTTAACTGATTTTATTTAATCGCAGCTTTCGATTTTGCAAGTTTGAAAGTTAGACAGTGCCATTCTTACGGTTTTCGATTATTTATGTTGTATTCTTTATTTTCTAGGTGTGTTTTTTATATATAGAAGTTACGAGTGTTATTTTTGTTAATTATATAAGAAAACATTCTATTCCATTAATTAGTTACAATTATATGTTAGTATTATATAAAAGCCGCTTGGTCACATCTCCTGTGGCCGTCTATTCTATCCCAAACGCAATTCTATTCTTTCCTGCCATAGATCATCTTGCAGACCTCTTTTTCCCAATTTCGTCTGTCTTGCCGGTATAACTCAAAAACAGAATATACAGAATGATCACCTTAAAAAATAAAAATTATTTTTGCTTTAACTGAGAAATAGATAAAAATAATAATTTGTACATAGTTGAGGCTTTACCCTCGATGAAAGTGGCACCTAACAGATACTGAATAAATGTAAAGGGAAACAAAAAGTGGCAACGAATAAGAGCGGTGCCTTTAATGGCGCTGTATCGCAAAGATTCAAACGGTTCCCTGTGGCAAAGTGGATTAAGCGTTCAGTTTGCATTTGTAGGATTTGAAGTTCGAATCACATAGCCGGTAATGTTTTTTATTTGCAAACTGATGTAATTCGCATTGCCTTGTGTTTCCGTTTATTGTTTCAGTGTTTTAAGTTAAAAAAACTTGGCAGTTCTATGTCAACAAAAAGCATGCTGCAGATTAGGCAATTTTTGTTGTTTTCAATGGCTTTCACGATCAAGTTCATTTTGATCTTGCATTTTTACACCTAGTTCTTTTGATTTGTTTAGTGTCACAACTTCCACTTGCAAGGGAAGTTGTGAGTAAAGTCCTGTGGAGATGTTTTTCTTGCTTGGTGTTTATTTATAAATGGCCTTCAGTAACCTCACTTCTGACATTCTTCTGTATACCAGGACAATTTTTTTCTATTGTATCAGGGTCGTCTTTATATTCATCTTCTCTAATAGTTATTCTAATAGTTTTGGTTAATGTTGCATCTTTCTGAACCGTATTTGATACAGCTCTCTAACACTGATTTGAATATTCTAATCTTCGTTTGTTTTCTAATGTCGTTGCTCCGTAATATCTAAATGAATTGACTTATTGTTGCTCTATCGTTCCCTATCTTTTTCAGGATGTTTTTGTTATTAATTCCGTCATCCGTGAATTTTACCCATAAGTCTCTATACTGTTGAGTACTTTTTATTGTATCCATGTCGAAATTCATATTTCTCCTTTCTCCCACATTTTATATAGATATTGCCCTCTCTGCAACTTGATATCTAAAGCGTTAGTCAGGACAACTTCTATTCCAGAGTTTTTTAAGTTGGGGTTAAAAGTAATTTAAACAACGTAGCGCAGAGCTCCTCCATGTCAAAGGCCTTTATTGAAATAATTTTATTTTCCTGCTCTCCTTTTTGTTTGACTGATATTTTGTTTGTACATTCGCTTCATTGTATTAATGTAGTGCGGATGTATTTCATTTTCTTTCATAGGTCCTCACAATTGACTTTTTGGGACACTGTCACTCCTTTTTAGGTCTATAAACATTAGATGTAGGTTATTCTCATGGGCCAATGTGTTTATATCATTTATTACTTCTAGTATAAATATATAATCGATACAGGATCTTCCTGATTTAAAGCCACTTTGTTCCTCCAGTGCAATTTTATGTATTCTAATTAAATCATTAACTTCACCCACTACACCTTCTATTTTTTCTTACTTACCTGAGATCTCCCAAATAGAACTCCAGCGCCACCGAACTTCCTTTGAATGCTCTAGTCTAGGACATTTATTTTAATTTATAAACGGGAAAGCTACACCGCTTTACATGATTTTTAGTCATATTATACATTTATATTAACAATGGAGAGAAGAATATGGTTTTAGAATAATAAGGCATCTAAGTGTTTACAGTGCACGTCTAATTTCTGGTAACAGCTGATCGAATAACGAAGATTCTCCACGTTGGATTGGACGTTGGAATCTATTTGCTAAACGCCACATTCACTTGACTTCAAACATTTAGGTTTTTATTAATCAGATTGCATGAAAAAACAAGTGTGAATATTGTAAAAATTGTAATTTTAGTTAATATTGTAATGTTTTTTCTCATTGGTAACTAGATGTATATAAAATTATTTTTTTTTTAAAATTTCCAATAATGCATGCATGTTCCAAATAGAAAATTAGTATAAACCAAAACAATTCGCTGGCATAATTTAAATGGCATTATGATTATTATGTATTCTTGACCTTATTTCCGCCCTGAAACTTTGGAAAGAATAAGTTCTGGATACAAAAAAACTTCCACATGACAACAGATGTCAGGCGGAGTAACCCTTTCCTTCATTAAATTACGTTTTACTACACTAAAGTTTTCTACTATTACAGAATAGCTGAAGCCAGTACCTGCATTGTAGCATAATTGTGCCACTTTTATTTCAATAAAATCTGTAGCAGTATTATGTACAAACGCAATTTAGGTTGGTCTAAAAACTACCCGCCGTAGAAGAGAGGAATATCGAATTTATAATGCCTTAAGACTTGAAATCAATATCTCTGCTAACGTAGGTGGATAGGAGTGAACATAAAACTAAATTTGTTTTCCTATGTAGTATCTTTATACATCTTTAATGAAAAACGTATGTGTAACTACTTAATAATAGATAAGAAACCACAATGAACAGTCTGTACTGTTTGAGACATCGTTAAGTAAAAAATGTATAAAAATAAATTATTTAGTACGAGCACAAAAAGTATAGTGTATCTAATTCGTGAGAAAGGCTATAAATTACGCCACTTGTCTTTTACTCGTGATTCAAATTTTATCCTTGTAAATAATATCAAATTTTCTCACTTTTAGGCTTTTAGGCCTCGTCTTTGGCCTGAAATTTGCCTACGCGTCCTGTAAAAATCGCATTTCTGGTCTTGTTGTATAATAGTATATTACATTACAAGGCACGAAAGTGGTACTTTGCAGATGAGGAGGCTTGTTGAAGAATACGAGGACGCGAGTCAAGCATAGACACTTTCATGATATGTAATGTATTAATTTTTTTTCTGAAAACGCTCTTTAAAAATTTTAAAATAAAATTCTATCGCATCAAGGCGCACGGTGAAGATAATCGGTCACCTAGATAAAGTAAAGTAAAAATTACTAGTCTTGCAAAAATCTCAAAAGTGACTAGTCCTGCAAAGTGACACTTTCAAGATCAAACTGAGTCTTGACATGACCCTCTTTCTTGACGATTTCAGGAAAACTACTATTTTCTACTCCCATTAGATTATAGTCCATTACCACACTCAGTGGTGAATCGCTCGAGATCGAACCGATTTTCGTCTCGATCTCGCCTCGAGAATTCTCGAACTCTCGAACACTCACAAAAATCTTGATTATGTAGAACTTCATTTAATTGTTCTATTTTATTAATATTAAACAGTTAAATCCGTTCTGTTGTTACGACTTACTTCCTACAGAAATTACTAGTATATTCATCATAATAAATTTTTGAAAATAAAGAAGCTGGAAGAAAACATAAAAGCACTCCAACTAAAAGAAATTCTCAACGATGATTTAACAAAGAAACGGATACAGTCGAATATCATAAAGATGAAGAAGAATTAACTAACGAAACTGAGTGGGAAAGGGCAGAAAACTGGAAAGAATTATATTTAAAAAGGCGAAATACGTCACTCACTGCACCATTTAACAACAATAGGGATATTCACCTGTGTTTAAACAAAAAACTAAGGAAGCACCAGCAGAAGCACCTCCGTCTGCAGTATTTGAAGAAATAAAGCTTTATTACTGTAAAATTTATAACAGACTTATGAATTTGGAGCATCTTTATTATTATTTATCGGAAAAAAATGATAAAAAGTCTGAAAATAAATGTACGATGTATTCTCACATGTAAAAATCTTGAATAGGGAGAAATTTTACATATTAACGAATTAAAAGTGCCTTACAGATATTCATTGCGAGAATTGTCTATTTTACATATTCTTTGTACAAATTGGTAAACTCATCTTTCATACAAGCTAGAGAAAATTGAAAAATGTCTGTAAAAATAGTCAAATAGCACATTTATGGGCTTGATCTGTACTTATAGTAATAACAAATACAAATTCAGTATATATGTACTTTCTAAGACAAAAAAAAAGTTTAACAACTCTTGATAGAAAATCTATCATTATTTGATTATCTTAAACGAGGTTTTAAACATTCACATTTATTATAACAATTGTGATTTATAGTCAAGTGTAAACAAGTTGACAGTTAAATTAGAAATACCTCGGAAAAAACCAGTCGCATTTACAACAGACTATATTAATTGTGCAAGTGTATTTGTCTTGGAAAGTACACCATTACGTTCATCACTAAAAAGATGTCATTATCCCCTTTCTTAAAAAATTTTCTAGTTTTTCCTTTCTTAACATTTTTATTTCTTTTTACTTCCCTCGTCTGAAAGACGAAGGAAATATTGTAATCACGAAAAAATCATTCTCCGAGATTTCTTCATATATTCACGTTTCAGGGTCCCTAGATGACGAAAAACAGGTTTTCTCAATTCCGTCGGTCGGTCTGTCCGTTGGCGGTATAACTCAAAAACGATTTGTCGGAGGAAGATGATATTTTGTATACACTTTATATATATACCTGGCATGAAACCGTGAAAACTTTAAACAAATATATACAGGGTGAGCACTTAAAAAATAAAATTTTGTTTATTCTTGCTTAAACTGAGGAATAGATGAAAGTAATGATTTATACATGGCGCAGGCTTTATTCTTACCAAAACTAGGATGCAACAGATACAGGATAAATGTTGTACGAGACAAAAAGGAGAAAAGAATAAGTGCGTTTTGTTGAACTTTTCAGGCCGGGAGCCGCATAAATCTGCAAATCATTATAGTCAGGAATCAGGGGCCATAGATTCCATCATAAGATGTGCATTCGAATATGTAGTTAAAAAATGTACACTATCTGGAATTACCTTGCAGATCTAAATGTGTGGGGCTCCATTCTTTTTGCGATTGCAGAAAACCATAACAAATATTCTCGGCTTAGTTTTGAATATTTCTCAATGAATCATAAACTAGTGGAGAGCTTATTCTTTCTAGATTCAGATATTAATTCTACAGATCCCGCGAATGAAATGTGTAATAAAGAATGAAGACATTTTTAGTGAAAGCATTAAATGCATTAATTTATTGTCGTAAAAAATATAATTAATTTTCCACTACGTGATTTGGCCGAAACGTGTATCGCACCTCGCTTCGGCATGAAAGTGAAATATTCTCGATGCCAGCGCGAATACCTTAAGCAAGCTGCAACGCAATGATTTGTGAGGTGCTCCGTAGGATTGCAAAATATTACTCAACGTTTAGATCGCATTCGAAGGCGCCTGCGGTTCAGATCCCGCCGCTAATGATATTTTTTATTTGATACATAATTGATGTAATTCGCATTCAAGTGTTTTCTTTTATTATTTCCGTATTATTTGTAACGTGAAGACATTTTTACACCTATTTTCCTTTAGTTTTTAAAATTATTTAGGGCCGGTTGCAGAAAGCAATGTTAAGTCTGGTGTTAGCTAACATCGCGTCAAAGTGAACAAAATCGCATCAAATTTTGTTTACTAATGTATTAGTTACCATAAGCATTTGAGATTTGATTCGTTTTTGTTCACTTTGACGTCGCGTTAGCTAACACCAGACTTAACATTGCTTTCTGCAACCGGCCCTTAGTGTCACAACGTTCATTTGCGAGGGAAGTTGCGGGTCAAGCTCTTTACAGAGTCTTTTAATTGATATTCTCCGAATGTTATCTTAAGCAAGGCAATTAAATTCGAATATTTACTAATGTCAATATCTTTTCGGTTATATATCATCGCCTCCACAAAAAACTGGTACAGACAAATTTGAACAGATTTAATTAGGCGATAGTACTACCATGGTTCTCAACAATGAAGACTTCCGCAATGAAGATGGTTTTACAATAGCAGAGATACATTTAAAATAAGCCAAGAATACCTCCTCGTTAATATTATTCATCTTTTTATCACCACACGATCATTCAAACGAGCGTAGAGAAACAGATATCACAAATGAAGCAGCCTCTTCAATATCAGAAAAAATTTAGTCCGAATCGCTCATTCTTCCATATTTTTCAGTTTTTTATAACGGTCGTCACATTACAGAGTTTTAATAGTGTATTGTATATTACGAGCTGAAAGTGTATTCTTTTCGTTTGCGAATGTCAACTTTTTGTTGTCAAATGAAAATCTACTTACGATTTCAGTCGTCGAAAAACAATATTTTATTGCTGTCATAGCAATTCTCAAATATTGAGAACTATTTGGTTTCAGTGCTAAATTCGTTGGCAGTTTGTTTTTATAATATTCAGAAAAATATGTTGTGGATTTAATTTAAAGTAATTTATAAATTATTTTACTTCAGTGCTAACATTCTTTGGTAGTTTGATGATAAATCCAGAATAATATTTTGTTATTTTTATTGTTTTGGAATTAATTTAATACAATTTATAATTTCTATTATTTGAAGGGGAGTCGAAAAAACCTGTATGAAGCACGCAAGGAAAATCAATGGTTATCTCACTTATACGATTGACAAAACTCGGCTTCGTTTTGCAATTTTGCATGCCTGAAATAATCATCTTTATTGCCTTACTATTTTCATAAATAGCTATTATTTGCTCACGTGTCATAATGATAACATTATGAGCGTCAGTTTGGATGTCATACTGAAATAATTTATGATGGCATTATAGTACTCAGTATCATAATAGAATCTGAACAAATAAATTCAAAACATTACAATAAGAGAAAATTACATTTCCAGTTGTGTCTTCCATCTCAGAAGGCAAAGGTTCATCCGAATCGCTTATGTTTCGCTTTAAAAATTAGCACAATTACGTATAACAATTGACGGAACTGAGAAAAGCTTTTAAAATATTTTGTTTGTAAATAACTCATTCGTTAGTAACGTTACTAATAAAATGGCGAACAGAGCATACATGCTATTTTTGTTTTATTAAACATTTTTTTTTATTTTTATAGTTCATTCAAATTCAAGATAGAGCAAAATCTGCAACCCAAATTACAAATATCAGCGGTCAGTTGATTACTAATTTGATTTTATTAAAATTTAGATCAGAGAGATATGGCTTTGTTGCTGTCTTGATGAGTGTCAAAATCAAATTCGAGGTTAGCAGGTTAGGTTTTGCATCAGTTCGTGTCAAAACTGACGCAAAACCTAACCTGCTAACCTCGAATTTGATTTTGACACTCATCAAGACGGCAACAAAGCCATATCTCTCTGATCTAAATTTTAATAAAATCAAATTAGTAATCAACTGACCGCTGACATTTGTAACTTGGGTTGCAGATTTTGCTCTATCTTGAATTTGAATGAACTATAGATTCAGTTACTTTATTAATTTTTTAGAGAGAATACTCCACTCGATCTGACTCCCTCGAGGGCTGAACTTTTCTCTATTGAATTGTTTGTAATATAAGACACTTGTACCATAAATAACTATAGTTGTAGGTATGTGACTTCAGGAGGACTGAGCTTTAAGGTAATTATAATTCAATCTAATTCTTATTCTAGACAAAATCTGCAAGACCTTACAAATTATTTTTATCAAAAAATGATCATTAGTTAACCTTAAACCATAATGCATCTTTAACAAATAAGTGGTATTAGAGATGAGCCTAGGTCTTTCTATAATGCCGCCCGGTTAACGATGGTCAACCTCAAACCAAAGGACAAAGGAGAAATCAGCACACGCACATACAAACATAATATAGCTCTCTAAGAAAACAATTAAATGTTCAGCTTCTCTGACATCTACGTTTGTTTCATTCTTGTTTGAAACACGTGCCATATCCACCTTAGCGAGTCTGCAGTTATTAATGTTGCAACAGGTTTACAACCCCGAATGTGCTTCCTGCTTTCTACCTCTACCTGTTTCTAATAAGTAACTTGCTTTATTTCTAATCATTTGTATTTCATGGGATGATAATCTATAGGGGCGATGGCAACAAACAGGCTAATATATTTTTTTTCAACACTACGTCCATTTCCTCAGTCCTTAGGCTTCTAAGTCATTACTATCTTTTGCAAAATAAATCCACAAAATATGCAATAACTCTTCTTTAAACGTAATATCACTATCGTTATCCACATTAATTTGTTACAATTATATGCTGCTATAACTCACGTGTTTAACAAAATACTTTTGCAATATGATATCTTCTCCAAGGTGCAGAACTCACATTTCAGAATTACCATATTGTAAACGCTCACTGGCAAGTAGACCAAAACACTTCCGCATTAATACGAATTGCTGTAGAAAAACGCATCAATTCTTTGTTCACTAATGATATTGATCGCACTGGTGGTGCCTGCTTAAATGTTAATATGACATCTTTCCCCACTAAAGCAACTGGTGGCGCATCTTACTCATCAGCTGCTACTTTGTGTACAAAGGAACCTTCTCTTTGAATTAGTTTTCAGCTGTCAGTATTTACGGTTAACGAGACATCATCTCAACTATAAGTTCACGATGTCCATGCTGATGTACGTAACAATGTTTCCTCTACTCATGTAAAACTTAATATTTTCAACATAAATCTGGCTTTCATATTGCCGCAGATTTAAATTCTTCGAATCCAGTAAAGTCGTTGTATAGTCTAAAGCTGCAGTAAAGACGAAATGAGCGGTTTGGATGAGCAAAGACCAAGGCGATCTAATTCAGTAGCACACGAGTAGAATCAAAGAAGGGTGGGTGCCATAATTCAAGAATATCGGCGAGTTAAACACAGAGATACTGCTCTGACGCTCGGCATTATTCAAGAAAGAGTGTAGTATATCAGAGAGACGTCAACAAGCGACAGAAACAGTGAGAAACCTCAAATTTGCAGTTGTTGCACACCCTCCATACAGCTCGGATTTGGCTTCTGCTTGTCCCCTAAATTAGGCGTTGAAACGTCAACATTTTTTATCCGATGCCGAATTAAAGTTGCTGTGCGCGATTGATTCAAAAGCAAACCAAAAATATCTTCCTGGACGGAATGAAAAAGTACATAGTACTTTTGAATAATATGTAGCAGTAGAAGGTGACCATGTTAAAAAGTAAGCTTGGAATGTTAAATAGAAATAAATTCCTTTCTTTCTATACTTGAGCCGCCGAACAGATAGAGTGGAGCAGGCAACCCAAATAACATATTACAAAGGTCACTCGATAATATTTTAATTATATTTACTACAAGGATCAGAGATGGCGACCCTTATAATTAGAACTAATTTCATATGACATTAAATAACTTTTTGTGGTTATGATGCAAATATCCAGAGATGCAAAAACTGATCCTCCTGTGGAAATTCAAACTTATGAATAATATGTTGGTGGCACTGTAAGTCTATGTCAAATTCGAGGTTGTCAAAGCTGACGCAAAACCTAACCTGCTAACCTCGAATTTGACATAAACTTACAGTGCCACCAACATATTATTCATTAGGATTAGTTTTTTTTATCTCTCGGTATTTGCATCATAAGCACAAAAAGGTATTTAATGTCAAATGAAATTAGTTCTAATTATAAGGGTCGCCATCTCGGTTCCTTTTAGTAATTATAATTAAAATATAATCGAGTGACCTTTTTAATATGTTATTTGGGTTGCCTGTTCCACTGTATCTGTTCGGTGGCTCAAGTATAATTCCAGTTTCATTATTTGTAAAGACCATGTCACTTATTACGTAGAATTCGCGAAGTTGGAATCATTTTGTAAAAAGTCGATGTTCCCTTTGTGCAAAATATAAGAGTGTAAAACTAATTGAAGTCTCTGTAGTAGGTGTCGTTATTGTAATATAATTAGGGAGACAAAATTATATGATAACGTCGTTATAAAATTCGTGGAAGTCAAAGGACAGCCTATAGTTTTTGTTCCATTTCTTCATCAGTATTCATCTTGTCTCAAACTTATTTTACATGATTGGAAACACGATCGTATTATTATAGTAGCCTTGGATATGCTGTCAATATTAATTTTAGTAACGTTGTATTCTATGTATATTATAGTGTAAATATTATAACTTGTAATGACTACAAATTTTGTCAATAACTCAGAAACTTGTTTTATTACAAGCGTTTTACCGCATTACATTAGCACAGAGCCTTTTAAATTTTTAAAATTTATTTGTAAATGTAAAAGTTTCAGAAGAAAATAATTTTAACATATTTAATCAAGAAATCACATCGCAAAAAAAACTCTTCCTAGATCGAAAACAGTCAAAGAGTGTTGAAAATAATGTACAAAATAGGTATAAATATTTTAATGTTTCTAATAATTTTGAAACACTTACAGCCAGTCTTATAAAGTCCACTAATCTGACGTTAATTTTAATTCGCTGTTAAAATAAACAAAAGCGCATCAAAATTTGTTTACTAATGAATAAAATGTCATAAGCACTGACGTTTTGATGCTCTTTTGTTTATTTTAACAGCGAATTAAAGTTAACGTCAGATTAGTGGTCTTTATAAGACCGGCAGTTAGTAATGCAACATTCGCAATAAAAAACCAACATCGCAGTCGGTGGAATTCGAATCTGCACTCCCTGGTAGAGTTCGAAGTGAAATTAGATTGCTAATCAGATGCTTTACGCTCTTGGATAATTCACTCTGCTTGACGTACCTGCTTATCGTTGCATTATGAAGAATATGGTGAGGGCAAAATCTATGGCGGACAAACTGCGCCCGATCGGTGCCGATGAAAACGTGCCACACGCAGATAGGCAGGCACCCAGATAGGAAGGCGTTTATATATAAGGATAGCGTGTATAAGAGCGTCTTTTATATAAAACTAGAACGTTCACACATATTATTTTCTAAATTAATCAGTTCTTTTGATTTATGATCGGTTTCTTGATCATCTTCTGTAATATTACAGATTTAATCAGCCTGTAATCTCACTTCTCCCAAAACTATGCTTAATAATTACCTCAAGCGCAACTATTAAAAGCAGTTATTTTCTTCGCAAAATTCTTAAGCGATATCTGATATCAGTGATTATTGATTGAAGAAGAACGGCAGCCTTTAAAAATAACTAGAAAATATTTTGTATGGTACACTTTTAAATAATACATGTAATATTTTAACTTAAAGTAGAATATGTGTTATTATTGTTTTCATTGTAAATTATCTTTGATGATTGGAATCACTTATATGGAGTTTAGTCTAGAGCATCAAATTAATTAAACATATAGATAGTAGAAAAAAGCAATTATTCAGAAATTGATTGTTTTGGAAAGCAATAAAAGCTATTTTTTTATTATTGCCGCACGACATGAAACATGTATTTGCAAGTACTTTTTCAAAAATATCCTTATGTACGGATTTTCAGGATCTTTTCACAATAAAAACAATGTTAAAACTGCATTCCCTTTTCTCTACATAGACGCTAGTAAACTTAGAAATGCATTATGATATAATGGTACCAAGTAGACCTTTAAGAAATGCGTATATAATGTCCCAACTAGAAACAAATAAAAAACTATTTTACAATACTATTAAATAGTCCTAAGATGGATTATCTATAAAGATGAACGGTTTTTTATTAGCGATTTTAAATCATTGCTGAATTTAACAATATCCACATTAAATTTAATAATAATTCTGCTGTGAATAAAACCTCATTGTAACAAATTTGCATTCAGGCAAGGTTATAATATTTGACCTACTACATTGTGGCATTTAACAGCAGAGGTTTTTGACGTATACTCCTTATCTAACCCATCCGTTTGTGTAATTTATGCTTTTCAATTTTCCGAATTTTATTTCTACATAGAATTTTAAGTTTATAACTTTAATTTCAACACATTACATTTAGCTATTATAGTGTTGAAATTAAATATTTTATGCGCATTTATCATTTTCGTTGACTCTTCTGTGAGGTAGTAACAAAACTACACTTCAACATATAGATACAAATGTTACTCTATCTATTTTGAGACTTGTAATTGCTCATGATTTTGATGCACCCTCCACTTAACAAAATCTAGAATTCAGCACCATGTGCTTGTTGCACCTGTTATAGAAATTTAATAGTTTGTACAGTTTGGTAACCACAACTTTCGATATTCAAAAATAAGAAGAAGGTGAAATGGTTATTTCATTTTAATTAAAATTACCTTTCTAAACAAGAAAATTCTGCGAGGAAGAACCAGATCCATGGTTATACACTTTTTTAAAGTTTCGTGTTCTATATATTTTTATCATTCACAAAATAACATATAATCGGGAAAGTTATAAAATCTAGGCCAATGGTAAAATTGCGTTAGTGCATCAAGCGGGCCACCACTATAATTTAAGGTGGTAGCGGTGGCGGCGGCGGTGGCTGGCACAAAAGGGTGGCGTCCATCTGCGAGTTGATGCTGGCGAATTTTAGTCAGTAGTGCGAGGGGTGAGAGTTGAAGTTATCGCCTCGATAACTCCTAAAAGCCACCACTCGCTTTTCATGTTTAATGCAATACGCCGGGCCGAGCAATCAGCCAGAAGATGTGGTCGGAGTGGAGAAAAGTTCGTCAAAAGAATGCTACTCCAACTTAAGAAATATAAGCCCCTCATAAAGCGGCTTATTCTTAAATAAATAGTATTAATTTTCTTACGAAAAGCAGAGCAGTCGAAATATATAAATAAAAAAGTCAGTTCTCAAAAAGTTTCGTGTTGTGCCTTTTATTGAAATATTTTAGTTATTTATGTATTAAGGGCATAATCGATAAATTATAGCACGAAGGAACGTTTAAAGCTCGACGCGAAGCGGAGAGCGTTAAATTTCTCGAGGGCTCTAATCTTGCACGTGTTTTATTTTATTTTGGATCTTGAAATGGACACAACTCAAGGATTCTATATTTTGGGCACAGACTATTACTCGTACATCATCGTTGTGCTGGCGCAGTGAATTTTTGGTGTGCTACGGTTTCTATACATATTGTTGGTGTTTCTGTATTAGATTGTTGGTATTTATTATACTGCTTAGCAACTTCATAGACCTCGGGTCATAAAAGCCATATTACGCCCGCTATCGAGGGCCAATAAATAAAATTATGATTCCAAAATGAAATAAACTGTATTTACATGCAGAAAATGTCGAGTGTCGAGAGCCTGTATCTCCAATAATGTTTAAGGTATGATCCCTTTGATGAAAATGTGACTTAATAGCTGAAACTGTTTAATTTTTTTCAATTAATTGTAGTATAAATCAATTTGTTATAATTCCTTAACATTTTGACATAATTATCAGAGGTTATAAATTTCTATAATAAAATCGTACTTACCTGTATTCAAATTTCTTGAATCCATTTCAGCGAATTGTAATTTTTTCGTAATGTCCATCTTGCTCTCCTCGGGTAAGTGTTGCCTTTGCTTAGTTACCTTAGTAACGGATTAACATTTGTTTATGAGTGAAAATATGATTGAATGCTTGCGATTTAAGGCAATTTTTCTTTGTATCTTTTCCTGAGAACGTTGTGTGAATCAGTTGCATTGCAGCAGACTGAATTTCTTATTATTTGCAAATTGATATCATTCGAGCGGGAAGTTCCGTGTAAACCCATTTACAGATCTTTTATTAACTGCTAGTAAAAGACAGTATGAATGGTATATCAATGGTGTAATAAAAAAACTACAGACAGTTCTTTCCTGGAAAAGATTACAACTTTACATTTAGCTACAATTAAATTTAGTTTATTATAAGTACACCATTAATGAAGAAGATTTAAATTATTTTGCAAATTGTTACAATCAACTGAAGTGTTGACTGCTGTAATCAATTTGATAAAAATCGATCTTAAATTTAATGTTCTGTGAATTTTTAGTGATTTTATGGCAGGTTTTAAATCTTCGTAATCGATACATCTGAACGCTTTTATTATCTTATTTTATAGGTACTTTCTTCGTTACTCTTTGCGTTTCGTCAGTCTGCTTACTACTTTATCGTGAAACAAATACAGGCTGATTTTTTATCATATAACAACTTGTAGGCAACCCATTATGCAGAAGCATGCACTAAGTTTTGCCAGTTTTTGAACTTTTCCAATATTTCCCAGCATGTTTTTATCGACAGGTAAACTTTGTTTTTCTTCTAATTGCTCACTGCATGTATTTACACCTTGATCAGCAGTAATACTTTCATACATAACATCATTGTTTGCAGTTAAATCAGTGGACACAGGAACAACTGTTGATAATTCTTTATATTCTAAATCACCTGATTCATATGTGAATTTCGGATCTGCAATTGCAATGCTATCGTCAATACTTCTTGCTTTATCAGAATCCGTTAATTGCCTGTGATTAAACATAACATAACCTCAACTCTTAATAAAGTTTAGAAATATATGTTTTAATACCTTTGAGGTGTACCATCAAAGAATTAAAAATCGGAACAAGTACTGCAGTGAATTTTGTTGTGTTTATTATAACGGATGTTCAGAAAGTCTTTACGTCCGCGTCCTGGACAGCTATGGAAATGAAAACGTGTGAATAATATGTTGGTGGAGGTTATCAGGTTAGGTTTTCCGTCAGTTTTGACAAACACTGACGCAAAATCTAACCTGCTAACCTCGAATTTGACATAGACTTACAGTGCTACCAACATATTATTCATACGTTTGAATTTCCATAGCCGGCCATGACGCAATGACTTTTTTGAACACCCGTTAGTTCGCAGTAGGTTTATTTGTAACATAAATAAATTGCCCTGGTGAAAAAGTATATCAATTATTATAAAAAATGTCAAATATTACACTCAAAATGTCACGTGGAGACTGACAGTTACATCCCAATTACACGATTGAACTGCGGTTGTCTCGATTTTTAATTCTTGGATGGTACATATTATTGACTGTTAAACAAGTAAATATTTTCGAGGAAATTAATGATTTCACGACAATATTAGCACACAGTAACATACACTCTACTAATCTCCCGCTATTAAAATACACTGTACCTGCTACTTACTGTATTTTGCACAAGATTTCGCACTTGTTGGCTTTAAGTGAATAATTTTATTACACCATGCAGTTACTGTGCTTTAGCCGAAGGTGAATCTTAGAAATTAATAAAAATATGACTATCAAAACTAGCTAAAGAGATGAATCAAAACACAATATGTACTAATACAAAATAAAACAGATTTTATAAAAAATAGCTATTTATGCTACAAATACGAAATTAAGGACTTTTTTACGAACAGCAGTTTATGGCCAAGCGAGCGCAGGTAGCGAGGCGCATAAATAAGCGAGTCTAAAAGTCCGCTTTTGTGAGAGTTACATAGATATTTTTTTATCTACTGCTTTGGAAGCCTTTTTCTAATTATACAAATGACAGTTTAATCGAGGAAGTCAGGAAAAGTCGAGTAGGTCATGTGCATACCGCAAAATGAGAGTGTCTATTTTCATTTCGACCAATGGAAATGGTTGTTAGTTTTGGTTTCTATGGTTATTACTACAGAAAAGTAAAAGTTACTAGCATAAAAAGGTAGGAGTTTTCGGGTGTTAAACGCTACCGAAATTGATAGCTTTTCGATGCAGTAGAACAAAAAACCAGTTAATATATATATATATTTTTTAAATGGGCTGTGAAGAACGCCGAAAGAACGCCGAAATCCACATTTGTGATAAAAAGTTAAACTTCAGTGCCTTGGTATACAAACTACTATTGTATACCAAGGCACTGAAGTTTAACTATTTATCACGAATGTGGATTTAGTTGCCGAGGCCCGTAGGACCAAGGCAAATAAACCACATGAGGGATAAAAATGAATTTCAGTGCCGAGGAGTACATTATGTTTTTTTAAATCGAGAAATCGTGAAAGTACAACATTTTAATCAACATTTTTAGGTTATGTTAACGTTGGTGTACGTTTACCTATCGCCCCGCCGCCTACAAATAGTCGTAAAACAATGGATTACTGCACTGCCGATTTCTCGTATTTTAATGACGATTTCAGCGTTCATCATTGCCGATTTCAAAAAAACTATGTACTATTGTTTGGAACAGCCGAAGAGTGGGGGAATGTTCTATATCCAATTTGTTAGAGTAGAAATTTTCGTCAATTCTAGTTGGCTATTACAAAAACTGTTTTTACATAAAAATGGCATTGATCTAATTTGTTTTATTAGTTGCAAGCACAGAAAGCACCAGCCTCTACCCCGAAAGGTAAAACGAGGTTAACGATAATACAATACAATACAACTATCCTTCTTAGGGCTGTAGCACCATTAAGTCGCAATTGTGGGCCCGTGTTTATATTCAAGCATTTTGCTTATTATGGATGTTGTATATGCTGTAGAAATGGGCGTTCCAATACATTTAATATACATCATTCACCAGCTTTACACAAACAGTACAGCAACAGTAAAAGTTGATCACCATCTTTCAAGAAAGTGTAAAATTGGAAAAGGGGTACGACAGGGCTGTGTATTGTCTCCATTACTGTATAATATATATAGCGAATATGTCATGCGTTTAGTTTTAGAAAACGGGCGTAAAATATAGAATCTACGGTTCGCGGATAATAACCTACTCATGAATCAGAAACTGAACTACAAAACCTACTCACAAACTTGGAAGAATGGGTCCCGGGTGGTGTAGCTTGAACAAGCGTCTACATACGATCAATAGAGTTAAGCAACGCTCTTTCTGGTCAGAACTTGGATGGGAGTTCCACGGCTGCTTCGCTCGGCGCCTCGTGGTACGGCTGCTACGGAAATAGTTGGTCCCGGATGCCATAATAACATCATGACAGTCGTTAGTGAGGCTGGAAGTCCCCATAAAATGTACAGTGACGCCTATAATTGGCCTAACGGCGGTTGGCTGAGTACGAAATAAAATAAAATCAAAAAAATTAAAGAAGTAAGCCAACGTTATGGTCTCAGTATTAATTACACCAAAACATTATGGTAATAGATAGAGCCAACAAAAATAGACCAGAATTACAACAAATTGGAAGATGTGGAGTAGCAGACAAGTTTGTCTATCTTGGAGTCAATATTAATAACAACGGGAATTGCGAACAAGAAATAAAGCGACGCATAGAAATGACAAACTCTGCAATGACACAGGTGACTACCTTATGGAGAGACAACAGCATAACAAAACGAACAAAGATCATGATTGTCAATTTACTAGTGTTCTCTATTTTCATGTATGCTTCGGAAACGTGGACATTGCGTGCGGCGGACCGGAAAAGAATAGACGCCCTCGAAATGTGGATTTGGAGACGAATGCTTAGAGTGCCTTGGACCGAAAGGCTAACAAACGCATCGATATTGCAAGAAATACAACCACCCCAACGATTAAGTAGTAGGTATTATACTAAGTCGCATACTGAAATTCTTTGGGCATATAAAACACTGAATGACAACAGTATGGAAAAACTTGTAGTACAGGACAAACTAGAAGGCAAAAGAAGAAGAGAATTGGGAACCAATTTTGAGGGAACTGTCAGAACTACAGAACAGGGAAAGATGGCGTAATGCAATTAGAAACAGACATTTTGAGGGAACTGTCAGAACAACAGAACAGGGAAATATGGCGTAATGCAATCAGAAGAGCGACAAAATAATAATTATACACCGGATTATGCATCACCACGCATCTGCCAAGATGCAATGGACTAAGGGCACTTATTTAGGCACATCCTGTATATTAATAAAAGTGATACGTATGATGTTTATTGTATTCATGCGTTTCCTTAGTATTAATTACAGAAGAGATTGCTAAGTTGTTTTACCAACAACAGTGACGAGTACATTTGTGTCTTTAAGTTACTTTTGTTGTTATAACAAAGAATATTAACTTTGCATTACTGATAATCTGTGTATTATTTGAAGCAAAATTTGAAATAAATATGACGTAATGTGTCCATCCGTATGATGTAAAGACTTCAACAAATCCGAAGCTGAGTAGACCATAAATTCAAATGAATACTAGTTGTTATTACCAAAAAATTAAATGTTAGAAATTGTATATTTGCGAAAACAATAAATTACGCTCGATTCTGATGTTTATATTTTACGAATAACTTAGTAAATTAACATTCTGGTTGATAATTTGCTAAATTGCAAATATTTATAACGAACTCCAATTCAGTGCTAAGATTACATATCATAAATTAAACCCTACACATGTTACAACGACTATTGGTATTACTAAACACATTCTTTTTTCCTTTCACAAAACTTTCAGAAAGTAATAACCCAGGTTAGAAATGAGGAACTAATGTCATTATTTGAAACGGGCTTTTATTTAAATTTTTATAATGCCATTTGCATATCAAGCAATTTCAGGAAACACAATTATAGGCTCAAAAAGCCTATTTAAAAATAAAAATTCTTTGAAGTACTAATCTGACGTTCCACAACTTGCACAGCGAATTTCATCGATTTTCTCTTGCAATGCTGACCATTTTCTAATCTATCGTTGCAAGCCAAATACAAAATTTCGCAGCGTTTCTTACCGGTCGCTGTCCCAATAATTGATCATCCGTTCTAATAATTTTGTTCTGCATCAGCGGCTCTGCAGGAAAATCTCAACAAAAGAAGTTAATGGGTATGAAAATTAAATTCTGCTGTGTCTGTGCTTTAACGCAAGCAATGGTGCTACATTTCACTCGATAACATATAGGCAGATAGTGCCAAGTCTGAGCTGTTAAAAATGGATGAGTGCATTTGTTAACTCTGCTAACCAAAACCATTACCTTGATAAGAAGCGTGTTTTAGTGTGAACACGGCACCGCGGCTACTCACTCGGATGGCATTTGCAATGGATGGGCTTCCGCCTGGCCACTACAATCACATCTTCTCGGGAATATTTTAGCCTTTTATTCAATGTAACGCAACTCGAGAATTCACTTCGAACGATATCATTATGGTCACTGGAGATATATTATACGGATTTTCCGGCATTTGAAGTTTGGGGTTCTCTTTCCAGGGGCTACAAATGAAATTGGGTTTTACTGTTTTTACTATACAGGATGATATCCGACATTATGGATACTTGATTGCAATTACAGTTAGGGTGGTAGTTAATGAGAAATACTGTGCAATTTTTAATAAAAAATGGGTACTGGAAACTAATTTCATCAACGCTTACAAACTTTTGAAGAATTTGAAAAATCCTTACAGTTTAAATTTTAACTGTGTGATATCCTGCAAATGGGAAATTATATTTTTGGAATAAACAATACCATATGCACTAGAACAATTGTAATTAAGATGTTTAAGATAAATATTCGTTTTGTTGGTATTTTTTCAAAATCTGCACAGGTGATATATTTACTCCACCTGTGAAGGATCGGGATTGTAATATATATGCTGTAAACTTGGTATTTACATTTGGGGTAGTTGCACCAAACCATATCTTACGTAACTTTTATTAAAATTTTAATCTTGGTTTCAAAACTAAAGTTATCACAAGTTTTTTAACGGGTATAGTGCGAAATATCATTTCATTTACTCAACAGTGACAAACAGTGATTGCTACTAAGCTCTATGAAAGAAAATGTGATGACAACTAAAGTCAATGTAAAATTGTTGTGTTTTTCAACTTTTACATGTTCTTTCTTGCAGACATGCCATGTCTTCTAAAATTGGCCATTTGAAAATACTTTTACTTCAGCACGATCTGCCGAAGTATTACCTTCGGGTCCGACCATTTTTACTAATTTGTATTTTTTTCTAAACCGCTCAATCAAACGCGAACAAACAAAAATTATATGAAAGGTCTCATAAAGCTGCAATCGCTTTGGTGTTAAAAAAACTTCGGAAAATGCAATTCAGTGAAGGTGTCCTGCCGGGTGGAGGTAAATATGCTATTTCGAGAACGACATAACCTATCAGAATGATTTTTGCGCCGGTTTGTGTCAAATACTAATGCAAAGAACTGTATGTGTTTTTGATTTGTATTCATAACACCAGTAATAGCCGTTAAGCAACCGCGTAACTGCGGAATCGATTTCGAAACTGGGTACCGAATGTAGTTTTTTATTATTGAAAGATTTGAATACAAATTCTATCTATTGTCACCTTTAAATACGAAACGCCAAATTATAGGCGTTTTGTGACCCTACACTGAAAGCACCGTTTTAACAGATTACGAAGACTACATAAATGTACATATTTCAAGGAGCGGCCGTCCCAAAGAGCTGATGGCAAAAACCACTCATTCTAACACTGCGCCGAAGTATCGATAAGGCTTGCACCTTCTCATCTTTTGTCTGTTATTTTTTCATATAAAAAAATATACTTGCCATTTCACATCATTATTTACTCCCCTCTCAATGCTTGGGGATTTCAATGGCAGAACTGGACGTCACACACCCACACAGTGGGTCCATTTGGCGAAACGACGATTAATGACAATGGCCGAAGATTAATTCATTTATGTGAAACTTATGATCTTAGAATTAATAATGGCTTTTATAAGCATAATGACATTCATAGAAATACTTGGATCCAGAATACACGTAATTTAAAATCAATAATTGACTATGTTATCAACAGACAGAAAACAGCCTTACAATTGGAATGACGTACAAGTTTTGCGAGGAATTACTTGTGGCTCTGACCACCATGTAGTAAGAGCAAAAGTAACATTTCCATTCAAAATAACTAAAAAAGATAGCAAGTTTGAAGAAACCGAAGGCTTAGAAGAAATTGAATTCCCCGAATATAACTTAAGAAGTTTCGTGAATGAAAGTACAAGGCAGTTATATCAACGACGACTAGATGACAAATTGATGAGTATGCAAGACTCTACATTCACAGAAATATATAATAACATCATAAGCCTACATGAAGTTGCGAAAGTGGCGATTGGGATACAAAAAAGTAAAGTCAGCAATAAATTATGGTGGAATGACGAAATTGAAGCGTTGGTTCAAAAGAAGAAAAACGCGTACCTGAAGTGGTTGAAGACAAAAAGAGAGGAAGATCAAAAAGCTTACAAAGAAACTAAAAGAGAATTGAGAAGGCTAATACATGCAGACAAAAACAAAATGTGGGACAACAAGTGCCAAAAGGTCAATACTTACATAGGAGGACGGCAATGCTCAGAAGTATGGAGTTTTATAAGAAATGTTAAGGGCCCAACAAAGCACAGAGCCCATTTACAAACCATTAAGTCAGAAGAGTGGAAGCAACATTATAAGAATTTACTCCAAGAAACAAGACAGGAACACCTTGAAGAATCGACATTAACAGGGATAAATATACGAGCAGAAGAAATAGAGATTCCGGTAGATACAGTGACAAAAATTATTAGGTGCTTGAAGAGTGGTAAAGCTGGTGGCCCGGAAGGGATATATGCAGAAATGCTAAACGGAACACAAAAGCTTTTCGAAATGCTAACCCACGTTAGCAACGAGTGTTTCAACGGACATCCAGTTCTAGAACAATGTAAAATGGCATATATCTCATAAATTTACAAGAAAGGAAACAAACAGGATTGCAATAATTACAGAGGCATTTCGGTGATGAGCACAATAAGCAGACTATATGGGAGAATTTTAAGAGATTCGATCGAAAACGATTTTAAAGAACACGAAGAAGAGGAACAAAGTGGATTCCGTGCAGGAAGATCATGCACGGACAATATTTTCTGTCTCAAACAAATTATAGAAAAAAGAAGAGCTAGAAATATAGAAACTCATGTTACATTTGTAGACCTCGGAAAGGCATATGGTACCATGCCGATCTGTAAATTGTGGGAGGTATTACAACAATCTAGCATTAACCATACATATTTATGTAGAAGCTCTGAAAGAATTATACAAAAACTCAAAATCTAGAGTAAAGATAGGTAAACATGTCACTCAAGATTTCCTGATTACAAAGGGTCTCCTCCAGGGATGTTGCATTTCGCCAACTTTTTTTAAAATATCCGTAACAGCAACACTTCGAAACTGGAAAAGGAAGGTTGGCGGTATGGGAATTGAACTTAATGACAGATGTGTGTACATACTTCAGTTTGCCGACGATCAGGTAGTTATAGCTAATGATAACGAAGATATGGAGTATATGATGCGAAAATTAATGGAGGATTACACACTCTGGGGGCTATCAGTCAATATAGAGAAAACACAATATCTCTGTATAGGAAATGAACTTAAGGCACTCGATATTGAGGATGGGCAAAAAATCTCTAGCTGTCAGAGTTATATATATTTAGGTGTAACATTTGATAAATCTGGTACTGATACGAACGAAATAGAAAAACGAATAGTACAAGCAAAGAAAATTCTTGGATGTCTCAACAGTATACTATGGAGCAAAGAAATAACCAAAAACAGAAAGTACAACATCTATGAAGCTATGCTGAAGAATACTCTCTTATATGGAGCCGAAACATGGAGAATTACAGAGAAACAAAAACGAAAAGTAAAAACAGTGGAAATGGATGCGATCAGAAGATCTTTATGTATTTCAAAGCGCGACCACGTTAGAAATAATACAATTAAACAGCTGATGGGAATCGAAGGAAGTATTGTGAAAAACATAGAGCATAAACAACTGACATGGTACGAACACGTACAACGTATGTATGATGCAAGGCTGCCCAAACAAGTTTTAGAATGGCAACCAACAGGACGCAGAAAAAGAGGAAGACCGAGGTTAGAGTGGCAAAAAGATATACAAAAGTATATGAGTGAGAGGAACTTAACACCAGAAGATGCCGAGAACTGAAGAGGCTGGAAATTGGGTGTCGGACAACGTCGAGAGACGTTCTAAATCGGCTTTTAAATAGATACACGCTAAAAGACATTCCCAGATTTCTTCGGATCTTAACGTATCAGGGTTCCTAGATGACGAAAAATATGCTTTGTCAATTCTGTTTGGTTGTCTGTTCGTCTATTGGCGGTATAAACGCGTCAAAAACTACTTTTTGGCGGAAGACAATGTTTTGCATGTGGATTAGGTGTCTACTTGGCACCAAATATACTTCCAGTTTAATATATACAGGGCGACAGCTTAAAAAATAAAATGGCGTCTATTTTCGCTTCAACACGGGAATCGATAAAACTAAGAATTTGTACATAGCTCAGACATCGTAAAAAGTAAAAAAGAAAATGATCACTGAAGACTGCAGCCAGAGCAACAGAAAGGTGTATCGATTGCCGCGCACTGCATTCATCACAAGGAACAGAAGTGCAACGATGGCCGCGTACCGTAGTATTGCAGATAGCGATGTACTGCAATCGATACACACCGTAGTTTCCAGGGATGTTCCGTTCCTTTTACAGATTTTTTTCAATTATTTTACAACAATACCGCGATGTCCTTCTAACAAAGAACAAAGCACGCCCTTTATCTTGATTCAGCCACTTCTTATCATTTATAACGCGTTTTGCAACTAAGAAATGGCGGGAGATTGTCAAAGTGAAAATGCAGGACATATTTCTAATGGCAATAGATCAAAGTTTTAGTTTTAATTTTGTAATAAAGTTTCTTAAAAATGATGGGTTTAAAGAAATTATATGTATGCAATAATATGTTATGGTTACATCTTGAAAACGGAAGAGGTACTTATGGCGCTCTCAGTGCTTAGTTTAAGCCTGTGCGCATTTTAGTTGAGGATTTTCTCTCTCTAGAAAGATAATTTATTTTAAAAAGTTATCAATATTGCTCAAACTCGTTTTGTTATAAAAATCCACACAACATTTAATAATTCTTTAAGTTTAATGATAACTAACCTACACGTAGTGTAAAGGTCAATTGTTTTCGCCCTGTTGACAATGTATTCTGGAATGGAAATAAATATACTTACGATCTTTTATCTTTGCAGTTAAATACAAATTTAGAACTTTTATACAAAAAAGTTATTTGTACTGTCCTAAAAGTGTAACACATGAACTTTTATGGCCGTATTTTATAATGTTGCTTTTATTGTTTTCTTAATGATGAGTAATTAAACTGCTTGTCTGCTAACCGCCTTAAAGTGTAATTAAGAACTAAATGTACTAAACTAACCTTTTACTTTGAAAATCACACAATAACAATTTAGGTAATAGTGTTAAGCTTTGAAAATATTAATACGTATTAGCTTGTGTCGTTTATAAACAAGCGTACATTTTTGTACTTTTCTTCCAAAAGCCAACAATAGAAACGTTTATAGATATAGTTAGATGTAACCGAGGATGCACTGTATATAATCGATAGATAGATCTAGCTCTGCTGTTGCTAAATTTCTGTACTATCTTTAGTTTTGTATCTTCGTCTTGTAATCGATTCATCAAATAGTGTAAATATGATACATTCGTCAGTCAAATCCTATAACATAAAAAATCGTTGATCTCTTTGTATGTTTCTTTGTTCGCTATCTCCTTCGAAGATGATGGACCGATTACATTGTATGATAGCTTAAAATTTTTAAATTTTTAGATTTAGATCGTAGGCTGGTTTTTATTTTCAAAAAAAGTACTAAAAAGATTTAATTTAATTAAATCGTAGTGGAGCGAAGCGTCTGTGGCCGTTCGCTACGGTGCGGCAGCTGTTGTGGCCGTGGGCTGCACTCATGCACTGCGGCAGCTCAGGTGATTCACTATGTTCAGATACCATTCTAGACGCACCTTATTCAACCAAGCATAGTTAGTCCAGTGATAGGATGTGTTACGTGTAATTTTTCATTTAGAGGCAGTTAAGAATTGTTACGTATAATTTTTCGCTAAATACATACAGATGCAGTTTAGAGGTTTAGAGTGACCTGCAGTTCCTAGGTGTGTGTCTGGTTGCATACTCATTTTTGCATTTTTGGATGATTTTGAAAAACCTTGATATTTAGGGAATTATAATAGTTTTCAAAATAGTTGATAGTACGATTTCCGGCGGCCATTTTATGAGACTGAGTGAGATTATTTATATTTTGGGGCTACATGTGATTTGGAATTTTCACTTTGTGGATCAAGTAATTCCAAAATTATTAGTGAATTTGTTGATCAGCAATAGGAAATGTTGTGTGAAATGGCTAGAATAGAGCCTGTTATACTGGAATAATTATATATTTCTTCAAATTACTCCCTCGAGGCCATCCAACAGCTCTGGTATGTTATTTGTTGTTCGTTTGAATATCGAGTTCGATATCGTGTGTTTTCAGGTCTCTTTCTTAGTCTTCGATTAGCACTGCTGTTTCGTTTTCCGACTTTTCGGGTTTAATTATGCCTGTAGCATTGAAGTAACTTCCCAAAGCACCTAGGGGACTAACCCCCACGCAGTCTGAGCACCCTCAACTCATGTGGTAGGCTTTGAACGCACGGCTTCTCACCAGTGTGACAGCCACAAGGTTTTTTCCCAGTGCGAGAACCTGTTGCCCTCAAGGTTATTTCAAACTAGTGGACAACATCTCCGTGTAGATACCCTGCTGTTCTGTCGACGCCGCTGTGCCCTATTGTGCATCGTCAGGTACCTCGTAGCGATTTAGTAAACTAGAAATATCGTTCGAGCTAGTTTTGTGAAAGCTTATGCAATGTGCCTACCTTGAATAATGGTAATCTTCATAACCTATATCACCGAGAAATTTAGAAGTTTTGTGTAGCTATCTGCGATGTTCACCTCGTGCAATATGTATGCGGAATAGGTTATTTTCATTTTGTGTATTTAATATCTTCTTCGATTGGCAATACTGCCTTTTTGTTGCAGTTTGGTCGCGTTCAGTAACTCAACATTTTGAAATTTAACAAAACCTTTTGCGAGGGTTTTCGGGAGCTTGATTATTGCAATTAACACATTGTGTGCGTCAAATATACACAATTTTAAGTGTAAAAACACCTAGACGAAATGGTACCAATTCGGATAGATCGCGATTAGGTAAACCAATTGATCGTTGAAGCGATTTAATGAGAACTTGAGATCTCCCGTATTCCGTTATCACAGTTCTAATGTTTAAGTCACTACCGTACAGTTGAGATGCGTGTACTCGAGCTAATTGCGAGCTAAGATCGTAGAGTTCCGTTTTTGACTTCAAATTTATTAACAGAAAAGCATTGTACATTTTATAAGTAAAACTAAAATTACATCTACTATTCCATTTACAAACATATTATCACAGATTTGTGTTGCCCATTTCGAATATGGTGCAGAGTTTGTATGTGTACATACTGTAAATAAATAATTAGGTTAATTCAAGCTATGGTGTTTTTTGTCTTTTATTATTTTTATGAAACAGCTAAGTGGTTTAGGAACTTACACGGCCACCTGTAGGTTTTTTGGTTTGGACCGTCTCGAACCAGGGGCGCTTCCGGACAACACCCCCATTCCTGCTCAGGAACTAACTGGCGAAAATTTGCTACGCTACTAGACAATTCCTGAACCGCTGTGCTGTGAAGTATATATTATTTTCTTTTTCTTTTGTGTACAAATAAATTCCCCGTGTAGCAAATAACAAATGCTCGCCTGCTACGCGGGCGGCCCGGTTTCTATTCCCGGCCGATGCATCCTTTTTTCAATTTATATTAATGAATCTCTTTTAAATTAGCGAACCGAAGCGTAGCTCGAGTGATTAACTAGTAAAACGTAAAACAAATTTCCCAAAAGTTACTTCGGCCACGTTTTTATAAATTTCGTGGTACTGTTCTAATTCTTGCAATCATTTTATGTCTATCAGTGTAGCACATACTGCTTCTGGTACATACATTTGGTGTTTTATGAAGCATTTTACAATGAAGCATGTTATTTGGAAAGCATTGAATCTTGTTCGAAATAAAATCATTTTCAAAGAATATACGGCTTTCGTCATCTAGCTGGCATGCACCAGGACTTTTAAAATTTACTCCACCAGGAAGAACACCTCTCAGTAAAGTTATAACGAGATCCAATAGTTTCCAATAGTGTTCCACAGGATTTTTTTACAAATAGCACCACACTTTATTGTAGAATAGTTTCTGTATCATCCACAGGCATTTGTTTGATTTCAGAGTTTCATATTGGTTCCAGTAACAATTAAATATAACCAATATTTCCATTGGTTTACCACATTTTAGGAAATTGATCATGGTGGTTTCGAATAGATTTTCGATTAATTTACGTAAAGAGCTAGATCTAAAGAAGCGGCTTCCATAAATGTCATTATCAAATGGACAGAACCTCCCTCACTAATTTTGAATTTATCTAAAGGTACAGCTATTTGTTGCTAAATCTTTTCCAGCTATTTCCAGAACATGCAATTTGTTGATCTTGCAAAAATTGCAATACAAATATTGTAATTAGAAGCGGGAAATTTTACATTAGCAAAATTGACAATATATGTTCTCAAAATCTTTAGCTTCGAGCGCCACGGGTTAATAATGTTCGATTGAGAGAACTTTGTTGCGATTATTTTTAGAGCCTCTTTGAAACAAAATTCCGCATGGCACTCCCCAAATTTGAGATTTTGTAAATGTATATAAATAAGGGGCACGCTACTGCTTTGATATAAAATGTTGCATGCCATTTCCTATTTACTGATGTTTACACAGAACCTTCAAAAGATCGCATTAAGCATGCAGTTCTCGGAAGTCATAAAAGATTCGGTAACTTTTTTCAGATCAGATGATGCAAGTCTTCTTGGAATTCCTTATTAAATTTGAGCACAGAACTGCAAAGCTACTCCAGAATAAATTTAATCGTTAGAGTTCTTAGAATTTTTATTTTTATTTACTCAGCTCGAATACATGCTAAAAATTAAAAACAATGTTCTTGCTTGTTTCAGTAACAGAATTCTAGTAACATTAAGGATCGTTTTTAAATTCTGAAAGAGAAATTTTACATATACAGGGTGCGGGAAACGATGCGGGGGTAGAATATATTTCTTAAATTATAAGACTTACAAACAATTCGTTTACATAAAAGTTGTCGATACGAAGGTGGTACACACTATACTTGGCGCACAGAACAAATAGAGTTAAGCAGGCAACCCAAATGACATATTACAAAGCTTGCTAGATTACTATTACTATTAAGGTTCAGAGATGGCGGTTGTTATAGTTAGAACTAATTTCAAGTGTCAAGTGTCATTAAGTAATCTAGCAAGCTTTGTAATATGTCATTTGGGTTGCCTGCTTAACTCTATTTGTTCGGTGCGCCAAGTATAGTAAAAGATTTATGATTATACAGCGTAGCTCGGAGGAGTGTTGTGAATCAAGCTTACTTTTTTTTAAATAGAACGTTCTGTATTTAGGTAGCTTAAAAGTTTTTCATTGACAACCATTTTATTATAAATTTATATTGATCCAACGTTAACCGTTTTCGAGATGTTAACGATTTTATGCAATATTCTGGATTTACCAGTGTAAAATAGAGACTCAAAGTATTAATGCTACAACAGTCCTCAACATTTGAAAATTTTTAGTTATTTCCGAATTGATTTTTATGGAAACAGTGTACATGTTTGTACTTTTTAAAAGCTCTCTCAATGAGCTTTTTTCTGATATTTTACTTCATACCCCTAACTTCAGCCCTTTTTCAAATATTCTAGTTTTAACATAAAAAACAAGTTCTTCAGAGTCAGAACGCATTATTCTAAGGGATAAATAGTAAACTCAGCTGCAATTTTAATTGAAGCACTTAAACTTGAATATAAAACCATGATTAGGTAAAAAACGGGAAATCGATAAATGAATGAATTTTAATATCAAATAACATACGATTTTAAAACACAACCCATACACAAATACATTATACCTGATTACGTAAAATATTTCTCTTGCTGGAAAGCTATGCAGAGTACCCAAAATATGCTAGTTTAATTTAGATTTTTTAATGAAACATGCTTTATATCTTTGCATTTTTAAGAGCCCTCTTTAGGAGCTTTTTCCTAATATTTCATTTTAACTTAAAAATTCAATAGTTTTCGGATTGAATTTTCTCCTGTTTCTCGTATTATCGTGTTTGTTAGTTTTGGAGTCACCAATGGTTGGATTTTTATTTTCTAAACCTAGTTCCTTGTTGTGCTCGAAGAGTTCAACTATCTAAACAAACATTTGGACGGCGTTTGTTCGTTATGTCTTTGATAAGTATCGTAAGGGATTTAACATTGTTTTTTATGTTGAAACTAGTACTTATATCTAAAAAAACAGTTGAATTTAGTGGTGTGAAGTAAGATATCAAAATCAGCTCATTATAAAGGCTGTTTAAAAAAGCAAAAACATACAGGGCTTTTCATTTAATAAAATTCCGATATTATTACATTTGTAAATTAATACCCAGAGTCACTATTTCACACTCAAAACGTAATTCACAAAAAACATAATTTTGTTGTAGCTTTTTTAATTCAGTTGTATTCGTATTACGTATAGCAGCGCTCTTTCGCATAAAATCATTAATACAGTATAACTCTCTTATAACGGCTGAATTTTAACGGACATTCGTTTATTATGTACTTGAGCGATTAGTCCCGGCCGAATTTTTAGTTCAGATATTCTTTAAAAACGTATTCTTTTAATACGCACTTCTTATACAACGTACAAAAAAATACGTTCCATAAGCTGCATATTTTTGTATAATGTACTTCACTGTTAAAAAATGTGAAATCAACAAAAATCGCGCACGTTCGCAGTGTGCATAACGCGGGTATTATTACATGCACCTCCAAGATCAGTCGTTTGATAACTTTTGCGTCACGTACATGCTGATATTGTTAACTATAAAGTTTCGATGAAGAAGATAAAAACAGTAACAAAGAAGCTACAAACAGTGACAAGGTTTCTAGAAAGTAACGAAAATGCCGACAAGAACATTTTGAACTCATCCTTAAATATTGAAAATTATTTACTGAAAATTCTAGATTTTTACTTACGTCCAAAATATGGAGGAAGTATTGTAATCGTGAAAAAATTACCGATCTTCACGTTTCACTATTTTTAAACACAGTAAATTTATACTAAAATATAGAGGGGCTTTGCTATATGGTATTCTAATAATAATAATTACAATAGGCATGTTTCAAACAAAAACTAAAGATTATATCTTAATGGTTAAATTTAATAGACGATGATTAATAAAAAAAAATAATCGTTATATAATACAAGTCTATATTTTTGATAATGATTAAGTTATACTGTGATCAACGATTTACAAATACTCTGACAACTAGGGCGTAAAATAATTAAAATATAATGTGATGCTATACATTCCACTGATAAGCTCCAATTCATTTAAAATATGTAAATATTGCGTAGCTATTCACAAAACGTGAATGTTGCGTGTTGCAGCTGTTTAAAATTAGCTCGTATAATTTCACCTGCGTTTAACGAACCTTTCTCTGGACAAGTTTTTTTTGTAGTTACGTGAAAGTGCAATATCGTAATTTATAATAAGCTAAGGCATTCAAAGTTACAAAACAGTTATGTTATTAAATAATTACGCATTTGAGTATAGTCAGCTACCTATCGTTTAATTTTAATAGATCGAACATATTTTCTAACTTAGCTTAATATTTCTGTAGTACTGCATGCGAATGCTATTTTTTAAACTTTAATGACTTGGGTAATGGGTAGAACGAACCGCAAATATTGTAGACATCAATTGGACAACTTAATTAAAGTAAAAAAATCTGTAAAAAGCTTTACCCACAACTTCCCTCGTCGACATTGTGACACTAAATAATTTTAAAAATCAAATTAAGTTAGGAGTAAAAATATCTTCACATTTCTAATAAATTAAATCAATTTTCAAATAAAGAAAACGTTACTGGTGGTCAAATTCGAACGGTAGGCGGACCGCGTATGCAGCCACAACGTTTTGTGGAATATTGCAAGGGACTGGGCTATTTCTACCTGCGCTACGGAGCACCGACCCTTCGAATTCCTGCGTCGAAGCTATATTTAGTAACGCGCTAATTTTTGCCTCCTCTTTGTATCGTAAAACATTTATTCTGAATCTATTGGCTCTCATTTTCGGTAAACATAAAGCCCGCACTATGTACAAATTATTACTTGTATCTATTACTAAGTTAAATAAAAAATAAACAAAATTTTATTTTTTAAGGCACTCACCCTATATGTATTTGAAATTTTCTCAGTTTCATGCCAGGTAGATATATAATGTGTAGGCAAAATATTGTTTTCCTACGAGAAATAGTTTTTGAGTTATACCGCCAACAGGCAGACAGACAGACAGACCGGCAGACGGAATTAGAAAAACCTGTTTTTCGTCATCCTGCAACGTGAAGATTTGGAGAAATCTCGAAAGGTGATTTTTTCGTGATTACAATACTTCCAATACCACCACATGCAAGCACATAAAGCACCAGCCTCTACACCGCAAGGTAAAACGAGGTTATCGATTATACATACATACAGACATATAATACTTCCTTCGTCTTTTAGACGAGAGAATTAAATATCAATGCAAACATATACCTTAAACTCAGCCGTTAAGGAATTATTGCTTTTTATAATTTTTACTGTCCAATATCACCTGGGCGATGAATTGTAACGTTGTTGTTTTTTTTTAATTTCAAAATTAATTTCTTATTCGTAGATTTCACGATTTTTTAAATTGAGATCCTAGCTTTTTTAAATGTTCAATAAATATAATATATATAGTACACTTACTCAGGGTTCAGTAAAATGGCATAACTTCTAATAGAAAAAAATAAATGTTCAAATTGTCTCTTAGTTCATATTTCCGTTAATGGCAAATCATTGCTATTATGATTATGCTTGATTATATTTTATGAACAAAATTAATTTTTATTTCAGATGGTATTATACTGTTAATATACTATTATGGGCGACTCTAAATAGTGAAAGCAACTCACTCAAGTTGCATATGTTGTGTTTATCTACCACCGGGCAATGAGCTGGCTCTTGCATTTTTCATTAATTCGCTGAACAGTATCATAAACTCACAACTTGTTGCTAGTAACGGGAGACTTCAATTTATCTGTAATTGAGTGGACTCTTACTGCGCATGGTTATTTAAATCCGACAAACATCCCAACCAAACTTAGATACATTAGACACAATATCTTTTTGTAATCTTATGCAATTTAATTGTATAGCAAATGATAATTATAGGATCTTAGACTTGATATTGTGCAATGGTGTAAATTAGTGATGGGCATAACCGGACAATTTTCATAACCGAATTATTCGCATTCGAATAATATTAATAACCGAATGATTATTTGAATAATCATTCGAATAAATTTTGGCTCTCGATTCGTTTCGATTTCGCCGGTTTGCCGGTTGCCGGTTCACCTTCATCTGCATCGGCACCGTAACTTGCAGATAGCAGAGGAACTCAGTTAATCGTTAATTATAGGTAATAATTGTATAAATGATTTTTATTTGATTTCTAAGGAGTTTAAACCATTGAGAATAGCTATATCAATAATAATCATAAAGAAATTATATATTGCGATGGTCTTTAGCCCTCAAATCGGCTCTGATTGCAGTACAAGCAAATAACAAATAAAATCATTAAAGCACAGAGTTGTAATAATGCAAGCATCTGAGAAAATTCACATAAATTGCCAAATCATAATAACACTGGTATAATTTGCCAATGAAATTGATTGTAATTGAATAGACACAGAAATATGGAAGCTCAAATTCCGTGTATTGGGTTTAGCAATGTAATTTTAATCGTAATATAATAGATTTGCACAAACTAAAAGTCGAATCTAAAATTAATTAAGAACTGGCACAAAAAGTTCAAGTTAGACACAGCTTAAAAATGGAAGCGTAGAGAATAAAGTCATTAGAGAATGAATAGCAAATGAACATTTTTAATAAAGGTGAGAACAAGGATGACGAGAAAAATAAGGCAAGGAACATAGAAAAGCCAGGCAAGTCATTTATGACATGAAAATACAAGACTTGGGGATTTGAAGAGATTGCAATAGCAAGAAATTAGATGGAATTCAAATAAGCAAGAAATTAGACAATGTTGGTGGATTAAAAAACTAGTCAGTGCAGTGATAAACAATGGGCATTTAAGTGTTATAAAAATGAAGTGAGTGGCACATTAAAAAACATTGAGAAATAAACAATTCCAAAAGACAATAATTCTAGTACATAAGAGATTGTAATTAACTGATAAAATTTGTTAAATTAGTTTATAAGTTATGTTTTTGTACCTGGTTGATTTCCTACAATTCAAATCTGTAGACAGTGTTTTGTCAATAACAAAGAGGATAGCTTTTGTTTGAAATAAATTGATGAAAGTGCTTGGTTTTTACTCTATCTTTAATGATAAAAATTTAATAGAAGGCATAAACGTATAAAAAAATAAATAGCACCATCGTAATCAGCGAATTCGAGTGTATCAGCACAATTGGAGGCAAGAGATTCCAGGTATTTGAGTTTTTGGCGTTCCGAGGCAGGTTCGGCAGTTGGCGAATTCCTGCGACATCAGTGAGCAGCATCGGGGGAAGGCATAGAGTGGCAGGATTTTTCCGGCAGCTCCACACATCAGGCCAGAACACAGCCCAGCATCACGAGCCGCCCGGGGAGCAAGATTTCAGCCAGATTCATAACAACGAAGCCCAGCTACGACAACCAAAGTGAGGTTAGTGGATTTTAAAATTTCGACTCGAGCAATCGGCGTGAAAATTTGGGCATACCTTAATTACGACCTGGGGAACACGAAAATCATAGTGGTTCATGGGGATGGCGAGATATTTTCCCAGGATTTTCAATTAAAATCGTCAGTTGGAGGCCCCATAAAACAAACGCAAATACGGCGTCCCTTTTAAGAATGCACCAATAGCACACGATCTGGAAAACAAAAGAATACATAGACGCCACTTGAAGGCAATTATTAAAAATCTTACCGTAAAATTTGTTCATTTAATTTGCTTGATAAATCAATTCCAAACGCGAGCTGAGAAAACTTGATCTTGTTGTGATAGATTTGACATTTCAGTTACAAACGGCACATTACGCCTACATTTCAGGTCAACCTGCCTACTTTTCAGAGGCGTACCGTAGAATTTTTAACTTGGAAAGTCAGGAACCCAACACCCGAGATTTTGAGCTTTAATTTCATGTCTCTATTTAAAATTGAGCTAGCGAAGTTAGGAAATCAGATGAATGAATTAGAAAAAGGGCAAACTACCATAAGAGTAATTCTCAATTTTGGCGTACCCAACGAAATTAATTAATCAGTTGGTTTGATTTGGCAAGTGGTAGAATTAAATTAAATATTGTGTGGTGACTCTTTTTATTTATCACATTAATTATAAACATACAAATATTATACGTACAGGGTCATTGCAATATATGCGAATACAAAGTATCTATTGAATCTATTTTTAGTTCCTAAAATTCTCTAGTAGCAGCCCTTCCCTTTTCGCTTGCACATCATACCGGTATATTTTAGAATCCATAATTTATCTACGTTCAGCCTTCCGCGGTTCTACGGACGCACACTTATAATTTTAAACATCGAAATCCACTGCTCGTCCCACGTTCATATCATATGACGACGGATGGGCATCGACTGCTCCGTTATTAAAAATTAAATATAAATCTGTTACGATATTGAAAAATCTTATTTCGCTCTGTTTATCCTTTATTAGGCATAATCAACCGCGTTTTGAAGCAAAAATTTAGGCCGTTATAAATTAATACCAACACAGCAGCGGCAAATCTCATACTCAGCAGAGCGTTATCTTTAATAGGAACGGCCCCATAAATTTAACTGGTCGACTGGGAGTCTCAAATGTGTTAATAACATCATCAAGCAGCCGCGAGCCTCACTTGGGTCAATCAGTACAATCTGCCTGCTTATGGTTATGAATGTATTATTTACAGAATTTCGATCACTCGCAGGTCGCTGAGATACAGCACGTAGTACTTATCACAGGATGAGGTTATTTTTAATTCGAATACTTGGAACGAAAACCGAGTTACAGAAGTTATTTCAATAACCGGATAACCGGTTATTTTTCATTCGAATAAGCCCATCACTAGTGTAAATAGAGTTAATGTTAATCGTTCAAATGTTCTCATTTTAAAGGTTGACAAACATCACCCGCTTGTCGATTTTCTTATACAAACTGAAATAATTCAAAACATAAAGTTAAAATCCGATGTTATTTATAATTACCGTAAGTTGAATTATTTCATATTAAATGATGAGCTTCACTCAACAGACTGGTCGTTCCTGCAATAAAATAATATAAATTTAGCTATCAAACTTTTTTGTACAACTAATAATATAATTTGTATGCATTTGCTTTCTAAAACTGATCATAGCCAATCTATATTGTAATGCCCTAACTGAGGATTTAATAAATAATTGACTCTAATTATTTCTACTATGGTAAAGTGTCCGGCTAATATTTGTTTACACTACTTATTTATAATTAATTAAATGACACTCTACAGGGTTAGGTCGCTACATTCAAATTATAAACTACTAATTGCTATTAATAATTAGTCAAAGCCTGATTAAACATTTATTTGTGCGCACTCTGTATGTCCGCTATTTAACTGATGGGATATTACCAGCGTAGTACTGCTAATTGATGTGACTGCCATTAATTTCAAGATGGTTCCCTGGTCTTAACAGTATATAAACAAAATCCGAATTCTTAATTAAATCGTTGATGTCCACGCAGTAAATGCTGAGCACTCCTACCCACGCCACTACCGGAAGTGAGGCGCAAACCGACGCCACAAGCACTATCACAAATTTACACTTTTGGCAAATCTGACCTTTAGATGGCTGCTGGCATGAATACAGGGCTACTTGCCCCTACTTGGACGTCCCACGATGCTGGACAGGATGTCGTTGTCGTTCTGCTGTGAGCAAGGCACAAAACTGCACTCGCACCCACCTGGATATCGGCTGCAACCTCTATGACCCTTTGGATCGCTTTCACTGAAGCTCCGCTGCACCACATCTACACTGCTCGCTTATGAACTTGTAGACGCACTTATAGACTGGCTGGATCTCCGTAGAATCACATCCCAAATACCATGGCTTACATTGGACCAGATTGATGCCTCGTATCTACCTGGCGAAAGCCCAATTTCAAAGGAAAACTTCCACAAATCACCCAGGACACACTCTCTCAATAAAACACAACTGCTAGTCAAGTAGGGTATTTAATAGAAAGTACGAATCACTTATATTGGCAAGTACACAACTAATTCTCTTGAAGAAGCCGCCCCAATTGTCTTGTTTACAGTTTTTGTTTAGGTTGCATGAAATGCCAAGCCTACTCTGATTTTAATTTGTTTTTACACAAAAACAAAGTTATTCTAACAAACGATAGAAGAAGTAGGTACATGAATGGATTAGATTTGTAGCGTTTAACTTACTTAGAGCCACATCAAAACAAATGATTACAATCGACTATTGGGCATATACTGGGAACGTAGAATATCAGCTTGATAGTACTTCTAACAACTTCGTAATAATCGTAATACTAGTAGTAGTTTTCCGTCTGTTATGACTTGTGGTAATGTTACTGCTAGTAGTGGTTCTGAAATATTTGATCTAAGCATTTTGACTCATTTTTTGTCAATGGTAGCATCAGTCATAGTAATACGTCTATTCTCACACATATTGGAAAAAATGTTCACTTAGTTACTGCTGATCAGGTGGATGGAGCACTCGCCGCTCTTGATGAGAGTAAGGCTGCTGGACCCCATAAAAATCTCCCACTTTTCTTTAAAATATGTACTACCGCCTGAGCTACTCCTTTATCCTGTATAACTGCTCCTTAGGTATTGGTACATTTTCTGATATATGGAAATAGGCCCACATTATTCATGTTTTTAAGTGAGGGGACCGTACTAAAATTGAAAACTGTCGACCTATCTCGATTTTGTCCTGTCTGCAAAATTGCTTGAACCACTTACCTATAGTTTTATATTTAAAAATGTACACGACAAGCTTATACATGACCAGCATCAGCAGGGTTTTATTCCCAGGATATTGAGTCTAACTTAATTCATTACGCTGATTAAATACCTCAATCGCTCGACGGCAGGACTTAGGTGGACGCTGTGTATATAGGCTTCAGCAAAGCCTTTGATGATATTGACCACAATATTCTTATTTATAAACTTGTTCACTTGCTAATAACCGGTCGGTGGTCTCAAGATGGGTTCTCTCATATTTATCTGTGCGATCATAAATGGTCAATATTAACGGATAAGTGTCATCAAGGGTCTTCCTGAATTCTGGGATTCCACAGGGAAGTCACCTTGGGCACCTGGTGTTCAATACTTATGTTAATGCTAGAGTGCTTTCATGCTTGTTATTTCCTGGCGTACGCTGATGACCTGAAGTTGTTCCACGACGTTAGGTCTGCTGCTGACTGTCAAATATTACAAGAAGATTTAGCGCATCCTTATAATTATTGTATTCTTAACGGTCTTGTATTAAACTTCGATTTCAGCATATCGTTTACAAGAAATCTGTCTAAAATTACGTATCAATATTTTTGGTCATCATCAAATCAGTGTTCAAAGTAGAAAATCTCGGTGTAGTCTTCGATTCTAAACTGATAATCGATGAACATATTGACTTCATTTCTAAAAAGGCTTATAACATGTTGGGTTTTATAACAAGATCTACAATATTGTTCAATCAAGTTAAATCTATAAAATGTCTCTGCTATAAGCATGTCAACAGCGTATTTAGTTATGCAAGGTTTATTTGGAATCCCCAATATCAAGTTTAAATTAAACGCATTGAAAGTATTCAACGCCGGTTTGCAAAAACCATAATATACAAATTTGTTTTGAATATTGGATATAAAGAATTGTGTATTAGATTTAATATGCGAACTCTTGCAGAACGTAGGCTTATGTCCGATGTGCTTTATTTACACAAAATAGTTGAGGGATCTGTTGCCTTCCCTTATATACTTTCAAAGATTAACTTCAGAGTGCCTGCGTTTAATACCTGCAGTACTCACACATTCAAGTCTAATCATGCAAATACCTGTTGTACTATAAATTCCTGCATATCAAGACTGTGAAACGCAGGCTTTATGATTGGCAGATATAGACAGATATAGAGTCAACATCACAAATGGGACAGACTAGTATGGTGTCTTTATAACGCAGCAGAAACTCGTACAATTCGAGCACGGCCTTGGCTCAATTGTTCAAGAGGCAAGGAGCGGACTAGAAACTGGGCTCGAAATATTAACTTCTTTCGCCTGGGAGCGCGGAGTTCGAATCCCAGCGGACTACTTTTTTTTAATTTGCAATTGATGTTATTTGCTCAAGGGAAGTTCCGTGTAAACCTTTTGACAGATTTTTTGTCTTCTTGTCCTTTAATGTTTCAAATAATAGGAATAACTTTCGATAAATTGTTAAATAATAAATAGCTTCTACTTGCGTTAATTAGTGTATCCTATGTTGGTATTTTTATCCTGTTTGAATATATTTGTATAAACAAATAAATAAATGTGCACAAACGAAAATTTAATGGAAAAGTCCTGTATCGTAGATATCAGGGATAATCAATTTGACTTTACTACGTAAAAGTACAAATACAGGGTCTAACATGAAGGTTGGGCATAATTTGTGGGGCGTATTCTATGGTCCAAAACAAGAACAAAAAACAAATGTGTTTTCACGTTTGTTCAAAATTACGTTCTTCAACTCCAATGCATCAGCGCAGTTTAACAACGATCTTTAATCACGTTCGGATATTCCTGCTATTGCTTGAACATTTCTGCAATAATTTTCAATTAAATAAATAATTAAATAACCCCATTGGAACGTCCGCTGGGCTTATGTCTGGCGGTTTTGATGGTCAAGAAACAGTATTAAATACCTCGTTCGATCGCTTTAAAAATTATCTAGTAATTATGGGGCCCAATTAAAAACTCGGCAGCAATACCACATCACACGTTAAATGAAAATATTTGTTGATTTACCAACGCCCTAGTGGCATGTGAATTTCCATCAGCCTAAATGCGAATATTATGAGAATCTTTAAAAATATTCGTCGATAAATAATATGCGACTGGTAATATCGGGCTCATGGACATAACGTTACAATAGCTGTACAGAATTGATGCCTACGAAGATAGTTCGCCTTATTCAAGACCTGTGCTTTTTGAAGATGGAAAGAATATAATTGTTGCTCATGCATTGTGTATTAAAAATGTATACAATTATGTAATAACACGAATAAAAGTAGAAGATAATATATCGAACATATAAATATATCGAAAGGTATTACACAAGGAGACTCAATGGGTCGAATGCTGTAGCAATGAACAAAACCATAAATGCCATCAAAACGAAACGAGGCTACAAAATTAGACAGGAGACTATAAATATTATATGTTTTGCATGTCATGCGTTGTTGATAGCTGATAACGAGAATGACTTTTAAATATTGCTGTGTCGATTTGTTATATCTTCAAAAAGTTTTAACATGGAAGTATCAATAGCAAGAACCAAGTGTATGACCATACGGAGGGAACTAATACGTTGTAAATTAGAGATAGAAGGTACAATTATAAAACAAGTGGTCAGTTACCTAGAGATTAATATCTCAAAAAATCTTAACTTACCAAAAAAAGCACAGAAACAAACATTTAAGGGAGCAAGCGTATCTAATTATTTAAATGACATATTCTAGGAAAATAATAGATGACTGCAGAAAATAAAGTAAACATATAAGCAAAATTGAATAGACTACCTAGCGAAGAAATAATACAACAGTATAACATCCAGGATATCTCCAAATTCATTAAGCGACGCCGTAAAGAATGGAATGATCACGTATGGGATTTTATTGTATCTATGGAAAACAAAAGCGTTGTCATGACAATTGTTGACACGAGTGTCAAAACAAAATCATTCAATTTGGAGTTTATTTTCAAATTAAAACTCAAGTAAACGTAAAGTTCTAACGACTCAAACTGTAATAGCATGGATTTACAAACAAGAATTGGTTTAGTTCAGTGTTATTATGAATGCGTCAGAAATTACACCCCTGGATTACGAAGATTTCGCACGAGCATGGGTTTGAGAGCGGGACCCTGTCAAATGAAAACGTACCGCAATTTGATACAAAAATTTGAAAGAACAGGTTCAGTAATTGACCTTCCGAGATCAGGAAGACCAAGAATTAGTGATGTCCAAGCTGCAGAGGTTCTTCATGAAAATCAGGACATAGCCAGAGGTAATCCACTAGCAATCAGCAGTGCAAATGCGATATCCAAGCGATTGCAAATGCTGTACACCACGGATTGGAAAATTTTACGCAAAATTCTAAAAATGTATCCATATACTACAAGATCAAAATAGAGGTCATATTGAACATTTGCGGTAACTGGGTTTGGGCATACAAAATCCCATTATTTAAACAATTAAATATCATTTAGTTTTTGTTATTAACTTAATTTGTTAAAAAGTTATAATAAGTTAAAATATATCCCTTACTTTATGATAACCTTGTATATCAAATAATGGCAGGGTTTTGCCTAAATAAAGTAGAATAAGAAGAAGAGGAAGTGGATTCTGTCTTCCAGTTTCGTATTTGGGGCACACCATCTTCCATATTGTAAGTCCGTCGCTGGCTTGAGCACCCCGTTCGCCTTTCTTCTAACATCTTCCTTCGACGTATTTCCTTGGGTACTAGAGAGAGCAAAACAATTTAAAAAATTCAAAGTATGGATCACTAGATTTCTTCTTCTGCTTCTTCTTCTCCTCCTTCTTCGTGGCGCAACAGTCCCATGTGAAGCTGAGCCTCACAGATCTTTGTCCTCCAATCTTTTATGTGTTGAGATATGGCCTTCCAGTTTCTCATCTTAAATATTTGCAGTGAACCATCTTTTACATTATCAGTCGATCTCTGCCTTGGTCGTCTCCTTGATCTTCTGCCCCCTATGTATTTCCTTGAGTACTCGAAAAATATTTATCCGTTTAACGTGCCCTGCCCACTTTAGTCTGTGTCTTTTTGCAAACTCCATCACATATGCTTCTTTATATGATTTTTGATTTTGTTATGTTTTTTGATATTTGGATTGTGATCTGTAACTCTTCCGTATTATGTGGAACGAATTTGGCGAGTTCACCTTCGTCTGTTTACTCTTGTAATGGTTTTCCCATTAGGAGCTCTTCTCTTTGCAAAATGCTCCCGATAAAGATTTATGGCGATTACTGCATTTCCCGAAGCTAACCCATATATAAGATTTGTAAGAGTGTTATGAATAATTACAGAATGAGAATTAGTAAATTAGTGTTTTGACAACTTTTACCAAGGATACTTATGATTTTTATTATTTAGAACCACCAGTAAAATTTTCATCGTCTATAACTTCCTTATCAACCATTTTAGGACAAACGGTTATACAGGCTTTTATTCCTATTTTTGGGCTATAGAATATGAACCAGGAATGATTGTCACCCTTGATGTTACACTCTGCAAACAGGGTGATTTAAAAGGTATGATGCAACCTTAAGGGTGTGATGTGAGATGCTACAAGAAGCAAAAAATGTTAATAAACCCATGACTTATTCCAAACCGCACAGAGGATTTCTTTGTTTTTATCATTGTTCTGTTAAATCAAGTCATCTAATTAATAAGTCAAATAAACGTTAATTTGTTATAGCGGAAGGTGTTTTAAGCTTGGGTTATTGTTGTTTTCTAAGTAATAACAGAGTTTTTTTCTGTATATGCAGAAATGCATTTTGTGTATGGCTATTGCCATATTCCTAGCGAGAATATTCGCGCAGCTGTGATAAAATATCGTTCGTCATAATACTAAAACTATAAAAGAAAACGCTTAATAATGCAAATTACATCAATTTTCAAATAGAAAAACATTACCGGCCATGGGATTCGAACTTCAGTCCCTGCGAACTAGCCTGCGGATGCGATTTCAATGTTCGGCGCGGTAGCCTGAAGTAAAGCAGGCGTTCGCTGCCTCGTCTACCGAGGACGCCTCCGATCGGTGAGATGCGGCTGCCTTAAATACAGTGCATTTATTTTTGACCCTTGTTTTATTGTTTAGAACATTTCTCTTGTATCTGTTGGTTCCCATTTTCGTCAAGGTTCTGAGCTATGTGGAAATTATCACCTTGTTTATTTCAGTTGAATCAAAAATATACATATTATTTTTTTAAATGCTCACCCTGTATATGTTGGGTTCAAAATATGCGCTTTTCCGTCAAGGATAAAAGTTGAGCTATATGCAAAATATTACTTTCATTAAAGTAATAGTTCTTGAGTTAAAGCAAAAATAGGCAGACTTTTATTTTTACTGTACTCACCCTGTATATAACCCACATGCAAAATATCGGCTTCCTCCAACAAATAGTTTTTGAGTTATACCGGCAGCAGACAGACAGGAAGACGGAATTGAGGACATTTTGTTTTTCGCCATCTAGGGCCCCTGAAACGTGAAGATCCGAACAAATCTCGGAAGATATTTTTTTCGATTATAATATTTCTTCGTCTTTTAGCCGAGTGTAATTATTGAAACAGTAAACTGGGCATTATTATATTAATATAGTCTTATATTTTGCTTAATACTTAAATGTCCAGTTTTATTTAAAGTAATTTAATTTCGAACGAGTCTCGACCACGCCTTCTTAAAGAGTACTAGTAATATCATTTAAGGCCGAGTTGGTATACAGAATTATTCATTTTGTAAATGTAAATTAAACAACACGTCGCCCATGCAAAAGCATAATGGACATTTACCTTATCAAGCAATTATTTACAAGAATGCCGTCGAAAGCAATGTGGTTTGCTTTCATAACAATATTGATTGCATTTTGTAAATAAGATTTTTTATTTTAGATAACTATGGAAGGAACAAGATATATTTAAATTGCATTCGATTTTCTGTGAATTGTCTGTCAATGACAGAGCAGCTCGGCCACTTATTTCTCAAGTCCTGTGCTTTGTAGAAGTTAGAAGTTTAATTAACAGTGTTCAAAACTTTCAAAGTGCCGAGTCTTTCTAATAATTGCAGCTAATATATTAATTACATAACTGATGTCTACTTTAATGGCACTAGATAAGTTTTACTTTAAAAGTTACGTTCAGACTAAAGGAACACATGGTTCAATCGGTTTATACATATTTTTAATATCTTTAACACGTTAAGTTCCTTTGTGGTCTGTTGGATGTTCTTGTTAAGATAATGACTTTGAAGGTTGCTAGATACTTAATTTGTCGTACCTACTGTGGCATGAACAGTTTGCAATTTTGTATATTTAATGTTACCATTCAGTAACTTCAGTTGTTAACAGTCAATTTGGTTGAACTCGATTTTAACTATTTGAATTAATAAAGAACTAATCCTGTTCTAATTTGATCTATTATAAATTGCAAATAGTGGACCCGTTGCAAAATATTTTGCAAATTACAAAACTTCTTTGTAACGTGTGGCAGAATCCATTAGGTAAAATTTAAATTTTTAAATTTATAAAGCTACTCACACGTGATATTGCTGCATATACTTGACCATGGCTAAATACTGGTTGTGGCAAATAGGATATATTCCTACTTAATCCATAGTTTGTTTTTGTGATTTATTAATTGTTATCGCAAATGATAGGCGCACAGAAAAACTTCTTTTCCGAAGGCAAAAAGGTAGTGCAACATTAGAAACTGTTAATCTATACGCGGTAATAATACTCTTCTGCCTGGCTTGTGGTTTGTCCATTTAATACCAAATCTAAGCAGTTCTTAAATAAATTGCGTACCATTAATCTTATCTCATCTATTAAACCAGTAGACACATTTAAAATGTTGAAGGTGATATCTATTGGGGTCCACGCCAATTGAGCACCAAGCTCTCGATGCAATAAATGTAGACCGGCGAACTGAGCACCAGGCAGATCAGGTATCTTTTCAAAGCGACCCTGTGAGACAGGCGAATTCAGCACTTTGACCTGTGTCCACTTTGTAATGTTAATCTCTTTATTTCAATTTATAATTATTATTAGCACATAATTCAAATTTTAACGATATCATTAAAAACCAATTTGCAACTCGTTTATTATTTGGAAAAACTCATCATCAAAATCATATTTTGCTCCAAAACCCATCTATTATTTGCGATAAATAAAATAATATAAATTATGATTTTTCTGAATATACACTAAGATGTAATAACATAATTATTGCTAATATTTTATTTAATAGAAAATGCCTACTATGATTTTTTATTTTTATTTGGCCGAGAAAGATAACTGTTTGCAGTAATTTAGCAGCTGATAACTTGTTAGTTTGTTAATGAACAAACTAGTAATACAGTGCGCAATTGGCTAATCTAAAGTGCTCAATTGGTCGGTCTTCGTTTGGTCCTTGGTGCTCAATTGGTGTGTCCGGCAAAGGTATACATTTTTACCTGGGGTAATAAAGTGCTCAATTGGTGCCCGTCCATCTATTGATCCCGTTAAGCAATGTGGATATATTCCACTGAAATTTAACGAATCTAGAAATTTAGAAAATTATAAAATGTTGTCTTTATGTCATACAATTATTGTATTCACACTAAATATTTTTTTTTATATTCAGGAAAGAGAGATATAATTTTGTTGTTGATTTCATTGCAATATTCGTTATTTAGGGCTAAAATTAAGAATTTTGAGGGCCGCTGGTAGGGTAGGAACGGCTAGAAAATCGCTTAAATAAACGGCATGCGCTTTACGCGAGAGCTGACAAAACTTCACCTGTAATCGTGGGGTATTTTCCATTTTCAATTTTCAAGAGAATAGGCGATGTTTAGGTATATTCGATTAATAATGAACTGATGTACAGTCCATACTGACTCACATACGCTACTTTTAGAAATGAAAGATTTTTTTGTTTTTTAAATTTGCTGTCTCTTTGACGTTTCTCTAGGAATTTAGCAGGCCGTATTTTACACAAACAAATTCGACAATGGTCCATTGCAATAATCACCAGAACACCGTGGGCTGGCTTCGAGAGCTTACTTGTTCCACTGCTACTCGCTGCAAAGCTACGTCACTTACGCGCTACAATATTTTGGTTTTTCTTTAAAAGTTATGCAGTTATTTGCAATTTAGGACTTTTGTGCACATCTACACGGTGACGGCTTTCATTTAAAAAAAGAATAATCGAAATCGGCCAAGTGGAAGTCTCAAAATAGATGTCGAAATGAAACGCTTGACGTTTTAAATATACAGATGCGACTAAAATTACGGCTAGTAAGTAGAACGGATCAAAAGTCGTCAAGTCGGGGCATAATTTTGATTTCATGACATAATAGCGTTCATTACATTATTAGAATCATTATATTTCATATAAAATCTTAGTAGACAACTTGAAGTTCAACTTTCCTGGATCCCCAGCATCCCAAAAAAGTAGTTTAAAATTTCGGTTCTTAAGAACTTTTACCACTAAACTTTTCAAAGTACTACGTACACCTACAATCCGAACCTGAAGTGCATATATTGGTTTTGCAGAATATGACATGTTATTTTATATATTTTGAAATTCAAAAATCAAAAACTGCGATTGACATAAAAATAATAACTACGTTGGGTATGTTTTTTCAAGCTCCAATTCGATAGAAATAAAAAACAAAACTGAATATGAAACATTTATTGTATAGAAAATGTAGATATATCTCTCGGCTACATTTCTACATAATCGCTATTTCGATGAACACATTTGTCATACCGCGGCACAAGTTTTTGTATGCCCTTCTCAAAGAAGGTTGTCATCTGGTCACTCAGCCAACTGTTCTCGTTGAGTTTTAGCTTCTTCTTTAAACTTTCTAAAGCTAAAAACCAACGTGGACAGTTGTCTGAGTGACCACGCGGCAATTTTTTTTGAGAAGGGCATACAGTGCCACAGTATGATAAGTGTTTTCATCGAAATGGGGATTATGTAGAAATGTTGCTGAGATGTGTACCTATATTTTCTATACAGTAAATGTTTCATATTCATTTTTGTGTTTTATTCTTATCAGAGTCAGGGATTAAAAACCTTTTGGTTTGTTTAGATCCCACAGACTAAAGCTGGTCTTTCCAGCGTTTTTCCGTCGTCCAACGTTTTTTCTTCCTCCTGTAGGCTGGTAATGAAGCAGTTGTTTCGGTATACGGAAGTCGTCCATCCTATTGAGATGTTCATGCCTAGTTGGTTCCGTTTTGTTTTATTTTTCATTTCGATTGAAGATATCTAATTTTTATCTAATTTCCTTATTGTGTTTATGGTGCAATATTGTGTAGCCAGCAGTGTACTGTTAAAATCTAATTTCAACTGTTTTTAAATGTTTAAATTTATAAAAACACGAAATATTGGGGTTTTTTTAATTCTCCCGTCTAAAAGACGAAGGAAGTATTGTAATCGCGAAAAAATTAACTTCCGAGATTTCTTCAGATGTTCACGTTTTAGGGTTCCTAGATGATGAAAAACAGGTTTTCTCAATTCCGTCTGTTTGTTTGTCTGTCTGTCTATCTATCTGTCTGTTTTATAATTTTTATTTTAACTCAAGAAATATTACTTAAATAAAAATAATATTTTGCATATAGCTCAGGCTTTTACCGTTGCCGAAAAAGGGCATATTTTGAACCCATCATCTACTTACCTTAAGAATTAAAAAAATGTTTACTTTAATAGAGAAATAAATAAAAGTAATAATTTACACGTAGTTCAGGCTTTACCCTTGACGAAAATGGGATCCAACAGATACAGGATAAATGTGAAAATAGACAAAAGGGGGCAACGAATAAGAGAAGTGCCTTTAATAACGCTGAATTGCAAAGATTCGAACGATCTCGTGTGGCGACGTAAGTCGAGCATTGACGTCAATATTTTGTTTAGCATGCCCATGGCATTTCTAGCTTTTTGTATTCTACTAGCGATGTCTAGATTCAAGCCTCGATCTTTTGTAATAATGCTTCCCAAGTAGGCAAGTACGTTTACCTTTCCGACTTTTTGGTTCTGTAGGCGTAGCTTGCTGACATTGCGATTTTTAATACCCATCTCTTTGGTCTTGTTGACATTTATCTTTAGGCCTACTCTAGTGGCTTCTTCGTTTTTGTAATTCATCTCGTACATCATTATATGTGTGAGTCAGCAAGCAGATATCATCTGCGTAATCTAGGTCTACCAGATTTCTTACAAAATTCCATCTTATTCCTCACTGAATGCTATTGGTATTGGTCATAACTGCATCTAGGATGATATTAAATAACAATGGGGGTAAAATGCAGTCATGTTTTACTCCGTTTCGTATAGGTATTCCATCACTTTGTTTGCCCATATGTGTAATTGTACAGTTAACATTTCTGTAGAGTTGATTAATTAGATTTATTACTTTGTTTGAAACCTTCTTACCATGAAGCGTTGCCCATATCGCTTTGTGGTTCAGGCTGTCGAATGCTCTCCCAAAAAGTATATATACGTACAGGGGAGAACGCCATTCGAAAGATTGCTCAATTAGTATGCATAATATATTTATTTGGTCGATACAGGAGATATTTGGTCTTAAACCGGCCTGTTCTGGTATAAGTGTTGGTTCTATACAACCAAATATTCTAAGTTGATTTTATTTAGTATTGCAATGCCTCTCCAATTTTTACACTCACTCCTGTCTTTTTTCTTTGGCAATTTGTATATGAGTCCCCTTTTGTATTCATCTGAAATGATTTCGGTGTTCCATATTTCTTTTATGAAGGAATATAATGCATCTGTTAATACTAAAGGATAAGCTTTGCATGTTTCTGACGGGATGCCATCAGGTCCTGCAGCTTTCCTTGAATATAGTTGAATGATAGCTTTCCTTATTTCGCGTTTGGTTGGTTCTTCGGTATTTATATTTAGTTCTGTTGGGGCTTCTTCTTCTTCTTGTTGTTGTTCTTCGTCGTCAGAGATTTTTCTTCTTTGTCTTTTTCTCTGTCGAACACTTTCTTAAAATATTCTTACCACCTGTTTAACTGCATATCTTTCTGGTATAACAGTCCTTTTTCTTTTTATCTTTTATTTGAGCTGCTTCAGTTGGTGCATAACATTGTATTGTACTAATTTTTCTAACCTTTGAGTGATAGCGGTCTGTTATTATTCGGTGTGAGATTGGTTTTTATTCAAACAGGCTATTTCTAGCTATCTTAGACATAACTATACCTACTCCACTCTCACGACCTTCTCTTATGGACTTTCCAGAGAATATTAATAGCTTTTCTGTTATTGTGGTAGACTCTCCAGTGCCATTTCAGGGAGTTTCACTAAGGCTTATGATTTCGAGCTTACAATTTCTCATTGCTTTTATAATTTTTCCCAACCGAGATGCTTCCATCATTGTCCTTATATTTCAACATCCAATTCTTGTCTATATTTTTGAGTCAAAAGTCGTCTTCGATTGATCCGTCCGACTTCCACTTGTTGAGGTTTCAGGAATCAATTGATTTAAGGCGATGGGGCTGCTATCTATAGCTTCCAGACTTTGTGCTTGGTCGTAAGATTATTTTTCTTATGTATACTACTTTATGAACTTAAAATAAAAGTGTTTCAAAAATCCATTTCGACAGGTTTTCGATGTGTAAAGTCCTCAAATCGCTTTCATACGACGCATAAGATACTGTTCTATACACAGGTCTCTCCATGTACCAGACCAAAAATTTCCACTCCTTGCAGTAAAGAATTCCTTGTTAGTGAACGACTCAAATTCTCTCTCTAACGGTTTTAAATCTATTCTATCATTTTCTGCGTTGCCATAAGGCAAGTTGTCTACAATATAAGGAAGCATTTCGGTGGCAGTGCTCGAATGAATATTTCAGTTTCCTGACGCAATAAATATAAACCGAAAATTGTATTGCTAGTTGCGCTTAGTGAAACATTTTGCAAAGTATGTTACATTTAGCTGAACAACGAACCAAGGTTAAATGGGGTATCCTGGTTGGGAAGACGGAACCGGCAACCGTCAAGAGAAACAATCCTGGGAAGGGGCATAAGCCAACAAGAACGGAAGAAGATCGAAGATCTGGTGGCCCGGTACCAAGACATCTTCGAGTGCGGAGATCATCCCAGCGGCAGTACTGACGTAGTAAAACATAAATCATTCGAGTTTGGCAGAAGAGTCTTGCGAAGGGCCGACCATGCTGCTCTAAGATGGCCACTTCAGTTCAAGAACCCTGAAGGAGAGGTGGAGAGGTGGATCGAGCGCCTACAAGAGTATGCCTTTGAAATAAATCATCGGCCTGGCACAGCCTACCGCAACGCCGATGCGTTATTCAGGAGGCCCTGCCCTGTGGACTGCGGCCACTATTCGAAACTGGAGAGTTGTGCGGTACCCATTGATCGTACCACTGTAGTCGACGACTTGTGGGAGCCAGACGAGTTGCAGAGCAGCCAGGAGAACGACCTCGACTTAGGCGCGGTTATAGCCTGGAAGCCAGATTGCCATCAACCTACCTGGCAGGAGGTCTCCGCCACCAACGCAACGGTGAAGACTTATTGGGTGCAAGGGGACTCCTTGCAGCTGGACAACAACGTCTTAACCAGAATCTTGGAAGATGAGGACGGTAGGGCAACGAGATTACAATCGATGGTTCCAAGAAGTAGAGTGGCCGAGGTTCTACGCCACCTGCATGATGGCTCCTCTGGGGGACACTTCGGATTGAAGAAGACGTTGCAGACGGTCCAAGGAAGGTCCTACGGGGCGAGCTGCAAAGATGACGTCGGAGAGTGGTGCCGGAGGTGCGAAGCCTGCGCTACAGGAAACGGACCGGTTGGAAGACTTAGAGCTCTGATGTGGCAGTAACGAAACGTACGCCCTTCCGAATCAAGAGGCCGGTGCTGTCGCTGATGTTCTGGTGAAGGAGTGCTTTAGCCGTTTTGGACCCCCTGGAGTTACATTCCGACCAGGGCCGGAATTTCGAGTCTGGACTGCTCCAAAACGTCTGCAAACTACTGGGGATACGCAAGACCCGGAGCAGTGCCCTCCATCCTCAATTGGACGGCATGGTGGAAAGGATGGACCGAACCATGGGGAAGCCTGTGTCCAGGGGGGTTTCCGAGCATCAGCTTGACTGGGACGTTGGGACCAGTGCATTCACCTGTTCCCGATGGCCTACCGATCGGCAGTACAAGAGACAACCGGCCTCCAGATCGAGGTCTGCTGTTACAGCCGTTGCGAAGCATTGAGCCCACGGTGGACTGCTGCTTCTTCAGCCAGTCCATGTGCAAGAAGAGCCTCGTCTGCAAATACCGCCATCGAACCCCCACAAAAGCGAGAGGACGGGCACCCGGCGCAACTCGTTCTGGGACAGAACGACCTAAGGCGGGGGCAGTGTAACGAACTTTGGACCGAGCCGCTGCGGACATACGACTCACAGCCTTCCGGATCGATCCAGAACGAATTTTGAGCCAGGTGCGACGCGTGAGTCAGCCTTCCAGAACATTGCAGAACATTCCAGAACGACCTTGCTCGCGAACACATCAGCGTCGCTGGATTAATTGAGCAAGATCTGGACGTGTATATAAACCGGTGCAGTGGGAAAAATCGACAGTTCTCATCAGTTCGAATTCGGCAACGAAGCGCGTAGAGCTCCCATATAAATGAACCGTGTGTATATAACCCTAGTGAAATAAATAACAGATAAATAACCATATAAATCATTAATGTTGAAATCACGTGTAAATAAATAAATGTATAGTTGTTAGAAATAGTGCCTGTAGTTCGTTAGTTTAAGTAATTTGTGTTCTGTTTTGTTAATTCGTGTGTTTGTAAATAATAATAATTAATAGTTGTAAATAAATGTTTAATGCAAGAAGCGTCGTATAATTTTTAAATAGCCCGAACGTAAAAACGTAACACTATTATAAAGTGTCCATTTGACCTCACAAGATAATATTTTCTTAAACTTATATGTAGACTTAAACTTAGCATAAGCTGCGCTTAAGAATTTGGTAACATTCAATTCAAAAGTAATGTTGCTATCAAAATAAACAACTAAATTCTTTACTGCATCTGAAAAATTAATGACCGTGCCATTTATCTCTATACTTTTTATACGAAACTGACAGGCGCGCTCACGTACACTACTTAAACCTAAACACATGGCAATTGTTTTTGACGCATTTATTTTCAGCCCGTTTGCATAGACCACTCCATAATATTTTTAAAATTTATGTTGAAAGCATCAATAGTTTCATTTATTTCGTGTGGCAGACACGATTTATACATTTGCATATCGTCTGAGTACATATGTAGAGGGCAATCACGAGTTATTACTTCTGGCACGTCGCAAGTGAATATAGTGAACAAGAGAGGTCCGAGAATGCTTCCATGAGGAACTTCCTTTGCTATTATCATAGCTTCTGATCCTTGCCTGTGTACCTTGTCAGCTGTTAGATAAATAACTATCAAACCAGTTTATCACAGTATCGGATAGCCCATAGTAGTGGAGTTTTGCCAGCAAACTTTTGTGATTTATTACATCAAGCGCCTTACTATAATCCAATAAAACTAATATTGTGACTTTAGTTTCATCTATAGCTTGAGCAATGTCCCTTGATATATTCAATAAAGCTGTAGAAGTAGGTACTATAAGGACTTCTAAATCCAGATTGGATAGGTGGTAAAATATTTTCACTGGCATATTGCGATAGGTCTTTAAAAGCAACCTTTTCCATTACTTTCGACATTGTGGGAAGTATACTTATTGGTCGAAGTTCACTTACACTACATGGATTAGTCACTTTTGGAGTAGGTATTATAGATGACATTTTCCACACATCATGTACGATCGACTGCAGGAGAGAACTGTTTTATTATATGTGTTAGGGCACTTTTACAGTAAGGTATGACCAATTTCAATAGCTTCAAGTTAATTCCACCCCTTCCTTCACAGCATTGGACTTCAGATTTTCAACAATACTTCTTCAGCTTCTGCTACTTGATTGTAATTAAATTCAATATCGCACTTCACGTTGTTTTTATAAAACATCACTAAATTATTATCAACACTGGGGGTACTTAATGAATTAGGAAAATAATATTGATTGAGTTAGGCTCTGAGATGTGTAACAGAATAGATGGTTTACTTTCTAAGACTTCTCCACAATTTCTTCCGATTATTTATATTATTATTGAGCTCAAACTGAATATAGTTTTTTTTCCCTTCTGATAGCTGATGTTAGATAACTCCCAATATTCTTACAGAATTTGTAATCTTTGTGTACGTTCTATCTTTTAAACGTGACATTTCCCTAATAGTAGGGGTGATATAAGGTCGACCAGGTTTTTCCGTTGTTACAGTTTTTAGGAGTGCATGCATGTACAGCAAATAGAGAGATGACAGCATTGTGGATTGTACGTCCTACAGCACTTAGGCCACTTTTTCGGGCTCATTGTGCGTACTAGTGTACTACCACTACCTTAAACTACCTTAAACTACCCTTAACCTAACCTATGGTAAGGGGATTCCTGGAGCTGACAACTGCCGAGGTCCGGATTCGAACCATCGGCCACAGACTCCCGAAAAACCCCTGTGACCTCGACTGCAAGTGATCGCCGCACTCGCCTATCGCGGTCCCCGATGACAGCATTATTCGGAAACAAAAGTTTATTATTTACATCTTATAAAGTATATACGAAATCCTAATCGATTGAAACAGCATCTCTAGTGAATAAATTAAAATCAAATTGATTAAAGTCCTTATAAGTCAATGTAAGTGGAATAATCTTATTTATTGAGCATTTTATCGTACAGTAGGTAAGTCTGTGGTCGGTCATGTTGAGTAAATCGGTTGTGCCACATTCGCCAATACTTACATGCTTGCTGATACAGATAATATCCAGAATATCTTCGTATTTCTACCTTTCATTTGCCTTTAATTTTTTCTTTACAGACCCAGATAATGTTACATTGCGCTGAATACTATATTAATCTAAAATTCGAAAAAATGATTTTAAGCGAATTAGTAAATGTTTAATATGCTATTTCCAATTTGTATTTTCAGTTTATTTTTGTTAAGTTAGTAATAACACACTAGTTAAGCGCTGTTACGAAAGAATATAGAGTTATACATTAATTTGACGTAGTAAATGGTTCCAGATATAAAAATATGTCTGTTATGCCATTAGTTATTAAACAATAGTTCACGAGTTGCTCGTAGAGAATGTGTTATACCTGTCAGCTCTTGTTAAACATGCAAGTGGCTTGTAGTCTCATGTAGTAGTTGAGCGCTAATTAATAGAGCATTTATATTCTGCATTACATCAATTTATGTTCGTTCGTGTTCATTCAACCACGAATATCGCTAGTTCCTGCTTCAATGCATATTTTCTCGATAATTTAGTTTAGCTCCGATTTTTCAAAGAATTTGTCATATAATTAAAAGCAGTGATAAACTAGTTTTACTAAGTGTTCTTTTTCTGATAATAGATCTGCTATATCCACTGTATTAATCCATTACTTTATAAGGCGCCCTGTACTTCATTTATCTTTTAGACTGTATTGGACTGTTATATCCACTGTGTTACTTCATCATTTTATAGAGCGTCCTGTACTTCTTTTATCTTTTTAACTATACCAATAAAAGCTTTGGTAACATATATTTTATCTACTTATTTTTCTGCATCATATTGTACTTTTATATGAAGTAATTGCAGCTATTTTTCTGACATATTTAATAAATTAAAATACTTCTGACACTAATTGCGAAAACAAAATATTCCGTATTGTTATCGCATATGCATTCGCAGACCTATACAAATCCAAACACCATTATGAAGTTTTTAGATTGACGCTATTATCGAGTTATCCAATCAGTAGACTACTAAACGGTGGATTATATTTTCAAATTCGATGTTAACAGGTTAGGTTTTGCGTCAGTTTTGACACAGACTGACGCAAAACCTAACCTGCTAACATCGAAGTTGACATAGACTTACAGTGTTACCAGTGTCAGTTATCAGCCATATGATTTAATGCACGACATGACTTCATCAGTTCCAAAGCCGACTAGACCACAAATTCTAACGAACACCCTTTATATAATTGTGGCCCCATCGGTATTTTAAGAAGTGGGCTAAATATGTTCACTATAACGACCATGAATTGAAGCAACTAAAGTTGGAAAATGAGGCCATAATGAAAGACAACAGCAATATAAAAAAGAACTATGAAGAGATCAAAAACGAACTACGAGATACAAATACAAGATTAGAACAACTAGAAAGAGATAAAAGACGAAATAATGTTGTAGTAACAGGATTAGTAATTAATAACAGTAACCCGGCTGAATTAAAAGAAGGAATGGTAAACTTTATACAACAAGAATTAGGGGTTGATGTTCCTATTAAAACAGCCTATAAAATAGGACCAAAAATGTGCCTAATACAATTAGAGAGATTTGAAGACAAAGTGAAGATAATGCAAAATAAGATGAAACTGAAAAATAACAGAGAAGCAAAGATATTTATTAATAGTGATTTATCCAAGAAAGAGAGAGATATAGATAAGCAAATCAGAAAGCGAGCAGAAGAGGAAAGAAAACAAGGAAAAGCTGTTAGAGTTGGCTACCAGAAGCTGATCATAGAAGAAAAAGAATGGAAGTGGGATACGGAAAAGAATTTACTGGAGGAAGTAATCATTAAAGAAAAACCAGTACTTAATGTCACAAAAAACTGATTGCAATACCAACGGAACACAAGAAGACGGAAATGGCGATGGAAAAGGACGTGCAAATGGAAACCATGAAATGTAAAGAAGGCAGAGGAAAACCAGGAAAGATCATAAAAATGGGCACATGGAATATAAGAAGCTTGAATGATAAAGAACATGAACTCGTAGAAGAATTCGAAAGAACAAAACTAGACATACTAGCAATTACTGAAACCAAGAAAAAAGGACAAGGAATGATAGAATTAGAGCATGAACACATACTACTTTACTGTGGAGTAAACCCAGAAGCAAGAGCAGCAGAAGGTGTAGGTTGCATAATAAATCAAGAGCATGTGAAAAGGTTAAAAACATGGGAATTCATTTCGAGTAGAATCTTAAAAGTAGAATTCCAACTAGATCAGCCAAACAAGATAACTTTAATAATAGTCTACGGACCAAGTGAGGATGAAAGAGTAAATAAGAAAGACGAATTCTGGGAAGAAATGACAGCAACAATAGAAAATATAAATGATAGAATAATAATATTAGGAGACTTTAACGGCCGAGTTGGGAAAAGAAAAAACAATCACGCAATTGATGTAATTGGTCAACATGGCGAGAACCACAAAAACAACAATGGAGATAGACTTATAAATTACTGCGTAGATAACAACTTAATAATAGCAAATACATTTTATAAACATAAGAATGTACACAAATTTACAAGAGAAGTGAAAAGCAGAAATGAAAAGTCAATAATAGATTACTTTCTCATCAACAGAACATATAGAAAAGAAATCTTAGATGTCAAAGTGAGAAGAGGGCCAGAAATTTACAGTGACCACTACGTAGTGATAGCAAAAATCCGAGTAGACATAGAAAAGGAAGGAAAGTATATAGCAAAAACACACCCCAAAAAAAAACCAAAGAAACTATTAAGACATACAAATTACAAGAAATAGAAACAGCGAACAAATTTAGAGAAGCCACTGAAATAAAGATACAGAATGAACATGTACAATGGGAAACCATGAATTTAGAACAATTTTGGTGCCAGTTCAAAGCAATAACTCTCACAACAGCAAGAGAAATATGTGGAACAACAGTTATAAACAATTCCAAAAAACAGACTAAATGGTGGAATCAAGAAATACAAAAACAAGTAAAAATCAAGAAGAACAAATGGAAACAATACCTTAAACGCAAAACAGAAGATAACTTCGCAGTGTACAAACAACAACGGATAATAGTTAAAGAAATGGTATTACAAGCCAAACAGGAAGCATGGAAAGAATTCGGCGAAAAACTAGAAGCAGACAGCCACACAAACCAAAAACTATTCTACAAAGTGTTGAAGAATTTAAGGAAAGGTAAAAACCACACACTACACCACGTGAAAGCAAAAGACAATAGAATAATGACGGAAGAAAACGAGATTATAGACAGATGGAGAGAATATTTCCGAGAACTTCTAAACCAAGATGAACAACCCCAAACACCAAACGAAGAAGAAACTAACCTCACATTAAGAGAAGAACAAACAGATATACAAACCGAAGAAGTAGTCAAAGCAATCAAACATATGAAAAAAGGGAAAGCAGGAGGTCATGACAAGATTTAGGGATACATGGCATAGAAATGCTTACAAAAATCTTCAATAAAGCATGGAACAGTGGAGAAGTACCCGAAGACTGGAGGACAGGGATAATTCTACCAATATTCAAGAAGGGCGATAGTAGAGATTGTTCAAATTATAGAGGTATCACACTACTTAGCGTGGTATCTAAGGCTTATGAACACATATTGGAGAAGAGATTAAGAAGAATAATAGAAGAACAACTAGAAGAAAAGGGAGAAGCGTCCAGGATCATATTTTTAGCATAAAACAATTAATAGAGAAAAACAGAACAAAAAACACAGAAATATACATGGCTTTCCTAGACCTTGAAAAAGCTTTCGATAGAGTACCGCAAAAGGAAGTCTGGAAAAGCCTAAAACAAAAAAATGTGAACCCAAAATTAATAAGAGGAATAAAGAGCTTATACGAGAACAACAAAAGCTATGTTATAAAAGATAATGTACAATCCGAAACATTTGAAATAAATGATGGGTTACGGCAAGGTGGTGTAATGAGCCCATCACTATTTATAATAGTAATGGATGACGTAATCAAAGCAACAGCAACCAAAACCAAGAAGACACACATAGGTTACAATAGATTAACACCTGTAAGCGTAACAGATTGTGCCTTCGCTGACGATATTATGATATGCGCCGCAAAAGAGAAAGATCTGCAAGAAAATCTACTGATATGGGAAAAGGAATTAAAGAAGAGAAATATGAAAATAAACACAAATAAAACAAAGGTAATGATGATAGGTAAAGAAAAGAAGAACATCAATATTGAACTAAACCAAAACAAAATAGAGCAAGTAGAAGTATTCAAGTATCTGGGAGTACAGATAGACACAGAAGGAAATATGGAATCTGAGATCAACGGGAGAATTATAAATGCTGCAAGAGTATATCATAGTTTAAATAAGCCGTTTATAGGTAGAAAAGAGATAGATAAGAAAACGAAATTAACAGTGTATAAAACAATCTTCAGACCTATCCTAATTTATGGAAGTGAGAGTTGGGTCTTAACAAGGCAAATGAGAAGCAAAATTCAAGCTATCGACATGAAATACCTAAGAAGAGTCAAAGGCATCACAAGATTAAATCGAATAAGAAATGACGTAGTAAGAGAAGAACTACAAATTGAAGCAATTAACAACATATTAGAGAAGCAAAAACTGAAATGGTTTGGCCACCTGTGCAGAATGGGGAACAGCAGACAAGTTAAGTGTATATGGGAAACAGGGGTACATCGAAGCAGAACAAGAGGACGACCCAAAAAGACTTGGAATAGCGAAGTAGCAGGAATATTGAAGAAAAGAAACAAAACATGGGCAGAAGCGAAACAATTAGCTGCAAATAAAAAAGAATGGACAAAATTTGTGCATACAGTAAATTGAAATGTAAATTAATGTAACACACCTTACACCTTAGGGTAAAAGGTTTTCTGATTATATATATATATATAACGACCACAACTGTAATAGTAATTAACGTATTTAGAGGGGTAACCCAGTCTTAACATTGGAGCATATTTTTACCACTCGAGCGAGCAAAATCGGACTATGATGAATATGTGTGATGTTGCTATAGTGCCTATCGTAAACAAAATAAAAATCTTAAAATGGAAACGCAAAACGAGTTCCTTGTTATCCCGGATGAAATTAAAAAGATTGCCGCCTCCGCCACGGAGGAAATTGTCCCTTCGAGTGGATGCATGTTAAATGTATCTTAACATTCGATAACGCGATCATGTTAAACACTGTTTCACATTTCAATAATAAACTAATGAACGCATTTCGAGGGGTAACTGTCTTAACATTTCTCACATAAATTACCACTCTCGCTTCGCTGCGCTCGCTCGAGTGGTAAAAATATGCTCGAATGTTAACACTGCGTTACCCCTCTAAATACGTTAATTACTATTAACTACATCTAGTGTCCCCCAGGACGTTAATTTGGGAGCCCCGCTTTTATTGTTTGTTAATGACCTTACCGAAGTTATAATTATTTTGTGATTTGTGAAAAACTCCTTCGTGCTTAATATAGTCTGCTGTGGGTGGCATTGATGACTGTCTCCTACTTTAACTCTAACTCAATATATTACAAAGATGTCACCTAGTTAAGGAATTTGCATTTCGATACAAATGTAAAACCTTTAAATGCCATATCGAGCACATTTCTAGGTCTGCTATGCGAATGCTGGAATTTATATTCAAAAATTGCAATTCTTTTTCCAACACGCTGTACTATTCTTTCGTACAGTCTAAATTACATACAGCATGAGGATTTACGAGTACTATGGTGCCCTCATTATGATTGCCACAAAGTTGCATTGGAAAACATTCAGAACAAAATTTCTCAAGTTTCTGTCACTTAAAGTAGATTGTTATTATCCTGAAAGCGGCTCTTTCCTTGAATTTAGAAGAAGACTACTCAGTCTACCTTTCCTTTATAGTCGAAGAGCCAGCAACGGACTTATTACAGTATTTTTAACAAGCTTAACTGTTATGGAAGGTCCATTTGAATATATTGAGAAGGGAACCCGAAGTCTGGCAAGCCTGCGGTGGTGGTTTTATTAGCCCCCTTGCGTTTTTGAAAGGTGAAAACAAAAGAATGTGTCAAAACTGACACAAAACCTATGAATCATATGTTGGTAACACTGTAAGTCTTTGTCAAATTCGAGGTTGTCAGGTTAGGTTTTGCGTCAGTCTGTGTCAAAACTGACGCAAAATCTAACCTGATAATCTCGATTTTGACATAGACTTACAGTGCCACCAGTATATTATTCATACGTTTGCATTTCCACAGCCCGCTGAAGATCAGTTTTTTTTTATCTCTCGATAACTTACAGCAAATGGTTAAGTTTATTATGCAACTTCATGCGAATCTGGGGTAAACTTGCCACCCGGGAAAGCGTCTGTCATTTTTTTTACTTACATAAGATATGATTACCTTTAACTTAGCAAAGAGCCAGACCTGTTATTATACTTTTTTTCTTATTATATTTTTCCATCCTTCAAGGACGCAAGGGGGCCAAAACCACCACCGTAGGCTTGCCAGAGTTCGGCATTCCTTCTCAGTATATTCAAAGGGACCTTCCATAACAGTTACACGCTTGTTAAAAATACTGTTAGCAAACCCGTTTCTGGCCTTTGGACTATTACCATGTTGCTTTGCCAACGCTACTAACTTTATTAAACTTTCATATATCTCGACTACAGTCACTTAATAATGTTACCTTTTACTTTCTTAATCTCCTGTACATCTCTCATTTTTGTGATACCCGTATATACTCCTTATAACATTATTTACATCATAACGCGATTGAACTTTTAGCAATTAACTGGTTACAATAACTTTTATATTAATAATAATATATCTTTTTAATTTGTATTAATATACACAATTATATACGTATTTGTTTTATAATATTTATTTTCTATTGCATGTACACCTGCTGTTAATTGCATTTTGTCCTGTAGGTGGATTTTGTTATCAGTTGGGCAAATAAAGAAATTACTATTATTATGATTCAAAATATATGTTGAATAATAAGGGTGAAAGTATGAATCCTGTCTTGTACACCTTCTTTTTCTTCTGTTGTTTCGCGGTGAACCCTTCCTGGTAAACTTTCTATATATTCTAGCTTGTACGATTTTTAGGAAAATTTTAAGGACATAGCTCATAAGGCATTAGTTTTATATTTGAAACATTCCTTAGCATTATCCTCCTTTGACAGTACTGAGAACGTCGATCTCAGCCATAGGTATTTCTCGAGTTGCATACACTGTATGCATCAGGTGCTTAAGTTCGTCTTCTTCAATTAACTTAATAATTTTAATGGGGACTTGATGTGGACCCACTGTATACCGCTCCCTTAGACGAATGGTGAAGATGGCCGGGGCTAGCTGATGAACTCTCGGTAGAATATGGCGTGGTATAAGGACTAGGCAAAAAATGCTTCAGGCTTTAAAATTGAACAGTAGAATTATGAAAATTTGGGCGAATTGTCGTTACAATAATAATAATAAATAACACACCACCTACCTTTAGTGCTTCGCTGCATACCTATATAAATTGCGCAGTTGAAAGGGTTGCGGAAAAAAACACAAAAATATTATCAGCAATAGCGGCATTAAATCAAACCCAAAAAAATACAGTAACATATGAATTATTACATAAGTCATGAAGGCTAAAGTGACAGCAATTTAAAATCTGTAAGACAATTGCGTAACAAATAAATAAACCATAAATAGGAATTAACTGTCAAGTATTTTAATCACAAAAAATGTTGATTAATAGTTCGGGGTGACAACTCAGGATCGCCACCTGTGAGTATGCGCTTAACACTTGGGCACAACGTCCAAAGGACGCTGTGGAAGTGTATTTTGGGCACACACGTATTTCAGTAATTTGGAAACGCTTAATCACTCACGCCTTTAATGTTATAGATTGATTGATTAAAGGTAGTAATTAAACAAGCTTCAGTTTGAATTTATAAGGCCTTAGCAAGAACTGATTATATTTGCGGCAACTGCCTTTGTCGATAAAAATGCTGAGAAATGCATGCACTTACATTTTGATTCGGTGTTATGTCCAACGATCGTGAGGGAGGAGATCCTGGTATTTTGCATCTTGACAAAAAGGACTTCTAAACAAGATTTGGCTGCATTATTTCGTAGAATCCTAGGACGCCGCGAGCAAGGAGAGCAGCTAACTGCGGCAAAAGCGGTCTAGAGCATTTGGGAATTTCCAGCCAGCTTGCACGTCGAAGCGAAAAATGGGAAGCTCAGTTATTCTTTGAGTAACTGTAGAATAACCTTAAGAAAGCCGCATGGGAACCGGCCTAACTATCGAAATTAGTATGCAAAATTTAACTGGAAGAGGCATTCTTACCAAAGCTATTTACGGCCGTGTGCGAAGAAAACGCAGCTAGCGGTTTTCGTTTGTTCAAACAAGAGCGAGCGGTCTTGGCCTGCTCCTTGAATTTCAGATCCCGCGAAGGCGCTTCGTGAACAATCAATAATCGAGAAACTCGACTGTTTGCTAGCGAGCCTACTTAGGAAAAACCAAGCGAGCGTGCTTCGGCCAGAAAACCCTTGCAAGTGCTTTATCTCTAACGTCAGGCGCTTTATACGATAAACCTGAATTCCTTGGCTACATTATTTAAATATAAGTGGTCCGAAATAAGATGCAAATTGCTAGAACGCGCTATTGAAACGGGGAGTTACAACTGATTTGACATTCCTTATAGTTCTAATCGCATACTCAACTTCTACTTTTTCTTAATTCTAGCTAATGTAATACTGCTATAGTGTTTTTGGTTTTTTCGAAGTTCAGGTTAATAATGCCTTTATTTTCTTTCAGAGTGTTGCATTGTTTTCACATTCCTATACCCGTAATTTTGTTGGCTTTCTTGTGGATATTGAATATCTCATGTTTATTTTGTAACTATTCGATTTATTTCGCTGTATCAGTATATTACTTGGTCACTTCTTTTCTTACCGGTCTCTATTGCTTTTGTGGATGCACTATACGTCATACTGTCTCTTAAAGTACCTTATTTTATTATTGAGCCGTTTAATCTATTTCTTCTTTCTGTGCTACTCACATCTCGTACAGAAGGACTAATAATAATTAAGCGTTATTAAAGTTACGAAGATTACATTTCTGCCAATCTATATTTCCCGCTGATGTGTCTCAGGGTATTTATCTGTTTTTGTCAATTTCACCAGCAATGTATATGTTTGCTCTAACGCGGAATAGAAATGTTTTGCAAGGAAAGTTTCTAATTTCATTTTTAGATAATCTATTATGGATTGCAATTTTTTGTTCGTTGATACCACGCTTACTCTTTCAAATCTAAAAGGCTATTCTTTATAAATAATTCTATCTACACATATCCACCAATACCTTCTCATAATTATATCGTCTCCATGTCGTCCTACTAGTAACTTTTCTATTCGTCCGTTGACTACTACCATAAATATTATCTCTTTTCTAATTGTAATATTCTCTAGCAGTGTCGTCAAATTATCAAAACAATTATTTTTAAGTCGATCCGTTGCATCGTTAGTTACCTAGAGCATATACTTCTTAAACAAAATTCAATAAATAGGAACCTATATAAGATACAAGAACCCTTCACAAGAAACTATGAAAACAGTATTTTCAAATCGTGAGCATTACATTAACGTCAAAATTAAATGGCAGTAAGTGCAGTTTACCACGATTTAAATTGTTGTTGTTGTTATGGTTATAAGGAGTAAACAGGTCACGTTAACTTACGCATCCTAGGACACGTAAGTAACTTTTATGACCAGCACACATTTTCAGGAATTAATATGGAGTCATAATTTGAAATCTCTTTATTGATTGAAATATTGGTATTCCCACCTACTAAAATTTTAAATTTAAATTATTAAAATATACATACAATAAGTAGTAAAAAATAGTACACGCACCTTGTTCCACAAGTGCATTTATGATCTCTCATTCTCATAAAACCTCGGTTTCACTTTGGTTTTCCAAACTGCATCTTTGGCCATAAATATTGTACTTACCGTCCTCGTAATGTACGTAAGACGTATGTTGATTGTAAATTGATGTGATACACAAATGTCGACTTCATGTCAAATGTGATACTTCAACCTTTTATAATGTAACTCAACGAGAAGGGATTTAAAAAAAGTTTATATGCAAAATTTGTATGTTTCAACGTTTCATATACGTTCCTTTGGCACAATAGTTTTGAAACACCCCATATAGAAGATTTGAGCAAACCCAGTGGAATCGTTTGGGCCTTAGCACAAATCTACGTAAACATTTTTTAATCATCGGAACTGAAACGGCATATTTTCACAAATAATTTTAATTTTTACATAATCACAATACTTCCCCTTTCTGTAGTGTAGAAAATTAATAATAGTTAGTGACGTATAAATACTAGAATAAAAATATTAAATATTAGAATTCTATTACCTTGCTTTTATTGTCTTCGCCTTTGATCAAACTATTTGATGTTTCGAGTATTTTTAATAGGGGAAAAGTGTTTGATAAAGCCGAATTTGGAGCGGGCCAAGGTCAGTTTAATAATTATTGGTATAACAATTCCTAATTTCTGTAGGTACTTTCGAGTTTTAAGTTCTAGCCTAATAATTCTAATAAAAGGAAGAAGTTCTGCCCTAATATAATTTTTGATGAATTTTTAGTGTACTAGAAATGGCCAAGGCTAGCTAAGCATTCTAAACATTCGAAGCTGTCATTTCCTTTCATGCAATATAATCAAATAATAAAGCTAAACCCTAGAAACTCTAATGTGTTAGCATCTCTGCAATTACCGTTGCATAATTCTATTACGCTGGAACTGAAATTGATCCAAATTTTGATAGCAAATTGTTGCTTTAATTGCTATCCAACATAATCTTCAGGTTAATATTATTATCGTTATATCCATCAAATAAAATGTACTACCAACGATAACATACATCATCTCTTAAATATACATATAATGTGCTATTCAGTACTCCCTTATTAGGTAAACATGTTATTAAAACAGGAAACATTATTTATTACTATTTGGAGGCACAGAATATAATTTGAAAATATATGGTATTTATGTGAAAAAAATGAACACATATTTTATGTTAAGCATATTACTGTCGAAGGGAAGTATTTTGAACATGTTTAGACTAAAATTTTTCAAAAGCATAACAATTAGCATTATTATCCATAAATTCAGCTTGGCCGTCGTGTTTTTAGAACCTAAAGTTTTCTATTGAAAATTTTCTTTTAGATTTGAAAAAGCATTTGATATCAGAGTTTGATTCGTCGGATGATTCTCTCAAAAATAAAACGACTACGTGGATCATTTGCCGGCCGGGTCTTTCACAACAAGTTTATCCAGGTTATTACAAAGAATTCGTAAGGCAAAAGTAGCACAATACTCTGAAATAAAATACACAAATTCAGGTTGCAGTAACATAGACAAGACGGTATAATAATATCAGCGTATAATAATTACAGATAATAAATTGTATACAAAGCCAGCACAGTGTACAAGTTATTATTCCATAAATTTACACAAAAATCAAGTGCACCGCAAAATATATAAACTCTACTAATGTTGCGAATTGTTAACATTCATAATATTTTAAAATGTACAAATACAGACTACGTTAAGTAAATCCCACGGGGTTCTGACGGAACCCAGACAGGACTTGCTCGCCACCCAGTGCAGCAAGGCAGGTTAGAAGATACTAAAGAGGCACAGGAACACGGTACACCAAATTCAAATAGTGTTAAATTGTAAAACAATACACACCATTACATCAACTCTTTCGTTCAGCTCCCAGGCATTAATTAGCGTAGGTACGTCGAATATACAGCCCGGTAGGAGGACGAAGGCCAGGCCAAAACAACCAGATAAGAAGTGTTGACCCTATAATGCTGTAGCAGAGGGCTCGACACTAGGAGGCTGCAGAAATATCACATCCGAATAAAAGGTACTCGACGCCGTCGCTTTAATTATAGGTCAATGACGCCATCTGCACGTTGAATTGATCCAATACTTCCTAGCGTAACTTCACTAGAAGCAGGCCAACCTCTGGGCGACCCAAAAAGTGGAAGCTGACTGCTCGAAACCGTAGCACAAAACGAGAGGAGGAATGAAAACGCCAAATGGCGATTTTATTGTTTAGCGTACCGATAAAATTCATTAAGACGAAGGAAGAGTGGGCGCGAAGTTCAAAATATGCGATATAGACCAAAAATCAACCAGACCGCGCTCAATGACCTGTAAACCTATATAAACAGATTCTTGAAGGAGTAAGGCTTTTAATTAACAATGTATTATTGTTATTTACCCTAACTTTAGGGACTTGAAAGGATATTAACATATAATATGGTAAATGGTTGTTGAACTACTTAGATCTGCAAATAATGTGATAGTCTTTGATACATGTGAAAATATGCTGAAACAAGAACAACAGCCATTATTAAAATTAAATGTCGGCTTAGGTTTCATTTTAATAATGGCAATCCGAGTAATGGCGAAAGCATGGAACAAAATAAAAGAACAATATCAGAGCGTACATATTTAGGTCAGACTATTTTGTTTAAAAACAAACAAAAATACATTTACAAATTAATCAAGGCTAGAAATAATTTTGGTTTGGTAAAAACGGTGTTTGAAACAAATTTTAATAAATATAGAAAATAAGTCATCTTTCTTCTTTTTCTCTTTTTCTTCCTCTTGCATTAGACTAGTTGCCTGTTTATTCCACAAAGTTGTGCTTCAATGAGGTCGCTTAACTTGTAAGTCGGGTAGGTGGTTAGCCTTGTCCGTCGAAAAATCGAGGTAGAGTTTCCTTGTTAGGGGTTGACGGTTACCACAGGTGTTAGCCTGGTAGCCGGAGAGCATACGCTTTTTAAAATTATTTTAGAGTCGCCGGAATCGAACACGAGCTGGCCGTCTGAGAGGCGAAAATTTGCACGCGGGTCCGTCCGCCCGCCTTATGATGTAATCTTTCTTTTATATAACAATAGAAATAATAAACGGCATCGGCAGTTCCAACATACGGTTTCTCCCCACAACGAATACATGTTCTGCTTTTTATTGAAGAATTGTGAAATTATAATTACAAGGCTGTATAATAATATTAAAAAATCTGTAAAAGGCTTTATCCAGACTTCTCTCGTCGACATTGTGACACTAAATAGTTTTAAAAATCAAATTAAGTTAGGAGTAAAAATATCTTTACGATTCTAATAAATTAAATAAATTTTTAAATAAAAAAACGTTACCGGTGGTCGAACTCGAACAGCAGGCAGACCGCTTATGCAATCCCAACGTTTTTGGGATATTGCAAGGGAACGGGCTATTTCTACCTGAGCTGGAGCGACCCTTCGAATTCCTGCGTTGCAACTGTATTAAGTAACGTACTAATTTGTTGCTTCTTTTTGTATCGTACAACATTTATTCTGTATCTATTGGAGAACATTTTTGGTAAGAATAAAGCCTGCGCTATGTACAAATTATTACTTGTATTTATTGCTAAGTCAAATCAAAAATAAACAAGATGTTATTTTTTAAGGTTTACTTTAATTTATTCTCAATCAAACCATTTTTTAAAATGTTTTAAATTGGATTTTAATTAATTTATTTTCCCCATTTTCATTATGGATAATCACTTATAATACCATGAGTAGTCAAAGTTATGTCGACTATTTTTGTGGTGGTGTCACGAATGTCCATTGCGCTTTGTTACGATTAGAACGAGTGCGATAGCACGAGTCCTAATCCAAAGCGCAGTGGACATGAGTAGTGATACCACCGCAAAAATAATCTACTTAACTTTGACTAAGAATGGTATTCGAGGGACTATTTAATGAACCAAACTACTTTTTCAAATTAGTTTTCAGTAAATCTAGCAACAAACTACGCAATTTCTATAGTAACAGAACACTAATATTGACTTTTTCTAATAAAAATCGCATTTGTTAAAAATAGTCACTTGAATACCTTCTAGGAAGATATATCCGCTGATATTTTTTTGATTGGTCAAGAAACGTCAGAATTCTGGATTTTCATTGGTTACTTTTTGACAGATGACAGGTGAATTGAATAGTCAAAATTATTTACTGCGAACATCAGTAGAAACACTTGCCTTTATAATCTAGATTACTTATATTCTGAAATTTGATGTTCTTATTTTATATGACAGCTCAATGCATCTGTCAACCGACACTTCAAACTAGTTTTGAAAAATCAATTACAAATACTTCATCGTTACATTTGTCATTCGACAATCTCAAATGGAAAATACTTTTTCAATTAAAATTAACCCACTTTACTCTTTATTTTCTTTAAGTCCTTATTTTAAATACCTGTATTCTGTTACCTTTTAACTTCACACTCTCCTCTAACAAACCGAATACATTCAGCTCTGCAACTCCACCACGTTACACTCAAAGCCACGACGAAGGCTTCAACTGACAACCAACTGCCAAGATGTCCAGAATACGGATCCAGATCAACACAGAAACCCAGTTTGCCACAGCAACACACGAAAAACAGCTCGCATTTCCAAATCAGCATCTACACCCCCACCACTGCACGCATCCAAATCGACCTCAGCTGCAGATGTTTCCACTCTAGTGCTCCACCAAATCACACGTATGAAGCTTGCTACAAACCAGCACCATGAACCTTGACCAGATGCAAGCCACAAGATGTCACTTGATAAGCCCCACAAACATGCTCACTCTGCTAATGATGTCGATGTAATCTACTTCCTTTGTAAACCATTGCTTGTTATCTAATTCGGTCGATGCGATGTAATTCCACAATAGACTCAATTCACATTCTCTTACTTTTATTTGCCTTTGTAGATCATAACTCTATTAGATTGGTTTTCTCACCACATTCTAATCTTCATCCATCTAGTCTGCTAATCCTTTTTTTTAACATTTTAGTTTTAATTCTTCTTCACCACGTCAATTTATATTCATGTTCAACCCTTTTATTTTACCAAATATGTATTTAAAAACTTTTATAAAGGGGTTTATTTCTTAATTTCAAACGTTACAAATTGTATTACATTATTTTCGTTTTCAATTTTTTTTATTTTAATCAATAAACTAGCTCCTTAGCGATCTAGCTTATTTTTTACTGTCCAACACACTATTAAAGCTTTTTTATATGACTAATACCTACTATGTTAAATAGTATATTTCGAAAAAGTATTTGTCATTAACTTTCAATTTCATTTGAGATATTAAATTAAGTTAAAATTCTACTGTTTCTCAAGTAGCTTTATTTAATTAAATTATTCTATGGTGAGCTATATAGTACACACTTAATGGATGTTTGTTAACACACGCTGTACATAAACAAATTATTTATTGTATACTAACATGTATTTCTTCGTTTTCAGTACCAATAATTCCGGAGTTTCTCTATGACATCAACCATCCGGATGCGCCCTTGGACATGGTGCTAACGAGTACTACACCTCCCACCACCCCCTACCCGCCGTGCGAAGGTGCACGCCAGGACAACACCAATCAAGACGTAACTACCATTGTATCACCTACGGATTTTTTCCGTAAGTCGCTTTAAAATTAGAAAATGAACCGCTAAGTAATTTTTCGATCACAGAAAATTTCACCACTAGGAATCCCGAATCACAAAGACATGAAGATTTGGTGGAAGAAACTGTTGCCGTGGGAATAATGTTTGCCTCGAAGGCATTTGTGCAGTTATTGACCAACCCTTTTATTGGCCCTTTAACTCACAAGTACGTATTTGAAGATTTACTAACATTACCTTGTTAGCAACATGATTGTGGTAATAATAATAATAATCTTACAAGTGTATTTTCTTTATTTTAGAATAGGCTACACCATTCCCATGTTTGCAGGGTTTATCATCATGTTTCTTTCAACGATAAGTAAGTACAGTTTTTCATCGCTGAATAGAACAGTTCTTTCCTGTTGAATTTCAGATTACAACATTTAATAAAGTAAGCGTAGCTTTTATAATAATTCATTAAGTGTACTAAGCAATTTTAAGAACAGTCGACGGGAAAGATTGGTTTTTTTGTAACATTTTGAATATGGATAGAAGTTTCTTTAATTCTTCTTCATTTTAAATCTGTATTTATTTCAATCGATGTCTGTGCAGTTTCTCTTTTTATATGCGCTATTTTTAACTGTATCAAGTAAAAACACATACACAGAAGAGTTTTGTGCCACAACGTACTTGGAACGTATTTATTTAACAAATGCACTTATGGTAAATTGAACTGGAAGTTCTTTAATTTTAGTTTCAATTAGCTTCAAGAATAGGGAAAATGCATTTACATTGTGTAAATACTTCGAAAACTATTTTAATCTAGAATTAATCGATACTCATTATCACGGCTCTGACCGGACTGCATTAGCCATCCGGAGTTAATCTCGCAGATTTAAACGATGTTGATAACCTGTTGATGATGCAGAATACACTTCCACAGACCCTGATAAAATGTTTTTAGAGAAAGATAATTTAGATATAATATCTGTTGGAATACAAATCAAAGTATGGAAAACGTCATTTAAAAAATTTATAGTTTTGCAACTACTTTGTACAATAAGCATAAGTATTTATGAAGTCTATTAAACATATAGCCTAAATAGAGAGAAGAAGATGCAAGAAGTGTTTAAATGAATTTATTAATGTGTTTTACTGTATTTATTCAAGTACAAACACACGTATAAAATTATTGAACGTTATTATATGCTCTCTTCTATTTGCTGTATAGTTGAAGTCTGCAAAACTACTACTAGTAGAACTGATTAGGCAATGGTTTTTGTGATTATACCATATGCTTACGTATAAAATACATTTAGAAAATGTCAAAAATACAAAAAAATGTTTTTAAAGAGCACCCGTGCGTAAATAGCCTAAACAAAAATATTTCAAAGCAAAATATATTAACTATTTCACAGTATGAATAATTGAATAAATGTATTTTTGTGTGGTGTATGAAATGATAATTACTCGAAGATATTTTAATATAATTGTGTAGTATCCAAAAATGTACACTTTCTTCGCTTTTAAAGAACCTATATCAAATATTTACTTGAGTTTCATTTATGTCTTAATTGGACAATTGGAGCTGTCTAGACAACGATTATTATATTTGGTAAATATTACATTTCAAGCCGATAAACCCATCCGGTGTGTTTGGTCAGTCTATATTTTAAACGTGTCACTGATTTCGAGCCGAGAGTGTAGCATCTCGATTAAGCTCGGCGAAGCTTCCTGAACTGATTCAATTAGAACCACTTACACGCGTCGCAATCACAAAGCAACTTTAGATGTTCTCGCTCTCGAAACTAACTCGTTTATTGACAGCGTATGTGCCTTTAATTGATTTACTTTTCCCATTTTGCTAATTCTCCAGTCTGAGACTTGCGCCAGACGGTTTTGTTTTATTTTTCGGGGAGTTGTGTATACACACCGTACGTTCAATTTGCCGCTGAATGCAACGTATTTTACTATGTTATTATTAAGTTCTGTAGACAGGGATAGAGCAAATCTAAGCTGCCACAGGTCAGTAGAATTATTGCACATTTTGGAAGAGTAATACAATTTATTTTGCTATGTGACTACCTTGTTAGAAAAATATCAATTTTTGATGGTGCATACTTTAAAAAAGTTAAAGATTTATTTCGTTACAATTCTTTAATTAATATGCTTTTGAAATGCAATATAACATCAACAATCTTTTAAACTTTTATTGGTACTCTTACTACCACGATTTTCGTTCTACTGGCAAAGAAGTTATTGTCAGAACATCTAATTACTGTAGAATTACGAGTATGCGATAGGAATTGAAAATAATACAAAAAATAAAGATATGAAAATCTATAAAATCATTAAATTTTAATTCAGACATTAGCTAAAACGATCAAAAAAGATGTCGCGAGATTGAAGCCTATCAGAATAGGTACGTACGATAGTTGCAACGTACATACAAAAATGAGAGAAATGACTGGTAAAAAGAGGTTTAGACAACCTGACGTTGTGGTAAATGAAAACTGAGAAGTGATCACTGATCACCGATCTAAACCAAACACTTCTATGATGGATAGAATAAATTCGTGAGGTTTTCAGTGATGATTGTGAAGGAATTATAAACCATAACATGAAGTACACACATCCAAAGATATTAAGAGAAGAAGTCCAACCTGCGATTAAACATGCTAAATCGGAGAAAGCAGTAGGACCTGGTGAAGTGCCTGCAGAACCTTTAACGCTCACTGGTGAAGATACAATGTGCTAATGAAACTTCTTAACACCATTTGCAAAACTGGTAAACTTTCTAGCGATTGGCTTGCTTCAAAATTTGTGACCTTGCCAAAGAAAAACAATACTAGAGAATGTTATGAGTCATTCCTTAAAGATCTTTTTAAACATAATACACAATCGAAACTTTAAACAACTCGTAGGGCTATCAGTGATATTCAGATGGGTATTAGGAATGGAATGAAAACCAGGACGGTGCTTTTCCGAATGAGTGTGATGTTCGATACTAAAAATATCAGAATAATAGGTACCTAATCTGTATTGGTATAAAACAGCACCAGTCACAATTTATGAAAGACTAAGTGAGAAGGTTAAGATATGTCGAAGTGTTAGACGGGATTGTTTAGTGATCCCCTTTTGTTTAATGTTTATAGCAAAGGTATTGTCGAAGAAGCGCTAGCCATAACGTAATGGGATAGGTCGGGGCGGCCAACTGACGACGGCCATCTCGACGCAGCCAAGTGGGCGCAAGTCTACTCGGCGCAGGTACAACTGGGCGCAGGGACAACTCGGCGCGAGCCAACTGGGCACTAGACAAGTGGCCGCGAAGTAATTTTGAAACGCATATACCGTAAACCTATAAATATACTTGAAATCTAAACTTTAGAATGCAGAGGTGGCAGTGGCATTGCCTATTTTAAAGAGTATACTACAAAAGGTACAGGTAGCACTTACGTATTCAAAATTACTAAGGCCAAATGATAGATTAATACTAATTTTCAAAGTCTAATAAGCACGCTATAATTAATGCCAAGACCGGCAATTACAACGCAAATAATAAAAATGATCACAGCTGAACTAAGGCGTTATAAATTATAAAATATAAAATTATAATATAACATAATACATAATTCAGAAGAAAATAATTTTTTGGCAACGTTTTATTTCATTCAATTGTTGTCTGTTACATCAGCCGCCCGAAATTCAGCATTATTTGCATACAATCGTTAATATCTCCAAAACAGGTGACGTATACCCATACACCTTTATATTAAAATAATTTGCATTTTGGCGCAACACTTTTAATCCACCCAAGTACTGGGTATTCTGCTTTAGCTGCCCATAATTTTTTTAGCTACTTTATAACCAAAACTGTTTTAGCAATATACAAAATCTTCATACCTTCAACTTTTATATAAGTACATTTTACGCAACTCTCATAGTTCTAGAAATATCTTCTACTTCTATATTGTTACCGGACTTTGTATGCTTAGGTTTCGCGCCCACTTGTCTGGCGCCCACTTGGCCGCGGCCAGTTGGCATCGCCGATTTGTCCTGGACCGTTGCCATAACCAGGAAATCGTTAACAATCTGCGTTACGCCGACGATACAGTGATCAAAGCGGTTAATCTAAGTGGCCTGTAATATCTGGTAGAACGAATAAAAGTTCTCTGTCGGACATATGGCCTTGATATTAAGTTAAATAATGTGATATTCATGATTATTACCAAACATCAAAATATAAATTAAAATAGCACGTGGTTAAATGAAAGAGCAAAACAGAGAAAGAAACGCAAGTGCTGCATTGAAGTTGCCCGTTACACCTTCATAAAAATGAAGAGATTTCTCTACACTCGTGACAAACCTGAATCTTAAGAATTACAATGCTGAGATGCTACGTGTATTCTCCACCTTATTGTACAAAGTAGAATCTTGGACAATAAAAGCAGAAAATTTTAAGAACATCAAAGCCTTCGGGATTTTGGTTGTAAGATATTGAGAACATCATGGGTAGATAAAGACACTAATCAAGATGTGTTAATTTGAATGAATAATAATAAATGAAACATTAAAACAATTAAGAAACGAAAACTTGAATATGTTGGCCATGTTCTAAGTGGTGGCAAATACAACATACTTTAATTAATAATTCAAAGCAATATTAAAGGAAAGAAATCGATGGCTAGAAGAAAAGTCTTTTGGCTCCGTAATCTGAGGGAGCGATTCGGCTGTACATCTCTCGAACTCTTTAGATTAGCGGTCGATAAGTTTCCTGTAGCTGTAATGACTTCCAATCTCCGATAGGAATGGAACTTAAAAAAAAGGATGAAGATAGGCGTTCACACGTACTTAAGGTGCTGTAACAAACAGGTTTTCCGATTCCAGTAAATATCACTAAAAGCAATGTCAACGTCATATAGTGGGTACACATTTCTATAGTTTGTAGAAAACGTCAATATACTCAATTTGATATGTACATAGAACGCATGGCTGATTACATATTTCAGTAATACAATGTCTAACTAACAGTATACTTCCAAGGTACACTAAGGAAGCTGGGATATTTTCTCATAAAAATCGACTGTATTCCAAGCCGGAAACAACATCAGCCGAGCAACAGAATCACTTACGGCAAGCGTTTACCAGGCAGCTGTTGTAGGTATCATTGTGTATCATCTCTTATCATGGGTTCTCTATCACATCCAATTATGTGGATAGACGTCTGCAATCTATAGAATTACGTAGCTACACACTGTTTATTAGCACTATATACAAATATTGACTTAATTGATAGAAAGATCATGCTCTTCAGGTTTTTATATGTTTGGTAGTTACTATCTTGCAGAATTTGTGGCGTATACTGTAACCGTGGTCGTCCTGATGCATTTTTTCTTTTACTATCCGTTCCAGTATTGTTTTGACTATTCCTTCGTATCTTAATAGATGTCTGATTACCATATCTCTTTTTTTCGTTATGTTTCTCCACACAGTTCTTTGTATTGCTGATTCTACTACTCTTCATCATTCGTTCAAATGCTTCTAATTATATTTTCTCTCCATGAGATACTGTTCAAGTTTTACAGAGATACAGTACTATGCTCCAAACATATATTTTTTTCCAACGCGTACTTGTAAAACAGTGATATTCTCTGAAACTTTTTTGTGGCCCTTCAAAAATCATTTCGTAGTGTGGTGTAATACCCAAAAACTGCATGATTGTAAAACTGCATTTTATAGCTATTAAAATTCCCATAGTATTTCTGTTTAACTCCAATTTTGGATAACATTTCCAAGAGTGTGGACCATCTCATGTTATTGAAGGTTTTTTTCTGGTCTACAAGCGCGAGCTATGGCTCCTTTTCTAATTGTTTTTTCGTTAATTAACGTAGTGCTAGTATTGTCTGCCAGGTGCCTGATTTTTTTTTTATCAGAACTGTACCGCCTGTTCCAATCTATCTCCCTGGGAAATGTGTGTTAAGCCAATTTCGTATGCTTATACTTGCATGAGCGGGTACCTCATCGTGCTCGTACCATGTTTCATATCTAATATTGAACAGAACATCTCCCAGTAATCTCGGCAATGAATTCTCTAGAAAATCTTTGTAATTTGAATCTTGTGATAATTGAAATGGTCCAATTAAGCGATCATTTAGAATACCAGCTGCCATATTCACACAAAATCTTTGTTGTATTTGAGAGCGTCGCCTTAAATGAGGGTCTTCTCTTGCCCATTCATGGAAATTATGAAAATTAGTAATTCCGTCTCTCGTAAAGCAGGCCTCGTCAGCCCACAAAATATTAGGCAGAGTGACTTTATGCGTCTGGATCCAGTTACAAAATCTTAAACGAGAGCTTGAACTCTTTGATAATGGTATGATTGAAAACGCTCCCTTCCTATTGTTCTCCAAACCTAGTGAACGACAAAACACTGGGTTATACTAAACTAATGGTGTACTTATTTGTGTATAATAAACCTAACTTTTGGATATTCCAGTACGCATAGAAATTATCCGCACACTTAATGTCGAATGTTCTTCTAATAAACTAAGAATTGGCTCCTCATTAGGGGTAGAAGAACAATACCTTGGCCAGCCGCATGGCTTGGTTGGAATGTCCAATGTTCTTTTAACTGCCAATATGAATTAGTGAAAACTTCACGTGTAGGTAATCTTCTCTGAGAATACCTTCTTTTCCGCATTTGAAAATAATCTTGGCCTTGCGGTGAAGAGCGCAAGGTAAAATGAGGTTACCTGATAATACATGCAATACAATACATAAATTGAGAAATTCGTGGAAACAAACATTACCTGTCTTTACGTCAGGGGATGAACCACCTTAGGAGTCGAATTTCAAAGAAGGCTACTTCATTTATGCATCAATTTTCATGAAATATTGTGGTTTGTTAGTAATTTTCAATGTTCATGCTGGAAGAAATCAATAATATTATTCCTTTACCACTTTTTAGTGTAACCCCCTGTTTAATCCTTTATGGGTGCATCTTTAACAAAACGATTAAAACAGTTTCTAAATATATAAGAAAAATACCTATATTCCAAAAAATTATGTTTTAACTTAACAACCACATGAGATGCGAAGGGTTCTATAATTCACCCCGAATCCAGATTCACACCTTTAAGAGTTTATTAGTGCAAAATCGCCCTTTAAGGCTCTAATTAAAAAATCACTTTTTAGTGGGCGCTTATGTCATGGAAAGGTTATACTTTCTGAATTTAATGTTTCCAGGTGTAGGGGTTTAGGTAGGGAGTTGATGAGTCGTAAAATATAGTATTTGCTGTTACCAGATTATATTGCGTGCAGAATTTTACTAGACGGTAATTTCTTCTATCCAGTCTGCATTTATCCATGATATTGCTTTCTGGACCTTCTCTTACTAAAGCGTTCTAGTCCTTTAATATTATTAAATCTTCGTGTCCTTTGACATATTTGATTTCTATATACCTCCCATCCATTTCTTCTTCTAGGCCTAGAACACCTATTATTATGGTATCATTTGGTGATATTTTACTCTTTGGGCTACATCTTTTCTCATTATATTGCCTACTGCATAATTTTCGTTGTTTGCTGCTACACCAATTATTCAGTATTCTGGTTTCGTATAAACGTAGGATATCTAGTTTATTGATTTTCAATTCTTGTTTTACGTTTTCTATCTTTCCACACTTTAGGAGTGCTCTGATATCCCGTGTAGCAACTCTTTTGAATTTAGCTATATTTTTGAGTTCGCCAGCAATCCCTTTTCGGAGATACTATTTTAAATTTAGAATCTTTCATCATAAATATTGTGTTGTTTTTTTTTTGATAATTACTGTTACTTACTGGTATCTATGTAGCGGTCTGCAAAAGCTGCTCAACAGTCATTTTTTTCTTGCTGACAGCATTTTCAGTCATCAGAATCCTGTTTGTGACAATAAAATTTACCGCGTAAATGTGAGGTTGGCTTTTAGGTCTCTTTATATTCACTTCAGTATATTTATATGTCAAAAAGAAAAAATAGAATTTAAAAGATGTGTCTTGGTCTTGGTATTCCCTTTGCATTTTTACTTTCTACTATTTATTTAACAATTATGTTTAGCAACCTATCATGAACCTCATAATATGTCCTATAATAAAATCTCTTGTCTTTTGCATACCTCTAACATCTTACGTTGGTTGTGTTTTCTAGTACTATCAAATTTATCGTTATAAGACCAACTTATTCTCATCATCTGTAGCACCATACCTTAAGTGCTTTTTCTCACCTTTTTGACAATTATATAGTACACGTTTTTCATACATAGAGCCAGTCTCCAGACGATATAGATATATATTTTTAAGTACTAACGAATGTGTTCTAGAGTGCCCATATTTACTGTTACTATTAAATTTCTTTCTTATTTTACGTTTACAGTATTTGCGTTCGGGCGAAGCTACAGTGTTTTGTTTTTGGCGAGAGCGCTTCAAGGAATTGGCTCATCTTGTTCGACAGTATCAGGTATGGGAATGTTGGCGGAGCGTTATCCAGATGACAAAGAACGAGGAAACGCCATGGGAGTGGCCCTCGGCGGCCTGGCGTTAGGAGTTTTAATAGGACCCCCATTCGGCGGAGTCATGTACGAATTTGTTGGAAAAACTGCACCTTTTCTTGTGCTTTCGATACTCGCTCTTGGAGATGGATGTAAGCATATTGGCTTAGTCGTTGCTCAATAAAACCTCTCATTTGATTTGTTTGCAGTACTTCAGCTCCTTATGCTTCAACCTGCTGTTACTCGCCAAGAAACAGATGCACCATCATTAAAAGCCTTGGTTACGGATCCCTACATTATTATAGCAGCAGGTGAGTATAGACAGTAGACATTCATGGGTTACTTTATAAAGTAAAAGTTTTCATATTATTTTTCATTTATTAACTATACTGAATAAATACAACGTATTAATGTTAAATATATTTTTACCAATAAATAAAAATATAATAATATTTACTATTTTAAAATACGCCAGTATGCTTTCTAAATATAATTTTTAATTTGCAGGCGCAATTACATTCGCAAATACGGGTATTGCCATGTTAGAACCCTCATTGCCTATTTGGATGATGGATACCATGGCAGCTGGACGTTGGAAACAAGGAGTGACATTTCTGCCAGCCAGTATTTCGTACCTTATTGGTACTAATCTATTTGGCCCATTGGGGCACCGCATGGGCCGGTGGCTAGCAGCTTTGTTAGGCCTTATCATAATTGGAATCTGTCTCATGTGTGTAAGTATTTTTTTTAGTTTGTTCATAAATATATTATATTTGTTACTCAGATGATATACAAAAGCCTGAATGGGTGGAAACAAAAACTATTGCAAAAGCACATCGTATTACCATTTTTTTAAATACTTTAAACATATATGGTAGGGACTAGGTAGCAATAAATAAATGTTTTGATTAAAAGTACTCATTCACTACACCTCACATGATGAAATGGACTGAATAGTCATATACAGAATGTAGAAGAAATGTGGAGCACCACAAGTGCCGGTTGATCTATATTCAAATCTTATACATTTGTCTAATTTTCAGTAGAGAATGAAATAAAACACTGCTGGAGCCTATGGTTTGAAAATATCCCAAAATCGTTAAAATCCCTCGCCACACAAATATTTAACAACTGCTAAATACGTATTTCGACAGCCACTGTGTCATCATCGGTAGCTACGAAAAACTTACACAGCAAACTGGCAGCGATATGCTCGTGACCAAATCACAAATGCAAGTGGGCGCCGGTCCATCAAAATTAAGTACCAATGTTCATCAAGAAGTGCTTAATAGATGCCAATCATGTCAAAGAACTTTTAAGACAAGAAGAGGATTCAACATTCACTTAAGCAAGTCCTCTTTATGTTCTCAGAAAGTCAAGCCTGTTTTTCCATGCTCTCAACTGGCAATGCAGTGCAATATCCATCAATTTACAAAAGATAATTCATCAGAGATCAACAATGACATTTCGGAAAAAAAGTGACATTTCAATTATGAAGCTTCCTGGAGAATTTTCCTGTTCACTCTGTCCCACTAAAGCTGGAAGAAGTTTTATATCTCAGAGAGGCATGAAGACTCATCTGGGTAAAATGCATAAAATCACCAACATCATGATACTATTGTAATAAATCCCACACATCTATCTGACCGTCTAATCCTACTTCGAAAAAATACCCGTATTATACGACGGATTTCTAAAGGTGCTCGAATTTTAACTGCTAAGAAACTTGATTTTATAATCTCTGAATGCATTTCCAAAAATGATAATAACTCATGAGAAAATCTACTCCTTTTCGCTTATAGCGCCTGTTGTCTTCCTAATAATAGAGTAGAAAGTTCAGTTACAAACATAATCAAGAATAATATTTCAAATTTTTCTTCAACAACTTTATCTTCATTAAAATCTTCTAAAAAGTCTAATATTTCCCTTGCAAAAAGAGCAGAGTTAAAAATTGTCGATTTCGACATTAAAGGTGCTGGCAAAATTTTGAGCTCTAATGAACATTTGGTCACTGTGAACGACAAATCCTACAATCCACTTCCCCGTAAACATCCTTCGAATTCTAGACCCTTTCCTTCTTCAGAAACAGAAAATGTAATACCTATTATAGCTACAATTGAAGAAGAACAGAATTCAATCATATCATTTAAACCTGGGTCCCCTCCAGGCATCGATGGATTACCTCCGCAACACTTAAAAGATCTCATCTCTCCTTTAACAGGAGATACAGGAAAATCCCTTCTTTTTAAAATAACTTCACTCTGTAATTTCATGCTTAGTGGTAAAGTGCCCGACTCTATCTGTCCCTTTCTATATTGGGCGTCACTTTGTGCCCTTCGCAAGAAAGACGGAGGTCTGCGTCCAATAACAGTTGGCAATGTTTTTCGCCGTCTTACAGCTAAAGTATCTTGTTTTCATGTTAAAAACGAAATGGGATTTTATCTTCGTCCTCATCAACTTCGATTCAACTCCAAATCGGGCTGTGAAGCTGCAATCCATGCCACTCGTACTTTCATCAATTCACCGACAAATTTTAATAAAATTTTATTCAAAATTGATTTTAAGAATGCCCTTAACTCTGTTGAAAGACATATTATTCCAGCAGAGGTTTTTAACAAAGTTCCACATCTTTACCCTTTTCTTTTTCAATGTTACGGTTCGCCAACTAATTTATTTTTTGGTAAATTTATTATTTCTTCATTAGTCGGTGCTCAACGAGGTGACCCATTGGGCCCTTTAATCTTCAATCTCTCTATCCAACCTTTAATTCAATCTTTAAGCTCTTCTTTGAATATTTGGTACCTCGATGATGGTGTCTTAAGTGATGAAGCAGAAGGTGTTCTTAAAGATTTTGCCACACTGATTGAGAACAGTAAACACCTAGGTCTTGAATTAAATTTTTCTAAATGTGAGTTGTTCTTTATTAATAATATAGATCAAGGTATCCTATCTAAATTTCAAAACATTGCTCCTGGTATTCGCATAATAGAAAAAAAATGGAATTACTCGGCTCTTCAAAGATGACTTTGAAAATTTCATCTCTACCAAACTTATCTGTTGGGAATCTTAAATCGCTTGAAGAATATAAGCTCACATATCGCTTACTTTCTTTTGAAAAACTGCTTTGCCATTCCTAAACTTACTTATTTACTTAGAACATCTCCATTTTGGAAATATCCTCAGATTTGTTCTAAAATAGATGCCCAATTACACACTTGTTCGGAATCAATTATTAATGTTAGAATCGGTCATAAGCAGTGGGTGCGAACCCGTTTGCCTGTATTCAATGGTGGATTGGGAATAAGAAGATTGTCTGATATTTCATTACTTGCATTTTTAGCTTCAGTTCGCGGCATTTTGGACCTCATCAATGATCTGTTACAACCATGTATGGACGAAATTTCAATCTGCCATTTAACAGAAGCTGTGACAAAATGGAACTCTACCCATTCTTCATCTCCTACTAATCGATCTATACAGAAAAACTGGGACATGTTAAATATCCAACATATAATTAGTAATAACATCAAATTTGCCCGCTTTAAAGCCCTTCAGACACGAGAATCAGGTGCCTGGCTGCATGCCTTTCCTTCTTCTAATATTGGCACCTTCCTGGACAATAATACATTTCGTATATGTACGGGTTTAACACTAGGAAGTGAACTCTGTCATCCCCATGTTTGTGTTTGTAATACACAAATCGATTTCTTTGGATTACATGGTTTAACTGTGTTAAAACATGTCGTGTTCCTCGTCACAACGACATATATTCTATCCTACATCGTGTACTATCTTCAATTGATGTACCTTCTTCTCTCGAACCTGGTGACCTTTATCATGACGATAGAAAACGCCCCGATGGCATGTCCGTTATCCTTTGGAAAAAAGATCTTAATTTTGTTTGGGACATGACATATTCTGACACGTTGGCACAATCTAATTTGCCACATTTGCTTTTAAAAGCAGGTTCTGTAGCTGAGTTTGCTTCTCGGCGGAAGCATTCAAAATACAAGACAATATAAAATTCAAGCTATAATTTTGTCGCCTTTGCTGTGGAAACTTTTGGACCTTGGTGTAGAGAAGCTGTTGATTTGGTCCATGAGATTGGTGCCAAACTGGTGAACATTACACACGATTTGAAATCTGGACAATATTTAATCGAACGAATTTCGCTTGCAATCCAACAGCGTAACGCCGCAAGTGTTATGTGGACAATTCCGGAACTCAAATGTTTGGACGAGGTTTTTCATCTATAAAATATGTTTATTTCCTCTTGACTTGTTAAACGGTCATTTACTGTCGTCTGAACTGACTCGGTAAATGAGTATTTACAGGCCAGGTGTCTGTAAAGTGTTACTGTCGTCTAAACTGATCTGTAAATGAGTCTTTACAGGTCAGGTGCCTGTAAAATGCTGCATCGCGACTTTACAAGCACCTTTTTTTAATAGTTACATCCTCTATTAATCACATATGAATTTTTAGGATTTTCAGCAAGAGGAAATAAAACGTTGTACGTGGCTCGCTTGCAATTAGCTTTTATTGGGGCTCACCGGATTACAGGGCTCGCTCCTACGTCGCTCTTCTTCTTCTTCAACCCGTATCTGTTCACTGCTGGACATAGGTCTCCCTTAATATTTTCCACGCTTCCCTATCTTGGGCTGTTTTGATCCAGTTCTTTGAGGCCACCTCTTTTACATCGTCTATCCACTTTTTTTGTGGACGTCCTCTACTTCCTTTGGTGGAGCGGGGTCTCCATACTGTGATTCTTTTAGTCCACCGCTCTTCTGACTGAAGCGCGACGTGTCCAACCCAGTTCCATTTTTGTTCCACTGTTCTTTTAATGATGTCGGTTAGTTTAGTTCTTCCACGGATTTCCTCATTCGTAATTCTATCTATGAGTCTTAGCCCCAACATATTCCGCTCCAATGCGCGTTGAGATATCCTTAGTCTGTTGATGGTCTTTGCTGTAAAAGCCATAGTCTCTAATCCGTAAGTCATTACTGGTAGCACGCACGCATCGTATACTTCCTTTTTTAAATACGTCGCTCACCCTGCAAATAATCCGGCTCGCCCATAAAGGCTAATTTACTAAGCTTGCCACGTAAATAACTATTAATCATTTTCCATGTTTGTATATACCTATTTATTATGTTTTATTTTTAAGCATTTGTTAAAAATTACAAATTCTACAAAAACCGTACAAAATAGAGAGTTAGTCCAAGAGACAAATTTTGTCTAAAATTTGAAGCCGAATTCAAAAATGTAATAATATACGTGTGTTCTATCTAAAATAGGAGTTAAGAAAAAAAGTAAAAAAAACAAAAAATACCATTTTACATATATTCAACTGGAAAATCACCTATCTCATCAATAAAAATCACTAAAAGTGTAATAAACATGTAAAGTTTGAAAAAAATCGTTAAAGTCGTTTTTTGAAAAAATCGAAAAAACTGAAAAATCAGAAGAGTAAGCACTATACTTTCGGTTATGCGATTTTCTTCAAAAGCTTGCTGTCGCATCTAAATAGTAGATATACAAAACTTAAATGAAGTTTCAACGTCATACCTCTTTTCGTTTCTGAGATATTCTGTTCAAACACAGACACACAGAGAGACCAATGAACAAAACAATTTTTTTAAGTTCAGGAGACTAAAACGTGGAGATCTGTTGAAAATTCAATTTCGAATTTTTGCGGTGAATCAAATACTTTATTGTAAAAGGAAACAAAAATGCTGTCACTGTCACATCTATCTCCAATAGACACTGTAGCATAAAATGAAAAAAGTTGCGTATAAGTCCAGCAAGAACTGTCCTATTTGTGGACAAGGTTTAATGTTACGAGTTTGTTTACTTTAGGTTTAATTACAACTTTTGTATTAAATTATTATTAACGTTTAAAAATACATTAGAATGTTATGTCTATTCTAGTAAAGAACTATACTCTGTTTAACGAATAGATAGACAATTTAGTTTACTGGGGGGACCCTACATTGAAGAAACCTGTTTTAGACGTTACAAATAAGAAACTCAGATGAATTATTTTTTTATTTCTACTAAATTGAGCTATGGAAAACCGGCTTACCAATAGCGTTGGGAGGAGCTTTTACTGTATATGTTAGTTAAACGTAGTATAATTTAGCCATGTAGTTGTTTTATTTTACTATATTTCTGAATAACACTTTTTTTCCGGCAAAGTTCGGCCAAACAATATAGTTCTGGGCTCGTTTATCTAATTTTTCAAATATTTATACCCTAATATCACTAGGAACTTACTATTGCTACCAACAGAACTATACTTCGTTTAACGAACAGGTAGAAAATTAAAATTACTGGGATGGGCCTAGTATGCAGAAACCTGTTTTACACGTTAGAAATTAAAAAAGAATTCCAAAATTGTTTAATTTCAACTGAACTAAGCTGCGCACAACCGGCTTACCAATAGCAACACATAATTTAGCTCTTATTTGTGGGACAGACTTCTACTCTATGTGCTGGTTAAACGTAGTATAGGAGAAAGTTTTAGCTGTGTGAAACTGAATTTTTAGTTTGAAACTGAGATGCGAATAAATTCAAAAATATTTCGAAACGTCAGTCGCTGTTAATCATGACTAAAGTAAGTTTAGATTCAAATGCTAGGATTATTTTTGGTTAGAAAACGGTATAACTATTCCACAAATTTCCCATTTGTCTAATTTATAATTGTTTTATATTTATTTATTTATTTATTTATTTAATTTGCACTCAGCCAACAGCCGTTAGGCCAATTATAGGCGTCGCTGTGCATTTATGGGGACTCCCAACCCCGCTAACGACTGTCATGATGTTGTTATGACCGCCGGGACCAACTATTTCCGTGACAGCCGTATCACGAGGCGCCGAGAGATGCAGTCGTATTGTAGCTATTCGTATCAAAATTTGATGACGATGCCATATGACAGCTTTGAAATATTTACATCACAGTTAAGATCTTTTAATCGACTAAAATAATAAAAATTCATGGCTAGTGGATGTGAAACTAATCTTATTGTTTTGTTAGTAATAGTACAAGTGCAGACAAAAAAAAACTGAACACTATTTTTTATACCTTGTAAATACATCTTTTTCATGTCATCAGATCAAAGTTGTCACATTGTGGAAATAGATTGTTAAGATGACATTTTGTTAAGCCTGTATGATATGAGAAACAAACGAGCACTAGATTAACGTTGGCATTTCCATTTTTTTGTCGGCAATAGTACGTTTTACAACATTAAATTACATATTTTTATTAGCGCTATGACTACTTTAGGTGGAAAACTATTGTTTAATAACGCTATTGATAATATTTGTCAAAAATGTGTCAGTCCCTAAATTGTGCCTTATTCAACTTTTATGTAAACGCGGCATTAAATTCATATAGTGAGATTTGAAAAAATTCTTATTCATTGTTTATGTAAATGATCTAATTAACCTGTGGCTGTCGCTACTGTTATATAATATTCGTAGGCTAATTGAGAGATAGTAGAAAGTATTTAGTAATTATATTAACTGCCTTTTAAATGGAAATTAATTCATAGTTAATTAGTGAACTCTTAGACACGAGATTTTATTTTCCATTCATTTCACAAAAGTTGAAACCTCATATTCACACAAATCCGCATCTGATAAATATTAGCAGACTCAATTAACAAAGCGTTAAATCACGTCACCTCTGCAAATTGTTAAAGTAATCTAGTGCGTTATATGTACTGAATCACCTTGAAATCGGTGTTATTTATGGAAATTTAATACTGACATAATATTATTAATGAAAAATATTAAATTCTGGAAGAATCTCTGTTCTGGTGTATTATCATTAGTCATTAGTAATATAACAAGGGCGACACATACTTACCGATAATTTTGCACACTCCAGGGGTCGAGTGCTGGTTGCAATGAAAACTGTCCCGAGGGTTGCCCGAGGGCAGCTTTCTAAGGGCAACCAGCACGATGACTCTTGGTACGGGCAAAATTATATGTAAGTGTGTCTCCCGCTACACAAAACACGTATACGAATTATGATTTAAAATTGATCTAATAACACCAAAAAACTCAAGTTTTTATTTCTTGCATTTCTGTTTCCAATTATGGCACCATCCACGGGGTCGATAATCATCCTTAGGGAGCTTATCGCTTGATAAGCAGCCCATGGGCGCTTATTAGGTAATCAGTTCGGGATTGGTCGATTTTCAAAAAATGCATGGTCCTCATTGGATGATATCCGTCATGTGACAGTTGTGTGTAATAATCTTTCTCATTCATATTTGAAAAGTATCAAATTTATTTGAACTGATTTCTATCTAGAGTCTTAATATATGGGACGAACTGCAGTACAGTTTCTATGTACAGGGTGCCCCGAAAAGAATGTAACGCCGTCTAGGTGGACACTCTTCTCATCAAAATAGACCGATAGTACCAAATATGCCTTAGTAAAAAATGTACCCTGTTAAAAAGTTACACCCCCAAAAAGTTGAATTTTTATTTGCCAAACGTGTTAACGAAAAAATAAAGCAGCCCTATTTTTTTACATTTTTTGAAATTATTCTAAAACCTAAAATGGATTGTAACGAATATTACTACGCGTTTCTAATTTTGATACAACTTGTGGAGGGAAACTGTGCGAGCTAAGAATGCGGCTGTTGGCTACGGAGCGTTAAGTTCAATTTCCCAGGGCAGCAACATTGAAAAATACCTGTTGATCTTCGAACTTACTGTAGAAGGCATAACGTTGTAATATTAGAATTTTTCTTCTATATACAATTGTTTCGTTATTTCCACCACACGTAAAACTATAGGTTCTTTTTACTTATCATCAAATCTTAAAAGCAACGTGATGTTGAAGAGAGAAAGGGCAGATATTCTGTAGTGGATGTGTAAAATGTGCAATGTTACGCCATAAAATTAAAAATAAAATATTGTAGTAAGTGTATTTTACTCATTAAACCTGAAATTGTTGTTGGATAACTAAATATTCTATGATTATGAAGCTATATGGAATATATAATAGAATAGAGTTAATATCCGCTGTTGATAAATTTTATATACCACAGCTGAAAAAAATTATAATTTATTATGTAACGAACGACTTCCCAGATTGGACCGTGCCATTTGCCCACTTTCATAAAGGATTTCACCAAAAGAGCACGGCCAATCAACGTGTAAACCATGCCAGAGTCGAAACTTTTCTTCTAAAAATCCGAAATCGTCTAAGTTATAAGTCGGATAAATTTATTTATCTACTGTATGCATCGCCATAAACAACTTCAGTAAAAATCGTTGTAATTAATGCTAGTTTAGTAGTAGCATAAATAATAATAATAATGAAAAATCTACCCTAAGAAGAGGAAACAAACTAGCATTGCAAATTTAAATCTCAAAACAAATAAAACAATCTGAAAAAAGCACGCATTTCGTAAACACATATACAAAAAATTAATCAAAGACTCATTGTTTAATACACCTTCAAACACATCGACTTTTGTTTAGTACATTTATGCAATCGCAACTAGAGTTGTTGCTAATACTACTAAGAATGGAATAACATCAATTTAAAATTTTTAGATTATACAACTTACATTGTAACACTTGAAATGTTTGTTGTAGCAAATGTGTCACTATTTTATTTTCTTCCAACAAGGAATTCCTAACTTTGTTTTGTTGTAAAATACATCCCAACGAGTCCGAGGACTGAATTTGGACTCAATTGTCAATTTTTATTTACTTTATAATTGTCCTGTTTCACCTACCTGTTTTCAGTTCTTCCAATCATATTGTATGTACCGGGTGGCCATAAATATCTGAGATCCCGGTAGCCATGGAATTAGCTACTTATAAATGTTGGTTAGCATTATATTTCAATTATAATAAGTATTGGTATGCAATGTAATAAAATGCAAGGCTATTGACACCATTTCTTAAATATGACTCGATTATAAAAATCTCCTGTTCTAACTCCATTACTTATTGCAATCTGTAATAATTTTTGACAGATAGAAATTTTAGTTGTGATGACATTAATGACATTTAGTTTAGTTGGATTCATCACTTTAATAAAGCGGTGTTGATTCCAAAGGTAACGTGATATCAGATATTTATGGCCACCCGGTATATGTATACGACTCTACGGTTAACTTTCACAGTACGTCAATTACATGAACAATTCTACTCGGGCTCTGAACCGGAGTCGTATTTGCTATTTTTGGTCGTAAGCGTCCTGACAAGTTATAAAGAAAAAGTAGGCCATGAAACATGAAACTTATGAATTCCGTTTTGACGGATAAATGTAGTGCAATTCTAGAACATATTTTTAGACTGCGTGTTCCGTATTTTCAAATGGCACATTATTATTTCCAAACGCTTTGAATTGTTAGAATCAAGTTTTAAATACAGCGTGTGCCAAAAAGAAAGCATTACGTAGAAATGTTTTGTCGTTAATTTGACTTAGAGACAAATTGATTCGGACAATAGCTAATAGTATAGAAAGTCCAGAAAAATTATAAACACACATGCCTATTAAATTTATATTCATCAAAAAATTCCAAGAAATTGTATTATTTTTGATTAACCCATTCATAATTAACAAAATCACTATTCAGGTCACGTATTAATAAGGGAAAACACGGTGGTGTTATCGTTTTGGTGTTTTCAATTTTAGGTTCTCAGCTGTCAATGTCATGCCATTTCCAACAAGTTTTTTAGGATATGCATTAAATACATTTTTAGTGTAATTTACTTATTGGTATTCATGGTATAATCAAATTGAATATTCACTCGGCGACTTTAAGAATTATCAACTAATTTTTCTTAGAAATTCAAGGGCTTGTTATGTAGAAACACCACTCGCCTTCGGCTCGTGTTGTTTCTAAGCAACCCGTTTAGTGAGAAAGCAAAACTATTTTTGAAATTCCCAGTCGTCTCGTGGTATTATTACTGAGAATTCACAAAAGTGGTATTAGCAAAACTTACACAAAATCGTATTTTGAACCTATTTTCCAAATTTTATAACAAAATTCGATTAATGACACTTGAGATTATTCAAACAGAAAACAATTTCGTCGATACGATAGTATGACATTACTATTTTTAAAAATTCTGTTAAGAACCGGCTGTTTTCTTGATTCGAAATTTCTTACGTTTATTTCACAAAATTCAACACTTTTTATATTCTTCTACGATAAAGGAAGTATTGGATTCACCCCAAAAATTCGAAATTGAGTTTTCAACAGATCTTCACGTTTTAGAGTACCCTGATCCCAAAAAAACATATTTTTTGTCTTTGGTCTGTCTGTCTGTGTGTGTGTCATCTGTCTGTCTGTCTGTAAACAGAATATCTCAAAAATGAAAAGAGGTATGGCATTGAAACTTCATATATAAGTTTTGTGTACTATCTAGATACGACAGCAAGCTTTTGAAGAAACTCTCATAACCGGAAGTAGGTGTTTACTCTTGTGATTTTTCAGTTTTTTTCGATTTTTTAACTTTTATTACATTTTTAATATGTATTGGTGTGAAATAGGTGCTTTTCCAGTTAAATACTTCTAAAATGGGTTTCTTTTGTTGTTTTTTTCTATTTTTTCTATTAACCCCTATTTTAAATACAACACCCGGTATATTATTACATTTTTGAATTCAGCTTAAATTTTTAGAAAAAATTTGTCTCTTGAACTAACGATCTATTTTGTACCGTTTTTGTAGAATTTGTAATTTTTTAAAAATGATTAAAAATTAAAAATTATTTTTTTTCTAATTATAAGATCACTGTAAAAAAGAGTTCTGTGCGTGTATCACACCAGATTTTTTTATAAACTATTAAAAAGCAACCAAATGTATCGAGAAAAATGTTTATTTTGTACTTTAACTCATGTAAACCTTTTCAGAGGTATTATGTGAAACAAAATAGTACCTATTCGTCTATCCGAACATTTCTCTCTGCGAGTTAGTTCATTTGTTTTTTCTAATAGTTTATTGCCGGGCTCGGTCGCTCTGTGGTAACACATTCTGGTTACTGATCTGAGGGTCGAGAGTTCGATTGCCGGTCTCAGTGAAGTTTTAAAAATAAAAAATGCGGATGAAAACACTACAGAATGCCATCATTCGGAAGTGATGTAAAGCCGTCGGTCCGAAGTTACTACAATGTGTAGCACGTAAAACCCTTGCTAGAGTTGGACCTCTTTAGGCTCCCGGTCCACTGATCCGACGCGACTGCGATCCCATTACGACGCAACTACGACATATCTACGATACGATTACGACGGCAGCTTGTGTTATGCACATCAGAGCAATTTGTTCTCAGTCTGGGGCAAATAGTTTCTGAGTGACAATGCTGATGATGCTGGTATAAGAACAGAAAACCGAAAAGGAAGTCCATCCCTATATCAAAAATTATAAAAAGTGAAATACTTTTATTTTACTGCAGCAAGAAAGTTCTTCCAGCAAAAATTTCACAGTCATGTTACCGAATATCAAAAGAAAGCTTTAATGTATTAGTAGAAAAGGTTAAGTCGTCGATTGAAAGACGCGACATCAATACAAGGGTATTTTCGTACTAATTTGACATTTCTTGCATTTTAGCTCGCAACTTTAACGCAACTAATCGCTTTTCGATTGGCACTGGCAAGCAATTATTTTGTGCAGGTTGCATCGTGATCGCATCGCAGTCGCAGCAGTGTGCAATGAAGTACAAAATGGTATATTACGTTATAAGATCGGGAAGTGCCTTACAACAGGCCGAAAAAAATAGAAGAACGAGGCCATAAGGGCCAAGTTTTGCTGTTTTCTTCAGGACTGTTCCAGTAAGGCACGTAACGATCGAGTTTCGTATAACATTTTTTGGGCTATCAAGTAATAAAAATAATACTGTTGAATATGACAAATATTGTATGCCTAAATAAAGCGGGTGATTGTTGTTTTCATGGTAACTAAGTACACAACAATGTTCTATAACATTCCTAGGACCGTTATATTCATAACGGGCTTATTATTTTGTTGTTGTCGTACTAACCAATAAGGATACGGGAAGTTGACCTTATCGTCATAGATAAAGAACCCGAAATCAAGTAAATATAGGTTGACATGCGATGGTCACTTATGAGTTTCTTGTCAGTTGCGTTGTAGTCGCGTCGTGTCAGTAAGCGGGCTTTAGTCTCGGCAAAATTATATATAGGGTTTTGACCATATGACCACCGCAATCGGTGTCTAAGGTGCCTGGTACTTCGCATGCCTAGACTTTGTTCATAACAAACAAACAACAACAATAGTTTATTAAAATATTAAAATTTCGTAAAATTTGTAAATTAAATCGATTTTGTATCCTGAAAGCATTCAGCTCGTTTGCGGCGAAATTTAGCGAGTGGGTCTAAAATTTTTATTCGAATTTTCATAAAAACTTCATATTTGACATATATAGAAAATCACATGACTGAGTCTGATTATCGTTTTTCTTGGTTTTTTATTATAAGCACAGAATATCTAGAAGCTTCTTACGATTGTTGAAATTTATTCTCAATTGGTTACTTCTTTCTAAAGCTAAAGTAAATAGAAAATATTTGCGCATTTTCTAATAAAATATAATACTGAAAGCTTAATGTCATTACAACAAATTGTGGAATGTGCGCTATCGGCTATCTCAGCGCAACAAAAAGCCGATTTTTAACAGTCTACTTAGCATACGTAATAACTGATCGGAGTGTACCTTTCACTTTGATTATTGAACCTGTGCGTTTGCTGTATTTAAAATCTCACCATTAACAAACGCATTTCTTTTACACTATTTTTATTGGATCTGGTCTAATTATGGGCTTGAGTTTTTCTGACGCAAGCTGACCTAAATAGCAGTTCTTATGGGAACACCGTTGTCTCTAGAAGAGTATTTGTGTTGCAGATACCCCTCGCAACCAACATAAATCATCTAATAGTTCCAAATGCAGGCTTGGGTTTTGCAATAGGCATGGTGGACAGCTCGATGATGCCTGAGCTTGGATTTTTAGTAGATATTCGGCATTCCGCAGTCTACGGCAGCGTCTACGCCATTGGGGACGTCGCTTTTTGTCTCGGTTTTGCTATAGGTAAATATTGTTTATAACTTGCGCCACCGGTGCTTATGCAATTATGCTTTTTCTAATTTTTGTGGTTCATTTCTGCCGCTTTGATACATATTTGTACACGTACATTTGTTTCCTACTTTCCAATTGTAGATTAATGCATGTTTAACTTGCCACACTATTTTCACTGGTTTTATATTCCAAACTAGTATGCTCATTGCGTAACTAACGGAATTTGAATGTCTTTGTTAAGGTCCAGCCTTGAGCGGTACTCTGGTGAAAACCATTGGTTTCGAATGGATGCTATTCGGAATTGCAGTACTGAATTTCATATATGCACCACTCCTAATTAGTTTAAAGAATCCGCCAACGAAGGAAGAGAAGAAGGTAAGATTAAAGCTACAAATGAAGCATGTAGGTATACATAAAAACTATCTTGGTTCGTTACACTTAACATGCTCTAATCATTTTTTTCACTTTTATATTTTAAACTAAAAGAACAACTATTTGGTAAAACGATATAATGAACAAAAATAACACGTGTATATCAGATTGCTAAAAATATATATTACTATATTATTAGGTAACAGCTCAATGTGTTCAGCCGAAGATCCATATTTCAAGTACCACCAGTTTTGAATCCACTGATTTGTGATAGATAATACACAGATAAGACAAAAATCCATAAAATATGAAGAAACTCAAATATGAAACTAAGCAATCTTAAAAGAAATTGTAATTATTTATAACACTGTTATTTAAATACAGTTCTCACATGTGCATCAATAAATACATTATTTTACTTTTGTAGATTTTTTCTATTATTTTTTAAATAAACATTTATTGCTTTGTTTTTATTTTTTCACAGGTATTTTTCTAGATAAGTTTTGTAACATCTCTTGACGTCTTCTGTACTTTTTCTCACCCTATTACGTTCAAGGCAACAGAATACAGCTTGGAAAGAACACCTCTTTGAGTTAATTTTTTTCAGTTCAGCGTTTATTATTGTTACTGTGCTATAAGAAAAATAATCAAACTTTCACCCGAGCCCATATTTATTACTTATGGGGCGTGCACTTTTGAAACAGTGTTAAAAATAATTTACACTTTGACCAAATGTATCGAATAGCAAACTATTTAGAATATATACGAGTATTAACATCTGAAGTAAGTTAAATTTTCCAGTATATTTTTTTGCAGTTAACATACGCCCATTTTGTAGTTTCATATTATGAAATATAGCACTATCCTTTTACGAAAAACTTACTAAAATGTAGTTGATATATATTATGTTTATTAACTGTTTAAGCAGTTATATACATAAACTCGTGGTTATTATGTGCATTTTTATGAATTACCATCTTCCTTAAATTTCGTTTCTTGAATTGCCCATTTAAGCATAAATTTATTAAAAATATAACTTTAGGGCCATTTATGTAATAGGCACAAACCCATTATAAGTTAAAAATGCCTCAAATTTCAGTTGATGCATATAATATAAGAAAAAGGTGTGTAGCTGTTAAGTTATTCTATACTTAATAAAAAAGCACTCCCTTGCAATTTTTAATTATTCGAATTATTAACAATATCTTATGAACCACAATTTACTGCAATCAACACTGAGCGGGGCGACGGGTCGTCGTTAAAATAAATTAACATGATTCCCCTGAAGGTAGAATAACAAGACTACACACAAACGTGTACATTTAGGTCGCATAATTAATTAGATGTAGCATAACAGGTCCATCGTAAGTCCTAAGCGGATGTAAGCTTGATTCGTACTCCCACTGTGTTTTTTGTGGAAAATGGTTAAATTGAAATTTTTAATTGTATTTCAAAACATGTCTATATTTTTTATTTTAAAAATTCCGGAATCATTAGATACTGTTTCAATTTTTAATAAAACAATATGCTTAATTACATTTTTACATCTTTGCCTTTGTTTTATGTTTTATTTCTGTTAAAAATCAGTTAATTACACGTTGTTTGATTGCCTGTATCGATGAATTTTAAACATAATTCAATTATTGTGAGGCATGCGATACCAAAAATTTTCAAAGCAATCTTGACCAGATTTGAAGACACTCTTTATATTGAATTTCTCTCGACAATTTTTACATATAAAGATAATTATTTTCTATGTACCACGTTCTCACTATAGGGATTTTAATAAGTTTAGAATTCTAAAAAGGAGTCCATTTTTAAAAGGGTAACTTCTGTGTCTTTATAATATGGCCCTGTTTCAATCACAATCGCCATCATGTCCAGTCTAAGAAATCACTTACAATAAATAAATATACGTAATAATACCTCCAAAGCAATATCTAAAATAGTATTGCAAGACTCTTTAACAATCATGTACATATATTTAAAAGTTTTGAAAACTATTTTTTGCATAATCTTGTTACTAATTGAAATATTTATTAATAGCTGTAAATGAATCTCATAATCCAAAACCTATCAAAAATAATGAAACTGCGATCCCTCTTGGATCTCTTTAAAACGTATTTCATCCCAGCTACAACATTAGCGAATTTTTTTATATATTTCCAACTAAGAGCACTCACATTGCACTTGTATTAGAAGCATTTGACGAAAAAGTTATACCTAATAAGAAACTACATTCGTACAGTCTTTAAATTCATAATTGCATATTTATTCACATAAAACCTTGTATAATAATTTTTCGGACACACACATATTTACCAGTTTCGTTAAATTTTATTAATGAAATACTAACAATTGCAGAAAATTAGCAATAACTACTTAAAAGTGACAACTGTTTAATTCATGCAGCTGCACTGCATGAGGTTATTAATAATAATAACATATTCACTAAACGAGTTTCTCAAAATTACGCGTATTTTATTTATTTCTTAAATCTGCTACCTAATTTCATTAACTACAGCTCGATGAGAATGTACTATTTGGTGTATGTGTAATACATGTGTCTTTTATCAGACTACAAAATATGGTAATCGTTTGAACTGTTTAAGTTATACCAATTATTTTAAATGGGGATTTTTTATAAATAACTATCCCATATTTTACAAAATTTGCAGTTGTTCATGCGATAGCAAAACTGCGCTTATTAGCTCAAAGAAATGCATTTCTTATATTGCAAAATAAGAAAGAAGACAATGAGTGATTTTCTAATGCACGTTTTTTTGTAGTATTTCAATGCAAATATGTAATTTTATTATTGTTTCGCCAATAATTTTTTTGTAAGAACTAAAGGGAAGAGTGCAGGTATGCATTTCCTGTCATAATGTTTAATGTCAAGTTTCTCACTGTGACGTAAAAGTGGGCATTTTTAGTTAAATAACACATAAAATCATTATAAAATGACTGAGCTAAGGTAAGAGGGTGATTGACAAAATAAAAATGCAGCTGAACCTACCAATAAAACAAAACATGCGAAACCTTCTTCGTAAAATATATACAGTGTGTATCACCAACTATCAGATATAGTCAAATTCACATTAGAAAATTATTGGGCGGCCAACTACACCTTTTTTATTTGTAATTTAGAAAGTGTAAGATGCATTTTAGAAAGTGTGACTTAGAATTCAGATTAGAAAATTATAATTAAGAAAATTTAAATTGTAATTCAGAAAGCATTAATTGATATTCAGAAGGCCTTTATGTGGAATTACTATGTAGATACACACACGATCATTGAAAATGAACAGGGTTCCGCAACACATGTTACACATTTGAAACATTTGTGTTTGGAAGGCTACTATAACCGTGTTATCCAAAAAGTACTTCTACTAATGCACACGGTTTCATAAAAGTAGCCCGATATTTCTGTCATTTTGCATAGGGCCATAATATTGGTTGCACAGCCCTGTTCATTTTCAATGATTCATTGTGTACATATAGGATATAAATAAAGTTGCCAACAAATTTGATATTTATTGTGCTGCTTATTTGTAACAAAATCCTCGGCCAGCTCGAGTTTATTCTTTAATTGCCATCTTTTGGTTGAAAACAAATCTCTTTAAAATGTTCCATCGTATAATTTACGCATTGATATATGCTGCTGCTAAATGCCTTTTACTTGAATAAAGTTGTGAATTATTACGAGCAAGTCAGGCCGTGGAAACGAAGGAAAAGGAAAGGAAAATGATTGTAATAATAGCATATAACAATGACCTGAATTGCCCGATGAAAAATTTTAAAGTTAATATATTTTCAACCAAAAAATGACAAACAAAAATTAAAATCGACCTGTACGACGATCTTTTAAGAACAGCTATTAAATGTATGGCAAACATTACACACATCCTCTGTGTATTTATGTATCTACACAGTAATTCTTCATAAAGGTCGTCCCTTAGTTTCTGAATTGCAATTGATGTTTTATGAATATCAATTAACGCTTTCTGACTTACAATTTATTAATCCGAATTACAATTGAAAAAGGTGTAGTACTGTGTAGACATCGAGGTACGTGATTAGTCAGAAATGACAAAAGTCAAATCAATTTCAAATTGTTTTCGTTTCTTACCAATCGCCTACCTCGATGCGTGCACAGCAATAGTTGATCTTTTTATAATTTCCCAATGTTACTTTCTTTGATACTCTGCGAATTACAGTGTGTATAAGAGAAAAACACATAAATTATGTTTTTGCAGAGTGATCATAAAAGTCGTCTGTTTTTAACGAAAAATCGTAATGAGTGTACCATTTTTTAACGCAAAATCGTGAAGAAAGTACACTCTTTTTAACTATTTTATTGAAATGTCAATTTGACAGTTTTTCAACTAAATTTCGAGCTACAAGAAACCACTATGCAAAAAAAGTACGTGTACAACACGTTTTGTAGTATGACTTTCAAAAACTAGTTGTACAAATTACTATAATCCAACACCTTATTATGACTCTATAATTATGCCTATTTCAGTTAAATTATATAGGTCTTAACCCACACGTAACTTTACAGGTACTACAAATCACTACATGTCACTTTGACTTTAAATTTTCACAGCTGCCAATGTAAAATTTATGTTATTTTGGTCTTTATTGAGTTGTTCCATAAAATTTTGTTTCGCATGTGTGTGCTATTACAATTGATTCACTCAAGAAAAGACCCCATTCGGCCTGACGGCCTCGAGCATTAAACTTTTCTCGCATAATTTATTTGTAATATAAAGCACTTGTACCTTAAATGATCCTAATATGTAAAAATTCAATTGTGTAGTATAATTACTACAACGTGATTGTAACTAGCTACTGATATGTCTATTCATTTGGAAATCAACACATAATTGTATTTGTTATTTTGCGAATATAAAAAACATTTATCGCACATTCAAAAGCAGCCCCAAATAAAATGTAGTTCGTAGGTAAGATTTCAAATACCATTTTAGTTTCTTTTTTCCATAAATTAAAAAAATTAAAAAGTTGTTTATTGAACTAAATGTAATGTGCACGACTGGAGCACAAATATTTTCATTTGTAAAGTGATTCTATCATGATGCGAATTGAAACAATCATTTTATGTTCACAGTCGCTGATATTGGGAGAAAAGTCGTCGGTACGGTATGTAACTTATCAAAACGAAGAGGAAGAAGAGTGAATTCCGCGTGTAATATATCTTGTGGATAGCTGCGAACGTAAGATCATGTATAATTTTGTTTGCTAAATACGTTGATTATTAGAGATAAGTCATTGTGATTCAGTAATGATTAGAAACTCTGCGCCCTGCGCGCCTAATTATCGTGATTTTTACTGATGGGAGTGCGCCCAATGCAGAAAATTCAAAATTAAGGGCCCCCATCCTGGATTGATGTGAATGGCTGCACACAATCCTTTCTCTTGATGAGAGATGGGGCAATAAGGTGTCCTCAGTCTTTGGAAGTTCGATTTGCGTAGCAACATGGTTTTTGAGTGAAGTACGGCACTCCCATCTCCAAAAGCTCGGCCAATGATTGCCACATGTAATGGTTTATATACTCGTATGATGTACTATTTTACTATATGTGAATAATAAAATTAATAGCGTAAGCTGTGCTTAACCGTATTGTTAAATGTATAAACACATTATTCAGCGGAAATACGAAACTTTTTAAGAGAATTGCTGAGCCAATCAAAAAAACATCATCATGGGCAAGCCTAGTATGTTGGGGTAAGACCCCGATGGAAAGGACAGGGGACCTCATCAATGTTTATATGCTTATTTGTTCGTTAACTGTTAACCTATGTCTGTGGCTGCTCGGTCTTTGTATGCTACATATTATTATGAGGATTTATGTATTCAAGCCGCAATATTTCTCCTTCAGAAGAGCGCGAGCTCCTTAGAAGATTATTGTGAAGAGACAATAATCATCATTGTAATCAGTCCCAACAATTTTCGTTCAAAAGCTGGTAAGGGTCCGAACAACAAGGGCAATCGTGCGAACGGCGCGTTTGCTTAAAGTATCACTAAACAGGGCCGCATGAGGGCACCTGGTTTAGCTGTAGATTTAATTGCATGTTCTAAAGTTAGAGATCTATATAACACCTAAATGTATAAAAGATTGTGCTATTATTGTTACTGAATGTTCGATGTTAATCTGTCTATTGGTGGTGCAATAAACGTAACTAAACTTACTAAAAACCTGCGTTCTCGTAATTATTTCCTTTATTAACTCCTGGCACAGTCAAGAACAATAATTCAGGTTTACATAAGCCAATACGCACGGAAAATCAGAAAACTTTCTCCGCAAGGGCTATGTGGTGGACAGAGAACTGAACACCCACCACCTTTTATAAAGCTGAGATAATTGTAGGTAGGTACCACTTCATTTACCACCGCACAACAAACAATATGGATTTCACGGTAAGTACCCAGTATAATTATACGTTTCTGTAAATATATCTGCCATGTACCCTTATAAACGACAGTTGTGTCAAAAAGCCACCTTGAAAAACCTAATTGTGCACCTGCAAACGAAGTTTAGAAAAGTTTAGTGATATTAACTAAAAAGTGTTTTGTTATAGTGCAGAATATAGTTTTCTCATTCAGTAAAGTGTATGCATTTTCAAATTTGGACGACAAAGTATAGGTATTTATAATATAAAGAAATCTCAATATATTATTCTTACATTTATTATAATGTTCTCAGTTTTAAAATTCTACTACTAGATTAGTATTTTTTCGCCAAAAATTGATGTTTTTAATATACACCATTATAGAAATTGTATGTTTACTTAATCCTTCTGCCTTTTTTATAATTTCGGGTGTAATTTTGATAAATTACACTAATATCAGTGTCTCAAATGTAGTACATCAGTTATTTAATTTTTGTTTAAAAGCTTCATAACTATAATTTAAAAATATATATTAAAATATGGCCTTGTAACTATCATATTACTCCATCCCTATCAAAAATGTGTTTAGCATACGAAATAAAAATACTTTTAAAGGGAAATCTGCTTATACAAAATTTTATACTTTAAACACAAATTTCCAGAAAATAATTTTAGTCCCTATAATATCACCCATTTCTATTTAAAAATACCAAATCTGAAACATATGCGATTAAAATAGGACAAAAAATTGGATACTTTAAACATCAATTTCTAAATTTTCTAAATTTTTTGTAGTCAAATAATCGAAACACTTTCGATTCTGCTTTTGATTAGATAGCTGTATTAATTAGAATTTTCCAATTCAACGTAGAAATAACAAATGAGCACCACTTAACTATCATTTATTAAAGATCCTGCAATTAAGATCGTTTAATTAACATGAAATTCCCGTTTTATAGAAGGTGCGTCCTAGCTCTAACAAGCATGTTTTTGCCATGCAAATAAAAAAATAAAATTTTTATGGAGTTATAATTAAAACAAGGTTGTTTACTCAATTTTCTAATTTTATAAAAAACAATTATTTTTAAACATATGTAATAGTTTTAAATATTTTTTCTTAAAAAATGGCACCTTTCTACAGTTTCCTAAAAATGTAATAATGTAATATACTCGTAATGGCTTCGTGACCGACCTAGTCAGAACTAGTTTAAGTTCTAACAGTGAAAGTGGCCGGTATTTGATAGGATACTAAACTGAATGTAAACATTCGTTGTCCAGACAATAAATTACGTCATTCTGTCATAGACTACGCGCTTGCAATATTATTTAGTTTTGTTTCATTTCTCGTTTATTCATAAATCTCATAAAATTTCCTTGAAACAAAATGTAATAGTTATGGAATATTTATTCAAGTCTCGAGAAAAAAAAACAGTTCAGCAAATAACACAAATTAAACAATACTTCTTTTGGATTCGTGTTATCACTGTATTAACAAAATTTATTATGTATCACTGTATTAACAAAATGTATTATGTGGAAATAAAAACATATTATAATATTAATATTATTTAAGGAAATTAAGAAACACATTCTTAATAATTTTCTCAAAATATTTGGGATTGACTCTAAGTACCACCAGAAGTTGCTTTATCGAAAAGACGGTTAAATTTTTAAATGTTTTCTTATTTTGTTATCCCCTTGCAAATAGGCGACTAGCTGCATTTTTAAAAATTTTATATATAGTTAGGTAATAGTTATTTAGACCACAAGTGTTAGAAGTGCAACTTTTTTCACAAGTGTGGAGGGTAATAATAAACACTCGTGAATAATAAGCACGCTAACACGAGTTGTCTATATGATTTTTTAAAATTTCATTAAATATTCAAATCCAAGCCTATTTTGAATAGAATTTTATTTGTCTTCATTTTAGTCAAGTGCGTTGGTCAGTTCTGGTAACTAATGAAACGTTTTTATTTATTGAAAATTGTAATTTGTTCACGTCAAAATAAAACTAAAAATGAATAAATTAATGATTTTTTTTATAAAATCGCTCATTTATAAATTAAAAGCAAAGTGTCACACCCTGATATTAATTTAAAAAAGACTACTTTTTCAAATTAAATTTTAAAAAATCACGTTTGCTAACAAATGTGATATTAGAGCACTATTATCCATTTTCATAACTAGAAAAAATCATTTTTCATAAAGCAAAGACCATAAAATTAGGATAACTAAGAGGTTAAATAATAATTACAAAATCATGAAGTTGGAACGAAATTGAATTAATGATTTTATAAAAACTGATCAATTAAGCTGTACTATATAAAACTATAATAAAAGTAGCAAAAGTGTCACTTGCCATTAATTTAAACTCATTTTCAAAACTTGTTTTATTAACGATATAAGTTATATTTCTTTGCAAAATATTAGATATGACTTACTTAGCTCCCCTTTTATTCGGGAATATTTTAATTAAAATAATCTTAACAATAACAACTAGATTTTTTTAAAATTTTTATTGTGTTATTACTGTTTCTGCGTGAGTAATTAACAGCTAAATAATGAATAAATTGCTTTTACGTTAAATCACAAGCCAATTTCGAAAAATGTATTTTATTATAAAACACATTTTCGGTTTATTGGCATCCTCTACTTTCTGTTTTAATTTTAATCTGCCATTAAAAATAACAGCATAAAGCAGCAATAATGTTTAATTAATTTTGCTATAATCCATTAATATTCCTCATCAAAATTAATTAAAAATTATCAGATCGCTTCAAACATAATGGAAGTTAATCGAAAACGTTTATTAGTAGATTTGTAATCATCGTTACTCAATAATAGACCATTGCCTCACCCAATTTCAATAAGATCTGTGGAAATACAAACACGGGAATAAAAACTGCATTTTGTGTTTATTCATTTGTAACAGTTTTATATGGGTACTCTCAGAAAGTCGAAGCGTTATTGGCAATAATTCTTTTCGCTTCATTTATTGCGTTCAAATACAAATATTACAGAGGTAGAAAACGAGGACTCAAATAACCGTTAACCACGATTGTGAAAAGAAAACCTGAAATTACTTGGCGTCCGTAAATATAAGAATTGTGATATTTATGTGGGTAAATGATGGTTGTGTTGTGGTGTAAGTAGTACTAAAATTAAATTAAGAAGATTTTACAAATAATTATAATAATTTAAAATTACCTATTCGTATAATTTTGTAAAATCAAATTAACATAAAATATAATTTACATCTAAAGAAAAACAATTATTTATTTTTAAGTTCAGCTTCTGGCTAGCAAGGGGTGATGTCATATTTATGTAGTATTTTTAAAATTCTGTAGCATCAATTTGTTTACAAATATCTAATTTTAAATTAATTTATCTCCCAACTTAGAGAAATTGTAGTACAAAAAATATTTTTTTCAAAACCATAATTTCGTAGCTACCATTTTTCAAAATCCCATTGCACTATATTTTCAAATATTTTAAAAATAAAACTGGAACTCAAATATTTTTATTTGCACAGCGAATAGATAGCAAAACACTACAGTATTTCTGGATTTTCTTTGTTCTATTTTTTTTGTTATTAAATACAAAATTATAATTTTTTTTTATCAAATTCCCATTGCGAAATCGTTGTTTCAAATTAATGATTACGTTTAGCAATTGCTTTTGAAACGAATCACCCAATTATATTTAAAGTTTATGTTCAAGTATATTTCTATATTCGTTTTTCAACTTTATGATTGTAAATATTTTACATTCCTGATAAATGTAACATTTGACTCTGTAGTCTGCATCAATATGAAGGGTAAAACTTAAAAAATATCTTTTTTTTAGTGGAAGCTGCTAATATGCTTAAGTGTGGCAAGTTCCTGTTTCGGACAATACTACGAACCAGAATCATATCAACCACAAGAACGTTATTACAGAGAACCAATTCACACAGCACCTCCTCCTCAGATACTCTCACACAAGCAGGCGCAAAACCACGATGGAAACTTCAAATACGCATTTGCAGCCGAAAACGGTCTTGCACAAGGAGAAGTTATAGCTCCTGATGGCTCCCGGAACGGTGGATACACTTATGTAGATCCCAGTGGGAAAAAAATATCGGTCAAATACACTGCAGGAAAAGAAGGATTCAGAATAATCGAGGGTGATCATATTCCTCGAGCCCCACCACAAATTGCAGCCATCCCCCATCCAGGTTACGCGCAGCCCTCTCAGCCCGCTTACCAACAAGAGGGAGCTGATGATGATGGGCAATATAAACCTGAAAGATACACCAGGCCACATTTCAGTCCTGCTGCCGCAATACCTTACAGACCACCTCAGCCTATTTTGACACAAGCTCAACCACGTTACCCTGCACCCATTCACAGGCCCGAAAGCAACACCTTGGACGAAAGAGAACCTCAATATAATGATGAGCCTGGAAAAGCCCATAGCTTTGGAGCAGGCTACTCCTTTGAATTCGGGGGTTAAAGAGAACTTCATGGCTTGTTAAAGATTTTTTATTGTTATTACGTAGTAGTATTAGATGTACTGTGTGTGCACTTGTATGGATAGTGTAGGCGGTTCCTATTTATAATTTGCTTTAAAATTTGTGATTATAATATAATTTCGGATTTATTAACGGATATCTCTCATATGTATCAACTGTAGTACAAACATTTTGGTCTTTTATATTTGCAAATTATTAGTTCAGTAATCAATTGTTTCTTATAATGAAATATCATTTTGACAAAACTGATTTTGTTTAATAACGTAAAGCATATTAGCTACACTTGTAATATTTCCTATTGTTAATAAAAACATAAATCTATATACCTACATGCTTTATTTATTTAACAATAGCAATATAAATACTCCTACTTACTCCTTTGCACTTGTCAGCCCGTTAAGGGCCATGGCCTCTCAGATGAGCTTCCAGATTATTTTTCTTTCCTCTCAGGATAGGTTAGTCACTCCATGCCTGGTCTTTGGCTTCGCTTACCTTTTCTTCCACTTCTCTCCACATTTTTCTATAACCTGATATTGTTTTCCAGTTTCTCACACTCGCCACTTTTAAGTGGTTTTCAACATTATTTATCCACCGTGATCGCGGACGCCCCCTTGTCCTTGTCCCTTCAAAATTCCCTTCACAGATAGTCTTACACCCTCTTGTTGCACTCATCCTACTCACATGCCCTAACCACCCCACTCTCTTACTTTTTATTTCATTCACAATCGTTGGCTGATCATGGAGATTCTTTAGTTGGAAATTATATCTAGCTCTCCATTCCCCGTTTTCCAATATGGGACCATAGATTCTACGCAGTATTTTCCTTTCCCAAATATTAAGCGCGTTCTGGTCTTTTTTATTCAACGTCCATGTTTCCGACCCGTACATAACTACCGATCTTACTATTGTTTTATATACCGCAATTTTTGATTTAATTGATATATCTTTGGATTTAAAGACCTGTTGCAGTGCTTAATAACATTTTTCCACGATCGGGAGTAGAAGTCCGTTTCTATAGCATCAAAATTGTAACAGAAGTAGAACATTTGCTCCCTAGAGACTAAATAAGACAAAAATTTCCCTAGGGAGTTTTCATTATGACTGACACAACAATTATGCCAAATTCAAGGTTATCAGGTTAGGTTTTGCGTCAGTTTTGACACAAACTGACGCAAAAACTAACCTGCTAACCTCGATTTTGACATATTTGTGAGCTCTTGTCATAATGACTTACAGTGCCACCAACTTTAAAATTTACCATAGGTTACTAATTTTAAAATAATTGTAACTAAAATGTCAATAAATGACGTTTAAAAAACGGGTTTTTCGTTTTTAATCTTCCTGCAACGTGAAAAAAATAGTATATGCAACTCGGAGAGAATGCTATTTTGCTTCAGTGCAATTTCTGACTCTCGGGCTTCGCCCTCGAGTTAGAAATTGCATCTCAGCAAAATAACGCATTTCTCTCCCTTATTGCATAATCTACTATTATTCCCCGCCGTTAACCTTGCTTTTATGTCCTCATCTGTTTGATTCTGTTCGGTTATGGTTGCACCTAAGTACTTGAATGTTTTCACTTTCTCGAATACTTGCTGATTTACTGTAAGGTTTTGTTCCTTAGATTGCCCCCTCGACGTTATCATAAATTTCGACTTTTTATGGTTTATCTTTAGACCTGCCGTTTCTATCGCTTCCTCCAGTTGACTGTACGTTGTTTGCAGATCTGTCTTTTTTCTAGCTATGATCACCAGATCGTCGGCATAAGCGAGAATTTGTATTGACCTGTTTAAGATAGAGCCCGTTCTATTCAACGTTAATTGCCTGATTGCCCATTCCAAAATCATATTGAACAGGGTTGTTGATAGCGGGTCTCCTTGCCGCAGTCCTTCTTTAATTTTAAACCCCTGTGAGGCAATACCTTGTATCCTCACCTTTGCCATCGTATCTTTTAGGCACACTTTTATAAGCCTTATCAGTTTTGGTGGGACGTTTAGTACCTTTAGTATTCTGTACAGGTGCGCACGATTTACGGTGTCGTAGGCTTGACTAAAGTCGATAAAGAGGTAAAACAGAATGACGTTTTTTTCATAACTTTTCTCCAATATCTGTCTTAATGTGAAAATATTATCTGTCGTTGATCTATCCTTTCTGAAGCCACACTGCTCATCTCCCACCTCTCTTTCCATTATTGGTGTCAACTTGTTGATTATTATTGCGCTTAGAATCTTATAACCTATACTAAGTAGGGTTATTCCCCTGTCATTTTCACACACCGTTTTATCTCTTGACTTATGGAGGGGACAGATTATAGCCACATTCCACTTATCTGGCAATTCTTCCTTTTCCCATATACTCTTGATTAACTGGTGAATTGCTCTGCAGATATCATCGCCCCCGTATTTTACCATTTCCGAGGCAACTTGGTCCTCCCCCGGCGCTTTACTATTTTTGAGGTTTCTTATAATATCCACAACTTCTTCTTCTGTCGGTGGTTCTATGTCTCTCTCCTCTTGGTATGAAATTTCTTGTTCTTGCCTTTCTTCTGCTCTACCCTCTTCTCCTGTATTATAAGTTTTTCAAAGTATTCTTTCCATCTGTTCACACTTTCTTGCCTGCTTCCTATAAGATTCCCTTCTACATCTCTACAAAATGTCACTCTTGCTTGAAATCCTTTCTTTCTAAACCCCATTTCGCTGTAAAATTTTCTGGTCTGATGAATTTTCGCCATCTCCTTTATCACTCCCAGTTTTTTCCTTTCGTATTCTCGCTTCTTTTCCCTGAATATTTTTTTGGCTGCTTTCCTTTTCTCACCGTATATCTGTTTTTTTCTTCATTCGTCTCATTTAACATTATCAGTCTTGCGTCATTTCTATCTGTTGTTGCTTTTTTAAATTCGGCATCATACCACCCTTTGTTTTTGGTATCTTCATTGGCGTAACTAGCGGGGGGGCCAGGGGGGGCCAGGCCCTCCCCAGAGTGCAGTCTGGCCCACCCCAGAAAAATAGAGGTTAAATAAATTTAAAAATCTGCTTTTTTTATTAACTCATTTATACTAAGGGGTTGGTTATCGACCCTCACACATTCTTACATTTTCTGGTTTTATTACCTTTTTTGGCTTAAAAACATTATAGTATAAATACCATATGTTGGACGGATGACTCTACTGAATAATAATATACAAGAGAAAACGTTATTAGTTAGCGAATAATTACTTTGAAAACACTGCTTTAGCCTTACACCTTACGGTAGAAAGGCTCAGGATTATGTATGTATGTATGAAAACACTGCTTTCGTGTGAATATCTTTTTTAGTTAAATTTACACAATTTTTTTTAGTTTCTCTTAAGTTTAAACAAATAAAGGATCAATTTATGTGCACAGAAAAATAAAATTGCAATTATTTCATATGCGGGTAAGTAAATGAGTTGAAAACTTGAGTGCATCGGTAACTACTCACTGGGCACATACAGCTAGCTGCCTATTATAGGATCGTCCAGTTCAGACTTAAGGTGACTTGCTATTTAGATGTTTGCCTTGCCGAAAGAGTTGAGTTTATAGCTTTAAAGAGTACGATTCAGAATTTTATGTTGAATAGTGTTTTATGTACCGCAAAGAGCATTTTGTGGTGCTTGAATTTCCACAGTTGCTAGCCCAAGATAGAATAAAAAGATATCACAATAACAATTTAAAGGATACTGATGTTTTTCAGAAAGTATTTGCTTCGAGGCGGAGAAAAAAATAAAAATTGTGGCTCAAAAACGTGCAAATGGAAACCAAGTGATGTTTCTCCTGGAATAATATTTTTTATCGTCAACCTCATTGAGTTGCAAGAGGTAATCTATACATTTTTATGTTGTTTATGAACGGAAAAATAATTTATTGATATGCTGCTTAGACACGTAATCCAGTTAGAGTGAAGCGATTTTGAAGAGTTGGTAAGAAAATAATTGCTTGTTTCTATTCAAAATCAGGACTTATCCCAACTGCCGTGCTTAAAAATAAACGTAGGGTTACTGCACCATGAAAATGCTTCTAGTCATACCGCACATCAAATAAAATAATTTTTAGAGATTTTCGAGTTAAAATTGCTAACTTATCCCCCATTCAGTTCCGATCTAGCACCTTCCGATTACTTTCTAGTTCCTCCATTAAACGATAAAATGCGTGGTGTACGATTTGTAACTCCCGAAGATGCTGTGGAAAGCTTCAAAAACCTTGTTTCTCAAGTGACTCAAAAATTGTGGAATTTATGTTTTGAAAATTGGTTTTACCGAATGCGTAAATGTTGAGTTTAAGGGGGAATACTTTGAGAAAATAAGAAAAACAAATTTTGGTTACTGAACATTGTTTTATTAGACTGCAGAAATTTACGGGACTGCCCTCGTATAACGGCATCAAAGAACAAGCAAATAAATTTATGGGAAAAGGTTATGCATGTACCTAAATTCCTGTCTTCATAGGTAGGTATACATAGGTATTGACGATGGTTGGTTGGGGGGCCTGGCCCTCCCCAGCCAAAAATCCTAGTTACGCCAATGGGTATCTTTTTTTTTGTTCCTAGTACTTCTTCTGAGGTTGTGATTAATATCTTTCTTACCTCTTCCCACTGTTCCTCAACTGTCTTTTGCTTATTATCATTAGCTCCCACTTTTTCTGAAATTGACTCTATGTACTTTGCTGCGATTTGTTCACTTTGCTTCAGACTTTCTATATTGAATGTTATATTTTTTCTTCCATTTTCTTTATTCCTTACCGCTATTCTTTGCTTGAATTTAGCGAGCACTGAGAAATGATCTGAGTCGCAGTCCGCGCCCCTAAGGCTACGTACGTCTTGTATATTAGACATGTGTCTTGAATCAATTATGACGTGATCTATTTGATTTCTTATTACCCCATCAGGGGATACCCACGCAATATAAATAGTACTATCATTTAAATAGATACCACAATTTATTATTATATCATTAATTTTTCCTGCTACTTTTTCTTAGCAAAGGGCACTTTACGCAAAATCCATTATAGCCCATATAATATATTCGTTTATAAAGATATTTATCATCTCGATTTTCTGGTAATTGTTAAATTTCTGTCAATTTCAGTCGACATAAGGTGATTCCATAAAGTCTGCCTAGCTCGTACATCGGTTGCACCAAGGCGGTATATACTGTTCCAGGCAATGACACTGCATATGATACCAAATTTTCTGGTAGGCCATTCCAGGAATCACTCAGTTTTAAAAACATTCCAATATAATTGACGTTAAAAACTATTTTGACAAGGCAGTTCACATTAATTACAAATATGCCTTTGAAGTGTACCAAGCTGTAAGTTAAATTATGCTTCATTAGTTACCCGATACATTAGCGTGTTAAAATTTTCATGGAATGAATCAGTGGCACAAAAATGGAAACAAGTTTTGAATTTAGAAGACTAGCGGAAAAGTGTTGTTTCTGAAAAGCACTTTAAAAAAGCCGACCTAAAGGGTGCTGAGATGAAGAGACTTGTTCGGACTGCAATACCACTAGTTTTTAAACAAGATTAGTCATTTTGAAGAAATTACTATGTATTTTAAATAAAGTCAAAATTAGTAGTGGCTTACTTGCAATAGAGAAATAGGTACTTGCCCATTTTGAATTGTTTTTAAACCGAATATTACGGTGAAGTGTCACACTGCAATATAAAAACCAGTATTTTCAACTAAATCACCATTAGCACGTCTACATGCTTCTATTCGTTTTCTGTTGTTTTCGACAACCTTTCTCAGTTCATTACATGATCTTCCAGTTGCAGTACGGCAGAAAATGTATTATCAATTAGACCGGAATGATTAAATGAAAATTTTCCAGGAAGATGGATAGGTCGTAAGAGTCTCCTAATAGCATAGCCACCTAGATCCACCGATATCACACCATTAGATTTTTATTTATGGGGAACTATTAAAAATAAAGTGTATTAAACTAGAGCAATAAATATTCAACTTTGTGACGGAATAACTCAAGCCTTTAAAGCCATTAAAGGCCAACGCGCACTTGTGCGACGCGCAGAGCAGCGCGGCGAAGCGCGGCGACGAGCAGTTATATCTTTAATGTATTTCTTACCTACTAACGCGCACTTGACGGAAGCATATATATAATACACATATATTGCTAGTAGGGCCTGGAAACGTCAGAAAACATTACGGCGCCGACATAGTCTCACTTAGAGTATAACGTGTTACGTGCGCATGCGTGAGAAGTCGAACTCCGCCTTTAGAAGCGAATTTTAAACTTGACCACTTCCCCATTGGGCGGACGACGCCGCCGCGCTTGCGCACAGCTCACCGTATACATTAAGGAGTTGGTTGTGTGTCTCACTTCATCGGCCAGTTTCCCACTCATAGCCGCTAGCAATATAGTAAGTATTAGATATATGGACGGAAGCGCGGCGCGGCGCAGCGAAGCTACCCTAGCGGAATTCTTGCCAGAGAATTTTTCTCTGCGCCGCGCCGCTCCGCGCGTCGCTTCGCCCAAGTGCGCGTTACCTTGCGACCCAAGTGGCCGGAATTGGGGTTTACGAAGTTTTCCGAAAGCAGTTGGAACTAGCCGAATGTATTCCGACAGACGCTAAACGCAAGAGTTGAATTTTTTTCTTGTCTTTCGTTGAAGCTTGAAAGCAGAACTTTTTATAAAGAATGACTTTTTGTCGTAAAATCAATAAAAATCAATAATAACATTTTTATGGGTGGTCCAGTTCATTTGTTGTGCAGTATATTTTTAATCATAAATGCTTGTTTTACTTAGAAACATCTATTTCGTCTTAAATTTAAAATTACTGTCTCATTTTCATAGAAATTAACTACAAACCTGACGCATTTAACTAACTAGCGGTCCTTGAATTGTATCCTTTTCTAAAACTAAAATCCAAGTTATTTTTCATTAAAAAATAGTTACCTACAGAAAAAATTATCGCTGAAATAAAGCTCCTCGAAATATTGTCACTAGAATAATCGTTCGATTGGTAGTTTATTTTTAAATTGAAGAATGCCATTGGTTGACAAGTTAACTCGATCAATTCCTTTCAAAACTAGTTGTACAAATTACTATTGTACAGCTAGTTTTGAGTCATACTTTTTTTCATGAATTTGCAGTTTGATAACGAAGGCGAAGCCCGAGCTAATCAAGCAAATGAATGAAAAAAAGGACTTTCAAAACGTGTTGTATACGTAGTTTTTTTGCATAGTGATCTCTTGGTCGCAATTTAATCGAAAAGGACTTCGGAGTTGACAACGGCTTTTTTCTCTTTTTTTCCAGCTTTTCAGATTCTTCACAAAGCAAAGAGACAATTAGAGTATCTTTGTCCGAACTATCCATTTTATTTATTAAAGCTACCGAACACAAACAAATCCACAAATATTCGGTTAACACCAACCCGGTTGTCGACAGAAACGGCTCTCAAGTGCGCGTTAGCACGGCTCTTCGGCTCTTCGCCGCGCTTCGCCGCGCTGCTCCGCGCGTCGCCCAAGTGCGCGTTGGGCTTAAAGAAGACCTCAACGCTACCTCAGCCGAGGTGGTCTACGGCTAGAACATTCGACTGCCAGAGGAATTTTTTACTGCTACGAAGGACGTACATGCAGCCGATTTTGTAAACTAGCTCAGAGAGCATTTTGACAAGGTACGACCGACTGCAGTTCAGCATCATGGCCAGCGCAAAGCATTCGTCTTTAAGGATCTCGCGACTTCCACACATGTGTTCGTAAGAAACGATGCCACGCGCAAGCCGCTGCAAGCTGCTTACAATGGCCCATTCCCGGTGATCGTCAGGCTAAAACCCGCCTATCTTGCAGCTGAGCCCGATCAGGAACAAGCTGCAACCAGTACCGCGGCGCACAAAGACGCCGGTAAAAACAATCAGACGACAACCACCAGAAGTGGACGGCGAGTACATTTTTCGGATTACTTCCGGGCAGTATAATCTCGTGGCTTAACCACTGGTAAGGGGGTCATGTAGCGGAGCAATAAATTATAAAAGATTATTGCCAAGAAGAGGAAACTCGACCATAAAATTAAACAGTGCGTGCAATAAAAATTCTCGAAGTGCGAGCAGTTAGCTTAAGTGCCATTTGAAAACTTTCGAGCAAAAGGGGTAAAAACGCCTAATGCCAAAAAGTGATTTGTACGGCGGAATACAAAAGAGAGAAACTCTCTAAACGTCCACGAGTTCCTGCAAACAAAAGCGAAAAGGAATTCTCAAATCTGACGAACACTTTTCTAAATAAGAAGCGAAAGTGGACGAACAATACGGCAGTAAAACTGCAGCTTCAAAAATCGAGAGTGAATGTCCAGTGGGTGCATCATAAACGTCCAACCCTTGTGCGCGCTAGTGAAAGTGTGTCGACCCTTCGTCCAATAGATACAATGCCATTGTTGTGACTAGAATAGGAAATTGTATTATGTAATTGTATGAACATTGTATATATACGGAAGCGAGGAGCTTAAGGGAGCATTGCATACTAGGTCTTAGCCCAACGAACCACTCTGGTCGTCTGGCACACGTCGGGTCAGATTCCCACATGCTTAGCATTAATCTCATACCGGTCTAGGACATTTGGGCGCGGCCGTTTGGGCGCGGCCGTCTGGGCGCGGCCGTTTGGGCGCGGGGACACTTGGGCGCGAGACACTTGGGCGCGAGACACTTGGGCGCGAGAAAGGATCAACATTGGGATTCAGGAACACATTAAGTGTGAATAATTTCAATTTGGCATAAATAAACAAATATTTATTAAATCATTATTTATCCTGAGAAGTTAATGTAATTAATCAAACAATATTAAAAGAATAATCCAATTATTTATTGAAACCGTTATGAGATTAATTTTAAATAAGGTGGTAGTATGTACCTATATTAGATAAATTTTGAAATAAATCCGAATAAAAATAAAGAAGGTAGAATATTAGATTAGTTTTGAAATAATTCTGAATACATAAAAAAGGCAGTACCTATGTTAGATATGAAATAATAATTCTGAATTGAAATAAAGATGAAATAGATTATATATGGGTGTTGAAAATAATTTTAAATAAAAATTCATTTATTGTGCTGGTAAATGAATAATGCTGTACTATATTTAATCGATTGATGGTTCTAATGTTTAATATGATTCTAATATGTGTTCTGTTTTGACCGAAACTAGTCGACTTCGAGTTTTGTTTATAATGATAATACTTAACAATAAACCTTAAATTTTAAAGTAATCAATTATTTTCGTTATGTTATGAACCGACTAACTGAAGATAAAAGCAGAAATAAGAATAATAATAAATAATCATATAAAAAGATTAATTTTAATAATCAAAATTTATTTTTGACATTTTTACCATTATAATACATATTATTCTTAAAGTTAATATATACAATTTTTTAAAATATAAACAAGAAGCATCTACGCATTTATTTCATAATTGTACGAAATGCCTCTTAAAAAATCTAGAATGTCCCTATTGTTTACGCCGTCTGTTTAAACTTGATTTAAACACACATAAATTTTATTTTCTAAAATTTACGAAATCCAGTTGCATGTTTTTTTAAATGCAATTCCTATTTATTAGCAAGAAAAATTTAATGTTGCAATCACCAATTACTAAATTTAATATGTTTAAATTAGATTAAAAACTATATATTTCAGTTCAAATTTACGAAACATTATTCGTAATTTAAAAGCCAGTGTTATTACGCAATCATACGAGTTAAAGACCACTCCTTGCATAATACCGACCTACAGTAGTAAGTTCAACGGGCGACCTTCGCTCTATCAGGAAATAAAAACTGCACAAATTGCTTATCTGCTGTTTTGTAATTTAAACACTTTGTCCTATTAAACTGTATATATGAACTTTGATATTGTTACTGCGTTAAGCATTTTTTGTTTTGTATAAATACTAGTCTATTTTCATAATAAAAATCAATCTGCATTTAATGTTTGATTCATTCACTACGTCGCCACTTCTATACCAAGCCATAATACTGTCGAGATGTGAGGCTGCATCTCAGAAGTGGTTTAGCCGTCGTCCCTTTAAGTGCCATTGACTAAGCTGGCTTAAAGCGTAGATGCAGTCTCATCTACGCGCTTAAAATTAGGGATAGAATCAGCGCAAAGTAACGGAGTCCTGACACAGCCTCTCAGGCATCTCTGTTCACCGTCTACATGATTATATTGATTATTATAATCTTTAACCAAATTTTTTATTTTCTATCACACTGGATAAATTTTTGTTTTTTTAGTGGGCTCATTTCCCGCAAGTAACTGTTCATAAGCAACATCTCTCCTTCGTTGAAAAGTTTTCAGGCTGTCGACAAATCTCCAAATGGTTGGATGGTTCATCAATAGCTCTGTTTGTACCCAATCTCTATTCATTTATTCTTTGTTACTTATTATTTTAATGTAATAAATTTCCGCAAAAGATTTGCTAGTATTCACCGGGAAGTTAAAATTTTTAACTTGTTTTAATAATATTCTAATTTTTGACAATTAATATTTCTATACTAAATTTTTGCCGCCCACCACCTCCTTGGACGTGCTTTAGGTAATTTTTTACTTCCTTTTACTACTATAAAGGAAGTATTGGATTCACCCCAAAAATTCGAAATTGAGTTTTCAACAGATCTTCACGTTTTAGAGTCCCCTGATCCCAAAAAACATATTTTTTTTATTGGTCTGTCTGTCTGTGTGTGTGTCTGTGAACAGAATATCTCAAAAACGAAAAGAGGTATGGCATTGAAACTTCATATATAAGTTTTGTGTACTATGTAGATGAGACAGCAAGCTTTTGAAGAAAATCGCATAACCGGAAGTAGGTGTTTACTCTTGTGATTTTTCAGTTTTTTCTATTTTTTCAAAAACGGCTCTAACGATTTTTTTTAAATTTTACATTTTTCTTACATTTTTAATGTGTATTGATGTGAGATAGGTGATTTTCTAGTTGAATACTTCTAAAGTGGGTTTCTTTTGTTTTTTTTCTATTTTTTTATTAACTCCTATTTTAAATAAAACACCCGGTATATTATTACATTTTTGAATTCGCCTTAAAATTCTAGAGAAAATTTGTCTTTTTAACTAACACTCGATTTTGTACCGTTTTTGTAGAATTTGTAATTTTTGAAAATTTTTAACAAATGGTTAAAAATTAAAAATTAAATTCTTGACTAATTATAAGATCACTGTAAAAGGAAGTTGTGTGAGTGTATCACACCAGATTTTGTTATTTAAAATAAATTTTCAGACCTATGAATAGTAAAGCTAGCTAATACTAATATACGTTAATTAATTTCCTCGCGCCCAAATGTCTCGCGCCCAACTGGCTCTGCGCCTAAGTGTCTTGGCGCCCAAACGGCCGCGCCCGAACGGCCGCGCCCAAACGGCCGCGCCGAAATGTCCGGCGCCGATCTCATACTTACTGAAGCAGTCACTTTGAGTGTTTCACGAGCCAAGTGTCAGATTCACAAACGCTCACATGTATGCTGATTAACAAGACCTATTCGATCCACACTTGTAATAGTATAGTAGCAAATCCGCACATTTAATTTTAAGTCTGTAATCCGTTGCGTTAAATAAAGAATATTAAAAGTGGTATAGTTATTCGTGTGTGTAATTTCTAACGAACACCTTAACCACCCACTTTACTCATATCATACATGACAAATGTAATTTCTATTAAAATAATATTGTGAAGTAAGTAAGACTCAAATAAATTTAATTTATAGATGGCAGGAATAACTAAAACATAGTAGATAAGCAGATTTTGTTACGATTATTAGAATAACAACTCATAAAAAAAATAAAATGTACCTTTTGATATAATTTTTCGTGCTGAATAACAACATAGAAATTACCCTATTTTTTAATATGTTAGTTTGTGAAAACATTTAAAAAAGGTTTAACAAAATCTACGAGGTGAAAATTAAGAGAATTATAAAGAAGATTATTATTAATAAAGTAACAGTTATTGAAGAGAATTGAAAGGTCGTAAAACTAGACAGAAGCAAGCAGAAGAAGCAAGAAGAAAATAAGATTTGGATGGAATTAATTGATTTTTCCGTCGACCTCTCTATAAAACGGCAGGCCGTGGATTTATTAAATAAGACGTGGCTACATTTTTGTTCAGTGAACTTTAACAGCGTACATGATGTATGTACGCTGACTTTAATTAGCGGCAAGCACTAACGTAGGCTGTGATTTGTAATCTACGAAAGTTTGACATTCCATTGTCTTTGGTGTTTTGAAATGTGCTCCGCGTTTTTGATTACGTTAGGCTTACTCGGTTTCTATTTGAATTGGAAAAGTGTTTTCAGTTTATTTCGTGATAGCCGATGAGAATAGCGACGAATAGTTTTTTGGTAATACTCCACCAGAACTTCAAAATATCGTTAGTGAAGCAACACTGGAACTGTTGCCACAAAAATCAAGAATTTTGTATGAAAAGCAATACTCCAGTTTTATGCAATGGTGTAATGAAAAAACGTCAAAAACGTTACTGAAAACGTGATGTTGGCTTATTTCTCTTCAAAACAAACCATTTAAAGCCATCAACATGATGCTCAATATATTCAATGTTAAAATCATTGACAAGCTCCTAATGTCAACTATTTAATGTGGAAGGTAAAAGTTGTATGCAATTTATTAATAACAACATTACCTGTTGTAGTTCGCAGGTGTGTTTACTGATTGGAATTGCTGGAGCTTGTCGCAGAGATGAACTCCGGAAAATTAATGTTGAAGATATTGTCGATAAAGCTGACATGTTTCTAATTACAATCCCAGACTCTAAAAATGGGAAGACAAGGACGTTTACACTCACATCCGATATCATTGAAGGGATAAACCCCTTGGAGCTATTCAGAAATTATGCTGCTTTGCGATCTAATCATTGTGAACATAAGGCTTTTTTTGTAAACTACCGATCAGGGAAGTGGTCCACACAAGTTCTTGGTGTGCATACTGTCGCAAAAATTCCGAGCTTAATTGCCAAATATCTTAAATTACCTGATTCAAATGCATACACTGGCCATTGCTATCGCCGTACTTCTGCCTCGCTTTACCAGATACTGGTGCTAATATTTCCATGTTAAAAAGACAAGCGGGATGGAAGTCCACCACTGTAGCAGAAGCCTATGTGGAAGATTCCATCACCAATAAAATTAATATTTCAAAAAGCATCTTAACTGGCACATCAGTTGAAAGTGTTAGAAGCACACAACCCACTGCTTGAAATTCAAGCAAGTTCTGCTACAAGTCCACTGCAAATTACCACAGACACTACAACAGCTATGAATTCGTCAAGAACAACGAAAAATGGGGACGATATTGCTACGATTGCATCTACTTCTTCAAATTCTCATACACCTATTCATATTCATAATTGTTCAGAATTTACAATTCATGTTCATAATTATTAATTAAATAAATGAACGGTTAGTTTTAGATTTTTTTCTGATTACCTTATTATAACAGTGTTTTTACAATTATCACAGTTTCTTTTTAATTTTTGTTCAGATTATGACGGTCGACGGAAAAATTTAATATGCACTTCGGACGAAAACTGCTTTTTATGGCCTTGCCTGATTACTTGCCTCGGCTACCGCCTCGGCCAGCAATTGCAGGCATCGTCCATAAAAAGACAATTTTTCGTCCTAGATGCATAAATAACTATTGAATAATACAATTGATAAGAAGTTACATTGGTTGAGAATTGTCAAGTGCTGGGTTTGTTGAGGGTGTACTGAGGACACGTGGATCTGTTAACGGAGGATAGCAAAGGAACTGGTGGATTCGAGCTATGCTGTTGGTTACTGACGACAGAGGTTGCTGAAGTTTGGATCTAAATAAGAATGATGTTAATTAGGGATCATCTGTGATAACAAACTTGAGGTGAAGCTGTCGGAAGGAGGGATTCTTTGGAAGGTAGCAGTGACACTAGTGAACTAGAATGGGGTTTTTCTTGCTAGCAGCCAAGGGTTTGACAAGTTGACAGATGTTGTCAGTATGCAGTGCATCACAGCAGGACTAAATAGGGATCCGGGCTGTTGACATCAGGAGGAGTGTTGTCTTGGAGGTGATATTGGAACAGAAAGAGTGAAAGCAGTTCAAGATGGGTTGCAGTTTTGTCCTATCGACGCTATACTAAATAAAAGACAATTAAAAAAGTGCAATTAACTATAATCAAGTACTTACCGTATAATATTGAGTCAATAAGATATAAATATAATGAACATTTGTCATATTTGATTGAGATTATTAATAGAACTTTGAGAGCGAACCCGTGGGCCGAATTGGCTCATTTTAGTGTCAATCGACTCAGGACGACGCAAGTAAGATAGTTTTAGGGTTTTCGAATTTTTATAAGTAACTTTTTTTTATGTAGATATTTTTGTTGATAGCTAACCTTAAAATTAACTCGAAACACAACATAATTTCAGTTTTGAAAAATCAAGCATGCCTTGGAAATTTTCAAAAAACCTATTTCTGTAGAGTAAAGTGCGTTTTATGTGGCAAATACGACAAAAAGTTATTAAGAAATGTTGTTTACATTTAGACCCCTCCACCAAATTTCAAAATCCTAGGCCAACTTCGATCTCTCACATTTTCTTTAATGTTTATTTCCTAAAAAATAAATCAAAGAATTTTATTTTTAACCAAGTTTCTTTTTATTATGAATAAAAAAAATTGTTAAAAATTTTTTTTTTATTGCAATCTTTGTTAAAAGTAAAATTCTTTGATTTGGGACATAAACATAAAAGAAAATGTGGGAGATCAAAGTTCGCCGAAGATTTTGAAATTTGGTGTAGTGGCCTAAATGTAGATTCTAAACAACTTTTCTTAATAACTTCTTGTCATATTTCCTACATAAAAGGCACTTTACAGCAAAATTGGTTTTTAGAAAATTTCCAAGGCATACTTGATTTTTCAAAACTAAAATTATGTTAGAAATTCGCCTTAAGCAGGGCTAAACCCCAAAAAATGAAAATTTAAATCGAGAATTTTTTACTTTTTACAAGAGTCGTTTCACCTATCCGGGGACATACATTTGAAGCATGCTTAATTCGTCGCTGCACATTTAGTGAAATCTAGTAACCATTGCATTGACAAAACGTCATAAATAAACAAAATACAAACAGAATTAAAATTTAGGATAACAAACAACATTTCTTAAATACAAATGAAGACAATAACATTATTAATTAACGGTAGTTAAGAGAGATGTTCAAATTGCTGCCCATTTACTTCTTGGCAATAATGAATACGCTTTTTAAGAGTCGCGCAAAGAATTGCGAGAAATCACCACGAATACGATTTTTTAATTCTTCCAAATTGTCAGGTCTATTTAAATAAACGCTACTTTTTAAACGGCCCCACAAAAAAAATCTAAAAGAGACAAATCTGGTGACCAAGCGGGCCACTTCACGGTCCTTCTTCTCTCGATCCAACGCCGATCAAAAATGTCGCTTAAATAATTCTGGACTGCATAGTGGGGAAGCGCACCGTCCTGCTAAAACCAGATGTTTTCGTTGACTGCATTTGGGTTATCATGATTTGGAAAGAGTTCTATAATTTGAGGAATAATATTTTCCGGCAGCATTTGAAGATATCTCTTCGACGTAAGGTTGCCTTCAGTGAAAAATGGTCCAATAATGTTGTGATCAACAATACCATTCTGGGGTCGCTAGGTGTGAACTTCTTCCATCCAATGGGGGTTGGTGTCAGACCAGTATCTACAGGTTTTCCGTTTACAGATCCATTCAAACGAAAAGTAGCTTCATCCGAAAATGCAACTGAATTGGCAAAATTGTCATTTTCAGAGATAACTGCCATTGCCCACTTACAATACTCAAGCCTTTTGTCGAAATCGTCTTCTGCCAATTCCTGCACTAAATGTACTTTGTAAGGGTAAAACGTATTTCTACGTCTACTCATATTGTGGTTTAAGGCAAGTTGCTGTACAGACGTTTGATGTTGCTCAACCACATCCAGTACTACCTTAAGGGAATTCTCTTCATTTGAGCAGATCTTGGTCTACCAGATTTAGAACTATCTTTTGTGCTTCCATTTTCAATATATCTTTCTAAAGTTCTACTTACTGTATATCTACTAATTGGATTCCGATCGGGATGTGCCGTATTAAATAAATGACGTACCTCGTCGTGTGTTCGTCTTCTGTCACCATAACCAATCATCATGAGAATCTCTATCCGTTCTCCTTTTGATAAACGATCCATATTGCAGAATTCTAAAGATTATTTTTTAAACAGTCCTATCAGCCAATAGTAATGAGAAAAAGTTTCAAATCGACCAATAGCATCAAAATTACACTGACTATTTGCTAGTAGCTAATTACACTATTTGCTAATATCATCAAAATTACACTGACTATTTGCTAGTTGCTGATTACAGCGACTATTTTTCACAAACCATTCAAATCGTTCTTCTGCTGTAACACAACTAGCTGAAAGTGAAGTGGGTGAGCAGCAGTTACTAAATATAACAGGACACTCATGTAGAAGCTCCATCAAACCCTATATGCAACAGGACTGTTTCTTAATAGCAATAAAAATTCGTGAATCTAGTTAAAATTATCAAAAAATTATCACCACTTATGTAATTACTGTTGATTATTTGCCAGACAATACAACTACAGGAAGAATTAACAATGTGTGATGATTATTTTTGTCACCTATTAAGCTCTTACTACTTGTTTTTGTTTGTGTTTTGTTTATTTATGACGTTTTGTTAATGCAATGGTTACTAGATTTCACTAAATGTGTAGCGACGAATGAAGCATACTTCAAATGTTTTTTTTTATTTACCTGCGTTATTTTCTTATGCATCTCTATACATGTGTATTATTTCTAAAAAGAGAAAAATGTATGATTTTTATTGATGTATCACACATCCTAGATTGCTATTTAAAAAAATTCAATATGTCGACCGCACTTAAAAACCATATGAAAAAACTTTTTTTTACTTCAGAATATGCAAAATAACCTCAAATTAACATATACCAAATATGAAACGCATATCTCAAACCGTTTGACCAGGGCAGCTTTGGTCTCATACATTACAGTGACCCTGTATATTAATATTCTGCGTTTCATAAGAAATGAACCACCTCGAAGGGGTTGACGCAGAACTTCAAAATTACGTGGAAATGGGTAGTTGTTTTTGAAATTGTAGTCATTTATTTGTCTTCATGCACTACCCATTTCTACGTAATTTCGAAGTTCTGGGTCAACTCCTTCGGGGTTGTTCATTTCTTATAAAATGCAGTGTATATTGATTGAAACGTATAATTTATTGATTTCTATTAATTGTCCGTTAGCACGAATGAATATGTTTGCTTGTAGTTTTTTAATTAAATATATACTGATCTATTTTTAATTCTAAGGGCCGGTTGCAGAAAGCAATGTTAAGTCTGGTGTTAGCTAACGTCGCGTCAAAGTGAACAAAATCGCATCAAATTTTGTTTACTAATGTATTAGTTACCATAAGCATTTGAGATTTGATTCGTTTTTGTTCACTTTGACGCGATGTTAGCTAACACCAGACTTAACATTGCTTTCTGCAACCGGCCCTTATTCTAATAAGTCTCCCTTAACTCTAGTGACATCACATGGCCTTGGAATATTTATATTTGTTTATTTTGGTACAACTAAGCAGATATATACCGGGTGACCATAAATGGTTGTGATTTTTTTTCTTAGGTTGGCACTGTTTATGTTTGTGGCACTGTAAGTCCTGCTAACCTCTTTGAATGGCTAACTCATATATCGAGAGATCCAAAAAAAACTGTTCCTCAGCGGGCTGTGGAAATTCAACGTACGAATAATATGTTGGTGACACTGTACGTCAATGTAAAATTCGAGGTTAGCAGGTTAGGATTTGCGTCATTTTGTGTCATAACTGACGGAAAACCTAACCTGATAACGTCGAATTTGACATTGATGTACAGTGTCACCAACATATTATTCGTACGTTGAATTTCCACAGCCCGCTGAGGAACAGGTTTTTTTGGATCTCTCGATATGTAATACTTACTATATTGCTAGCGGCTACGAGTGGGAAACTCACGAAGGAAGTGAGACAGACAACCAACTCTTCAATGTATAATCGTGAGCTGTGCGCAAGCGCGGCGGCGTCGTCCGCCCAATGGGAAGTGGTCAAGTTTAAAATTCGCTTCTAAAGGCGGAGTTCGAATTCTCACACATGCGCACGAGACGCGTTATACTCTAAGTGAAACTATAGTCAAATTTATACCCATTCGGAGTCACGTGATAATCTAGTAATTTTACGTATGTCGATTCTTAAAAATGCAATTTTAGGGAAATAAATGACATTCCGTTTTGTAGGTTATCCTGACATATGCCAATTTCTAAAACAAGGTTGCTACGGGTTTATTCTCTTATATGAAATCTAACTGAATTTACAGGTTAAAGAAAACATAACATGTCGTAAAATGTAAATATAAAGATATGTCAGCTGCTACATTAAAAACCTGCTGCGTATAGCAAATTTTAAGTCAATTTCTGTGCATGCATATTCTGTTATAGAACATTGCCATTTGAAGCCTATTTCCTTGCACAACCTATTTAGGGAAGAAACTGAATGTGAAAAATCTCCAGATTCTTCAACCAAGCATTTTTTAAATTTTTTATGGTTACAAATTCTTTAGCTACATACATTTTTTATACAGTGTCTTGACTGCTTCGTCGACTTCCGTTTTTGCATTCTTCACTTTCTGGCTCATATTTTCGGTAAATTGTGCTCTCCGAGATATTTAACGCAAGAGAAGCACGGCGAACAGCGTTGGAGGGTGAAACTGTTGATTTACTATTATTAATATTGTACTCTTCATTAAAAAAAAACGCATAATATTCAAATTAATTGTTGTGACTGCTCGTTATACCGCATGTCCGATGGTTTCTTTTAATTTCCAGTTTTCGGCTCAACAATTTTAGGTTTTATTACCTTTATCTCAATAACTTACACGAAAAATACAATCTGAAAGATTAGAAACGTCAAATTTTTAAAATTAATTTTATGAATCGACATGCCTTTTTTTCAAATTTCTTCCATTTCATCTATTTTACTAAAGATGAACAGAGACAGACAAAAGTCACGTGACTCCGAATGGGTATAATTTTGACTATATGTCGGCGCCGTAATGTTTTCGGGCGTTCCGAGGCCCTACAAGCAATATATGTGTAATACATATATGGCCTCACCTCGAATTTGACATAGACTTACAGTGCCACCAACATAAACAGTGCCAACTTAAGAAAAAAAATCACAACCATTTATAGTCACCCGGTACTTTTAAGTTTAATAACTTAAAGTCTATGCTTTTATATTGATCATGTTTTGTGTTGTTGCAAAGTGAACTCCTTTTTACTTTCTTCTACGATAAAGGAAGTATTGAATTCACCCAAAAAATTCGAAATTGGATTTCAACAGATCTTCACGTTTTAGAGTTTCCCTGAACCTAAAAAACGTGTATGAGTGTGTGTGTGTGAACAGAATATTTCAAAAACATAAAGAGGCATTACGTTGAAACTACAGGGTGTTTAAAAAATAAGCTCGACTATTCAATTCACCTGTCATCTGTCAAAAAGTGACTAATAAAAATCCAGAATTCTAACTTTTCTTGACCAATCAAAAAATATCTGCGGATATATCTTCCTAGAAGGTATTCAAGTGACTATTTTAAACAAATGTGATTTTTATTAGAAAAAATCAATATTGGTGTTCTGTTACTATAGAAATTGCGTAGTTTGTTGCTAGATTTAGTGAAAACTAATTTGAAAAAGTAGTTTGGTTCATTAAATAGTCTCTTGAATACCATTCTTAGTCCAAGTTAAGTAGATTATTTTTGCGGTGGTATCACTACTCATGTCCATTGCGCTTGGGATTAGGACTCGTGCTATCGCACTCGTCCTAATCGTACGAAAGCGCAATGGACATTCGTGACACCACCACAAAAATAGTCGACATAACTTTGACTAGGTACTCATGGTATTATAAGTGAATATTTTACCCACTTATAGATCTCATCAATCCAAACAAAAAAATTCTAATATATATATGGGTCCGGAAACGCTTCATTTCCGAGTCACGGGGTGTTAAAGTTAAAAAAATATATATTTTTTGTTGTTAAGTATCTAAAAAACTCTTTGGGTGATTTTAATGAAATTTTTATATAGTACGTTTTTTTTCTATAATAACTGTCAAAGTGTTACAACGTTGGTAGATATATGATTAAAACGCTAGGAAATTTTTATACCTCGTGTTGGTAGAACTTTTTCAAAATTATGGTTGTGTCAATTTTGAATGTCAAAGTTTCTTAATTTGAACTCTTGACAAATTTCTTTTTTTAACATGGAATCATCATCATCATCAATAAAATCGTATAAAAAAAGAAAACCAAGAAATATTTTAAATGCAAAAATGAAGCAAGCGATATTAAATTATGACATATCTGTCAAAATGACAATTTTTTTTTTAGTGGAAGAAAAGAACTAAAAATCTATGTACCAACATTATTAAAACTAGGGACCCTGCAGGAATGCAACTTATCCCCTAGAAAGTTGACCTTGAAAATTATTATAGAAAAAAAAACGTACTTTAGTTTGTTTATAACTTTATGAGGCATCTTTTGGGCATATTACAGTTGATTCAGTACTTCTAGAGGCGTGCCCATGGGGCATGTCGAATAGGTTTTTTCACAAAAAAAAGGCCAATAGATTTTTTCAGATTTTATATATTTTTTTAATAAAGCAACTAAAAATCCAACTTTTTTGTCTCTTGATTTTTTTTCGTATCTCACTTCGTTTTGAAGAAACTTTTAAGGTTTATTGATGCGATTAGAGATCATGTTTTGGCTTAGATTTAAATTATTTTTTCCAGGAGAGGTCGGGATTTTTTTTAAACTTTAACACTCTGTATCTCGGAAATGAAGGGTTTCCAGACCCATGTTTATTAAGATTTTCTTACTTGTATTGATGAGATGTCTAAGTGGGTAAAATATCCGAACGTATTTTTTAAACACCCTGTATAAGTTTGTGTACTATCTAGTGTTTACTCTTGTGCTTTTTCAGTTTTTTTTCGATATTTTAAAAAACGGCTCTAAAAATTTTTTCGAACTATAGGTACATTTTTATTACATTTTTAATGTGTATTGATGTGAGATAGGTGAGTTTCCAGTTAAATGAATACTTCTAAAATGGGTTTCTTTTGTTTTTTTTCTATTTTTTTTATTAACTCCTATTTTAAATAGAATACTCGGTATATTATCACATTTTTGAGTTCAGCTTAAAATTTTAGAGAAATTTGTCTTTTCAACTAACGATCTCTTTTGTATGGTTTCTGTAGAATTTGTAATTTTTTACAAATGCTTAAAAATTAAAAATACATTTTTTGGGTAATTATTATAAGATCACTGTAAATGGAAGTTGCGTCACCACACCATATTTTTTATTTTAAATTTAAATCGATGCATTCGCCCGCCTGTTAACGCTTTTCCATGATTGGTTGTGACAAACAGTATGTCGTCGTCTTTGCTGGTTTAATTCATGGCGTTGCGTTGTTATCAGGTTTGCCAATTGTAATTAATTGGCATTTTAGTCCTAAAAACATAAAGCCGCATCCGCAACGCTTTCATCTTTCTTAAATTGCAAATAATGAACGTGTGATATGTTACGGTGATGGTGTTTCGTAAATATCGGATATAATAATCATGGCAGAAGCTGAAAATTCAGTTGAATTTGACGGAACTGACATAGAAAATACTGCACAAGAGGATTTCGAAGAAGACGTCGGCTTTGAAGGCGAAGAGCTTGGTGGAGGTGGTGCTGGTGAAGAGTTTCCGTCAAGAGGCAGAGGACGTGGGAATTTCAGGTACATTAAACCCAGAAATAGGATATACATTACAAAAACCTTGCATTTTGCGTTTGATAACCAAGCTATCGAGCTTCTGCTCGTACTTTGAATGTCTAACATTAGAAAAGAATCGCCGATTATTATTAATACATACAAGGCTTCTTTTCAATTGTCGATAGGAGTACGGCGAATTATCATTATCTGTTATATCTTATTACGATCATTTAGGGGCAGAGGACAACCTCGAAATTGGCCAGGCCCACCTTCTGGACCTCGAGGAGAAGGACCACCACCAAGGTTTCGCGGCAGAGGCTTTGGCCCAGGAGGGCCACCACCGTTTCGCGGAGGTCGAGGAGGACCTCCACCAATGTTCGGGCGAGGAGGACCCCCACCGAGGAACGGGCCACCAGGTGGTTTTAATGGGCCACCAAACTTAATGGACCTAATTGGGGTGGCCCCATGGGGCCACCTGGTAGCATGGGAGGCCCGCCAAACATGATGGGGCCTCCCGGAGGGCCACCTTTTGGACCTCCTGGAATGCTAGGACCTCCCAATATGGGGGGAGGCCCGCCCCCAATGATGGGAGGGCCTGGACAATTTGGACCTCCTGGAGTTGTACAGCCGCCATCAAATTTAGTAAGGCTCTAACTCTGCTTACACAGGGCGTAGAACAGTTCATGCTTTGGGAAAACAAGATGCGATTAAAATGTTGATTAAGTGAGGGAAAATTTCTTTATTACGTACACGAGTTGAATCTGTTGTCAGATTTTCTATTTGTTTGGCGTACTAGATAATGACAAAAACATAATAGTACATTACTCTAAAGAAAAACGTAGTGACGTATTCAAAGTGGCGTACATTTAATGCGAGTTTAGGAATCTTATTGAAACTTGGTATATATGTAGATAAATTGTTTATTTGGATAATGCTACGTTTTTTAAAAATTTAATTAAATTGGTAATCTTTGTATAGCTTTGAGCTTATCAGTAATAAACTAAAGTAATCTAGGAAATTTATGAGTCAGTTTTACTTCATTAATTATGATGACAATAAATTCAATACAAAGTATTGCTTCCTCTTGCTCGAATTACTGCTTGACAGCGTCTTGGACTTCGAATTAGCCTACAAATCACATCCTATGGGTTTGTGGGGGGTTTGGATGAGTGAACAGCTCTTCCCAGCATACCCCACATGTGCTCTATGGCATTCATGTCCGGACTACATGCTGGCCAATTCATTGTTTGAATGTCTTGATCTTGAAGATAATTAATCACTATGTTTGCGACGTGTGACCTAGCATTATCATGCATGTACACGAATTCCCGACCAATATTTTGGGCATACGGACGAACATGTACATGTAAGATTTCATTTATGTATCATGCATTCAGAGCACCATTTTGAACAATGACAAGCTCAGTAAGGGTATCTAATGCGATGCCGCCCCATACCATTATTGATCCTCCAGCAAAAGGAATAGTTTCATGCATTGTATTGGGAAGGTAACGTTCTCCTGGTCTTCTCCATACACGTAAACGTCCATCATTACGTGATAGAAGGAACCTGGACTCATCTGTAAACATGATACGTAACCAGTACCTCAGTTGTCAGTTTAGGTGTTCTCGGCCGAATTGCACTCGCATTCTACGATGATTTCTGGACAATTTGGGCACCTTAACGGGTCTTCTGGATCTTAGATTAACTTCATGCAGTCTATTTCTAACAGTTTGGCCACTAATTATGCACCCAGTAGCTTGTCGAACGTCTGCGTGGAGGTCTCGTGCTGTAGCTGTACGACTGCGTAGGGCTCGCAAACGAAGAAAATAGTCCTCAACTAGAGGTATTTTTCGGTTTCGACCACTACCAGGACGTCTAGTAACCAGCCCGATCTCCCTGTAACGTCTCCAGAGCTTTCACACAGTTCCCTATGCAATTCTCAATTGTTGAGCCACGTACCGCTGAGATCGCCCTCCTTGTAGCAAAGTTACCGCTCGCATAACCTGTATTGCCTTCTTATTTGTGGTACATCTTGAATGTGTTTGCCCATAATGTTAAGAAGCAGTTTTAACAATACACTAGCATGTATGCATGTAATAATAATGTCCACCCTACTTTGTTTTTTGTTACTTAATTAATTTATCTAACTTATTTGACATAAGCACGCTTGATGATATTTTTGTATTATGTGTAAATTGTTAAAGATAAAGGACAAGTGTTCACATATACCAAATTTCAACAAAATTTCTAAACTCGCATTAAATTTACGCTATTTTGAATACGTGACTATTTTTTTCTTTTGAGTAGTGTATATTGAAACACAACAAGTTGCATAAGGCATGATTAAAGAACGAGTTGTGTGGTAATGAAAATTTAAGATAATTCCAGTAGTAGCGACAGTGGAACTTCTTGACAAACTCCAATTTTATGAAATTTTGTGTTTAACAATTTTTTTACTATGATTCTGTCATTTGAATGATTTTTGCTCTATTTGACAAAATAAAATTCTATTTAGTAAAATTGAACAAATTGTTATAAATGCTGTCTGAAATGTTTGTCTGAATGTAATTTTTGGATCTTACATTTCTTTTTACGAGTACAGAGACATGTCTGTAAAATCGGGAATATATTGCGGCATGTTCTAAGGAAAAAAACTTTTTTAAAACAACCAGGTGCATTTACTGTCATTTTAAATGAATTTTTGTTTTACAAAATTTTCATTGAACAAATTTTTTTCTTCATTAAATAGAAGTTCCACTGGATATATAAATGGATTTTGGACTACATAAGTTTAAAATGATTCCGATATTTTAATAGAAATATATGTATAATTATACATTATTATTTTTATATTTCCAGTTGTTAATTTTATCGTTAACAAGCATTAGTATAGACATGCGATTCTCAACTGGTGGTATATAAGAAAAAAGTAGGTGATACGTAAAATATAAACTGTATTTTGGTATTTTAGTAGACTATTCAACTTGCCCCTTTCATGTTAACTATTAACCAGTCATAATTTAGTATTTTTGTTCTTTGCACCAATTAGCGTCAACTATTTTGACAATTTTCACTAGTGAAAATAATTGACAATTTTCACTAGTGGTATAGTGAATATTTTAAACAAATGTGATTTTTATTAGAAAAAGTCAATATTAGTTTTCTGTTACTATAGAAATTGCGTAGTTTGTTACTAGATTTACTGAAAACTAATTTGAAAAGATAGTTTGTTTCATTGAAATAGAGTATAATAAATAAATCGAAAGCTGCTTGGAATATAATCAGAAGTAATACTATAAGTACTTCGACATTATCGGGTTATATGTCGATAACTTGTTGTACAATAATAAAAGAATGTCAGTTTGACAGGTTAAATAGTTCGACCGCGTCAGCGGGAGGATTATTCTGTCAAACTGACACGATTTGTTATTGTGCAGGAAGAATATTGGAACAAATTGGTATAGAAAAGAAATTAAAACTGATAGATACTTAAACTATAATTCTAAACATCTATAAAATATAAAAGAAGTGTAATTAATAGCTTAATTGACCGTGCAATTTTATTATCTTCAAATAAATTTCATATTACTAATATCATTAAATTAAGAAAATATGATTAAAAAATAATTATCCTATTGACTTCATTAACACCAACATTAAGAAAAGAATAAATAAAATTAAAAATAATAACACAAATAATAATGCAACTATCAATTTATACCCTAACTGTTTAGGACAAGAATTTAATAACAATCAAACCATTAAAAATCCATTTTACATTTCCATCCCATACATACCAAAACTATCACAACGTTTAAGTAAAATATTAACAAACAAAAATAATTTTAATATTTCTTTTGAAAATTACAATACAATAGGAAATAAATTTTTTAACAATCTAAAAGATAAAACAAAAATTCAATCTGAATCAAATATTGTTTACTAAATTAATTGTAATAATTGCAGTGCTAAATACATAGGACAAACAAAACAAAATCTAAAAATAAGATTAAGGCCGTCCGCTCACTGAGACGACGCGATTACGACGCAACTGACAGAAAACTCATAAGCGATAATCGCGTGGCGATTGTCTTATGGGTTTATGTACTTCACTGCACACTGCTGCGATTGCGATGCGATCGCGATGCAACTTGCACAAAATAATTGCTCGCGACTGTCAGTGCCAATCGCGAAGCGATTAGTTGCATTGAAGTTGTGGGGTAAAAATGCAAAGACTGTCAAATTAGTACCAAAATACCCTTATATTAATGCCGCGTCATTCAATCGACGACTTAAATTCTTCCACTAATACATTAAAGTTCTATTTTGACATTCGGTAACATGATTTTGCTTATGTTGGGTGAGCTCCCTTGCTGCAATAAAATAAAGGTATTGCCCTCTTTATTATTTTTGATATAGGGGTGAAAGTGGACTTCCTTTTTGGTTCCCTGTCCTGATTTCGTATGTATCAGTAAGCTACAACCACGTCATTATCATCATCACTTGAAAATATTTTGCACCAGACTGAAAATAAATTGCTCTGATGTGCATAACACAAGTTGCCGTCGCGATCGCATTGTAGGTATGTCGTAGTTGCATCGTAATCGCGTCGCAGTCGCGTCGGATCAGTGGGCGGAGAGCCTAACTCAACATAAAAATTCTATAAAAACAAAAATATTAAACCCAAAAAAACCAAATACTGCCCTCTCTGATCATGCAGTTGATAATTATCATAATTTTAATTTTAACTCACCTAAAATATTGCAAAAAGAAAATATTTTACAAAAACGCCTTATATATGAAATGATTGAAATAAAAAAAATACAAATTCTATTAATTACAAAACCGACATAGAAAATCTTCATTCCATTTACTATAATCTTCTCTAAATTTTCTTCTATAATTAACAAAGAAAAAAATCATTTAAATTACACCTAATATCAAGATATCTTTTACAATACAATTTTTGTATCAAGTTATACCTTTAAAATAAGAAAATTTAGATTTCAAGTTATATTGTAAGAATTATTATTAACCTTACATTTTACAACTTCACAATCTAAACATTTCAATCGACATTACATAAGATAGGAGTATATATACATTGTTTAAGTGATCTAACCTTAATCTAATTTTTTTTTTAGTCTATTGCATTTCAATGTAATGTGTATTTTCTGAGGAAGTCAGCTGAGCTGACGAAACGTCAAATATATTATTATAAGAAGATAATAAGGGCCGGTTGCAGAAAGCAATGTTAAGTCTGGTGTTAGCTAACGCGATGTCAAAGTGAACAAAAACGAATCAAATCTCAAATGCTTATGGTAACTAATACATTAGTAAACAAAATTTGATGTGATTTTGTTCACTTTGACGCGATGTTAGCTAACACCAGACTTAACATTGCTTTCTGCAACCGGCCCTTAGCTGACTAATTTTCCTTAACTATATTGAATATAACTAAATATTTTTGCATATCTGAAACGAACAGTTACAGCAAAACCATTCTAGTTTTGCTGTCGAGATAGGTCATGGAAGCTGCTGTGATCATAATTGATTCCACTAATTTGGTAATACATGAAGTGAATAAAATTTCATATACAGGGTGTTCAAAAATTACACCGACAAACTTCGAGAGGTGATTCCACAGGTCATTTTAAGGAAAACTCTGCGTTGCCGAGTTACAGCATCATGAATCATTTGTGATGAAATTCTTAAGAAAATGTGATCAACTTGCCATGGAAATAAAAATGCATCAATGCTTGTTGACAGTTGTTAGTTTTGTTTTAATATTTCCAAGTTTAATGAGTAGTTTTTAAATTTTGGTCGCTAACGTTAATTACTAAAGAAATAATAATGTTTACATTGGAAGAATTAACGGATATGCTCATTACTTAAGGTGTGTTCTTCGACGGCAACCACATCACACTACATTTGCATCAGTAAAACGACGTCTTGGAGAAAGTGGATCTTTAAAATATGGAAATTATTTGGCTGGAAGACCAAGATCTGTTCGTACTGTGGATTTTGAGGAGACCGTACTAGACAGAGATGCAGAAGATCCAAGCATTAGCACTCGTAAGATAGGTGCTGAATTGTATACCAACCCTAGCTTAGTTTGGTAAAAATACAAGCACTAAATCTAAATGATTATCTTAGATGACAAGGGTTCTGCCAATAATTTATTTCAAAATCCCATACTTCTGGCAATAATACTGTTTACTGATTAAGCAAATTTTTCAACACATGGAATTATTAATCTTCATAATAACCATCAATGAAGCGACGAAAATCAACATGCTACAATGCAAACAGCCTTTCAGAATCGCTTTAGTATTAATGTGTGGTGTGATATTATTGGTGACTTTTTGATAGGTCCTCATGTGCTACCTAATCGCTTAACAGGACTATTATATCCGGACTTTCTGGAAAATGTGCTACCAGAGTTATTTGAACAGGTGCCTCTTAACATTCGCAGAGACATGTGGTACATGCACGATGGTACGCCAGCCCACTTTAGTGTACTGCAAGACAGTTTTTAGATGTTGCCTACCCTAATAGGTGGATCAGAAATGGAGGTCCCTTCTAATGGCCAGCGAGATCGCCTGACTTAAATCCACTAGATTTTTTCTTTTGGGGGCATCTTAAAAGTATAGTTCATGCTACACCTGTGGAAAATGATAATGAGTTACTCTAAGAATCCAAGCCGCATGTAACACGTTACTACAAACACTCGGAATATTCCAGCGGGTTTGCGAATCATTGATTCGTCGATGTCACGTCTACAATAAAATAGGTGGTAGAAATTTCGAGTAGTTTCTCTAAATTGGTGATACATAAACATTGATGCGTTTTTATTTCAATTGCAGTTTTTTCACATTTTTTTTAACAATTTCATTACAATTTATAGTTGGAGAAACTTTACCGTTTAACAAAGTGTAATAATTAAGTTTTTAAATTTTTAAATTTAAAAGTCTTTAGTGTGCCACTGATGTATCCTGTTATTTTATTTATCTCTGTTAACAAGTTAATATCAATGTAATTGATGTCAAAAATTGTTACCAATTGTTACCAAGCTTAGAAATTAGTGGATTCTAATATTAGTACTGCTTTTTGCCACTCGCAAAGCTAGAATAGTTTTGCTGTACATACAATCTAGAAACTAACACATCAGTAAAATCTAGACAAAATATGAAATTCAATTTGCTCCTCAATATAAAATCATTTCTTCTAATTTCATTGGCATTTATAAATTTATTGCCAAATTGATTGTACTGCTATACGGCCGGTCTTATAGAGACCACTAATCTGAGGTTAAATTTAATTCGTTGTTAAAATGAACAAAAGCGCATCAAAACGTTAGTGCTTATTACATTTTATTCATTAGTACACAAATTTTGATGCACTTTTGTTTATTTTGACAACGAATTAAAGTAAACCTCAGATTAGCGATCTTTATAAGACCGACCGTTAGTCTAACAAACAGGTTCAGTAGAAGTCCTTCTCATAAATAAGCGCTAAATTTTAATAGAGCATTGCTATTGGTAAACTGGTTTTATGCAGCTCAATTTTATTTGAAATTAAACAATTTTTGCAGAAGAATATGAACTCACTGGTGTTGCCAAGCAATCAGTATAAGTTTTACAAATTCTGGTAACATATCAGGCAAAGAAACATTATCAGACCTACGTAAAATATTCAGAATGTCTAAAAAGTTGGTCACTTTATCATTACATCTAGCGCAGAACTTATCAGAGTTGGTGTCTCCGATGGCAAACGATTCTAATGGCGAAATCAGTTTTATAAATCACTTTTAAATCTGTCATTTACTGCCTATACATATCTTCTGGTGTTTGAAAAGCATGTGGAGCACCACCACATCGTCATTAACGCCTTGGCATTTTCCTCGCTCTAAGTAAAACTGGCATTTGTGTTTCTGTCGTTTCATTCTACATGCTATGATATTCATTTCTTCCAGACACTAAACTTCTTCCACATACGCATTTGCCTGTTTTTCTTGGATATATTCTTCTTTTACGGTGGCGTTTCTAATGATGATGATGATACCCAGCTTTCGACCCATCTTTTAAGTGGCTTTCCTTGTAGTCATTTGTCTTTTGATATTTACATTTTGACAATTTTTCGTAGTCTCTTAGTCTGTCTTCCTGCATTCGATCTACGTGTGCTTTTCATTCTTTGCAGTGTTGCTTGACGAACGTGGACATTATCGTATTTCTTCATTCGGTACTCTTTCCATTAACGTCTTTCCAACAATGGTTCTGAGAGTTTTCATTTCGGTGGTTTTTATTATTTATTTTGTTTTACATGTATCGGCCCCAGTTTCTGCTTTATATGTGTAATAATAGGTCACACCATGCTCTTATACATCTTTACTTTCTTTGCGACACTCGTATGTTTATTTTTCCAAAATACCTCTTGCAGATGCTTTGATACTATTGCTCCTTTGAGTGTTTATGCTGTATCTCTTTTGTTAAATTACGACAGCACAACAAGATAGACTTTCTAAATTAATTTGATGTCATGATAAAATAAGCAATTTGCTTTGAAGAACAATGTTAAGCTGTTCAACTCTTTCAAAAACAGAAATCATTGCTTTCAATAAAAAGAAAAACTTTAATTGATGTAAATTTGCTTTACCACCAGCATTACTGTTTTCTGTATACAGCTTTTCAAGAAATATTATTATTATTGGTACTAGAAAGGCAGCTTTAAGCTGATATATAATACTTCATTTCAGATCATTATAAAAAAAATTTGACATGCTCTCCGAATTTAAGTAAATTGAGTTAACTAGGCCTTTTTAAGCAATAAATGCTGTGCTAAAACAGGAATAAAAATTCTAAATTAATTTATGTGACTATGCGTATTTTTTCTGAATTTGTTATTTTTTGCAATAAACTTAACTATTTAATTCACCTGTCATCTGTCAAAAAGTGATCAATGAAAATCCAGAATTTTAACATTTCTTGACCAATCAAAAAAATATCAGTGGATATATTTTCCTAGAAGGTATTCAAGTGACTATTTTTAACAAATGTAGTTTTTATTAGAAAAAGTCAATATTAGTGTTCTGTTACTATAGTTACTATAATTTGAAAAAGTAGTTTGGTTCATTGAATAATCTCTCGAATGCCATTCTTAGTCAAAGTTAAGTAAAGTACGTTTTTTTTCTATAATAATTTTCAAGGTCAACTTTCTAGGGGATAAGTTGCATTCCTGCAGGGTCCCTAGTTTTAATAATGTTGGTACATAGATTTTTAGTTCTTTTCTTTACCTAAAAAAATGATTGTCATTTTGACAGATTTGTCATAATTTACTATCGCTTGCTTCATTTTTGCATTTAAAATATTTCTTGGTTTTCTTTTTTTATCCGATTTTATTGATGGTGATGATTCCATGTTAAAAAAAGAAATTTGTCAAGAGTTCAAATTAAGATACTTTGATGTTCAAAATTGACACATAACCATAATTTTGAAAAAGTTCTACCAACACGAGGTATAAAAATTTCCTAGCGTTTTAATCACATATCTACCAACATTGTAACACTTTGACAGTTATTATAGAAAAAAAACGTACTATAGAATATTTTTGCAGTGGTATCACTACTCATGTCCATTGCGCTTAGGTTCGAACCTAAGCGCAATGGACATTCATACCACAGCAAAAATATTCAACATAACTTTGACTACTCATGGTATTATAAGTGAAAGTAGGACATGATCACAAATATTTCGGAATAATTCGCTTCGTCATATTCAGAATTTGGATATCTGTGGGTGCTTGAGCCCCTGAGCACCCACGTAGTTGGTGCCAGTGATTAAAAGAAAGATTTGAAAGAAATAGCACTATTTTAGATATTAGTTTGATCGGCAATCGAACGAGTCTCGTTAAGTGCCATAAGCAAACATGTATTGTTCAGTATTTTATCTTCAGCAGCAATAAATTCTGGTTCAATGAATTTTTTATATAAAAAGAGTGCGGTAATATCCATTATTGTTTAATATTTATCGATACTAAAATTAATTTGGTTAATAGTCTATAACATCGATGAAGATAAAATTTTTAATGCCATTTTGCACAACCTACTTGAATGAAATGGAAATTTCTTCAATTTTGTATTTGAAAAAGAAATACAGAACAAAATTAAGTGATAACGAGACATCAATAAAAAAACCAATTAGGGCAGGCTGTGATATGTGTTATACGTTTGGCAGTACTGAAGTGTATTGTCAGTCTATGTCAAATTCCAGATTTGCAGGTTAAGTTTTGGGACAGCCTGTGTGAAAGAACAAACAAAATCTAACCTGCAAATCTTCATGTGTTGCTTTTGCTATTTTCTTCATTTCTTCCATCTTTAAACCAGTTGTTCTTCATTTGTTTATATGCCTTTTTTGCTTCTTTTCTGTGCTCTTTGTAATCTTCTCAGTCTTTCTGTGTCCGTGTTCTTAGCCACTTGACATGTAATATTTCTTATAATAAATTTTAACATAAGAAATATTAAATTTTTCAATTTTTTTTTGTACAATTTTTATACAAATAGTGAAGACATAAAAGTTGCGATATTTTTGTTTGATCTTTTTTGTATTATTTTTTATTTCTTCAAAATAAAATACTATATTGTTCACATTTACATGTTTTTACCTGGTTGTGGTATTAACATTTTCTAGTTTTTGTTTTATTGGTACGCCCTAATTAATAGGTTGAGAACTGCTGATATAGACAACACGAAATCTTGTTTTCAGAGTTCACAAATATTGTTTTTAATTGAACCTCCTAGTTACGCATCTTGCAATTAATACTTACAATGTAGTGTTTTGTAATACCGTTTATGTAAAGCTCTTAGGTAGCACAACTGTATCAATATTTTTTATAGAGAAAATGCAAAGCAATATTCAAAAACTAAATTAAAAATTATATTTATATTCTGCTGCATCGAAAAACTATCAAAACTCCCACTTTTTTATACTAGTAACTTTTACTTTTCGGCAGTAATAACTAAAGCAACAAAAAGTAACAACCATTTTCATTGGTCGAAATCAAAGTAGACACTTCCATTTTGCGGTATGTTAATGACCTGCTCAACTTTTCCCAACTTCCTCGATTAAACTGTCATTTTATAATTGGAAAAAATTCTTCCAAAGCATTAGAATAAAAAATTATGTATGTAACAAAAGCGGACGTTTAGACTACCTTTATGTATGTGCCTCCCTCGCTTGGCCATCAACTGCAGCTCGTCCTAAAGTCTTTAATATTAACCGTATAACTAAATAGCTATTCGATTTGAAAATTTATTTATAGGTACATACACTCGGCTATCACCTCGGCCAGCAATTTCAGGCATCATCCATAAAAAGTCAGTTTTTCAGCCTAGATACATAAATAAGCATTTTCTACAACTGTCAAAAAAAGGGGACATTTGCGCATCGCTATCAATGCGCGGAGTTTGCCATTTTTGCCGTGTTAAAAAATAGGATATTTATTTACGTTACCATTGACGACGTGAAAAAAGGCATTTTGCGCACTAGAGCGCCTAAAATTGTCGCGCACTACAGCACGAAGCAATATTGATATTCTTGTTTGACGGTTGTAAGAAAAACATTGTCTGTATTATGAGCGCGCGATGTTTTAGAGCATTCGAATGACTTCTTTGACTTGGCTATCGCCTCTTCAAAAGAAGTAACATTCTCACACTCTAAAATCATTAATTTCACGCTCTTAATACAAAAATTACTATTTTACTGTGTTAGAATTTTTTTGTTATTACCAAAAACATTTATAATTTCAATATCGCTGTTTAAAGCTGTAATAAGTATGAGAAATAAATAGGCATCAGACTGGTACAGTTCTCGAGATATTGTATAAACATATACTTTTATTTTTATATAAGCATTGTTGTGTGAACGTATTTCTTGGTCATTAAATAACGGTTAACTCAGTTTATACTTCATTGCATCTCCCACGTGGCGTGAATGGTTCTCAACACCGAAAGGTACAACATGTATTTTTGTATTAGTTGTAGAATGTGGAAAAAAAAACAAACTGTGTGATTATATAGGTAGATCAATATGTATATTTTTTCTCTGCAGGGCATTGATGTAAATAGCGAAATATGGGTGGAAACAAAAACTGGTGAAGGAAAATCGTACTATTATAACGCTCGTACTAGAGAAACAACTTGGACAAAGCCTGAAGGTCCTAACTTGAAGGTTATTTCTCAAGATCAAGTAGAAGCTATGGCACAGGCTGCAGCAACTTCAACTAGCGCACCGCAAGGTACATCGACCGCTGCTCAAGCTGCATTAGCACAAGCCAATGTAACAAATAAAACTGAAGGTGAGTGTTACTATTATTTCCACATGATTCAAAGGCCATATGAGTGTTTTTGAAATCTTTGTAACAGTTAAAAAAGCATAATGACTACTGATCTAATGGTAACGAGTTCAATCCCTGGTTCCGGTGAAGTTTTTAAAAATAAAACCGCTACAGCGTGTCATCTTTTGGAAAAGATGTAAAAGCTTGGGTTCCATATTATCATGATGTGCAGCATGTAAAAGATCCACAAAGTTTTGAGTAGAAAGTCTTAATACTAAAATGTTCGATTGGTCTTCATGAGCCTCCACAAGCTTTAGATAAAACAGTTTTTAGGTATATTACTTTTTCTTACATTTTGAACAAGTGCCCTTCATGATATTTTGGATAGTAATAACTAAGGTACTATATTTATACGAGCAAGCTCGTCCGCCATTTTGAGTTACTGAAAGTGGCGGCAAATTCAAATTCTAGTTACTTTCCAAATAGCATACGGTAAGTCGGAAAAACAACGATCATGTCATTTAATTTAATCCGTCTTGAAAAAGATTGAAAAAGATTGGTTTTTAAACAAATAAAAAGAAAGCAGAAAAAATCGAAACGAAAACACTGTTAACTAACACGCACGTGGTTCAAATTAGAGAACTTTAATAGTACCTTAGTTCAAACAACAGTGACAAGTGACAGAACTCAATAGAACTGACAGATACAGTTGACAGCACAGAACAACACCTACACACTGCATAGATTTAAATAACCACACTTGGATGAAGACTGTAATTATAATTAGCATCGTAATGGAATGCACCAAGATTTAAATCAGCATCCATTGTTCGTCTGGATCGAGTAGTACGTACTCCAACGATTTCTAGTCTTGCTTGGTTGACAGACAACAGAATGCACAGTTACCGGTCAGCGCAGCCAACGGCTTGGCGCTAAAATCTCTGTGACACAAAATCTAGTGGGATAAGCTTGCCTGGTTAATACAGAACTCTAGTAATAACTTTATCGTAGTTTATAATACAAAAATTTTTTCTATAGCAAGAAATTTAACAATTTCAAAAGAAAATAAGGAAAGTCGATCACATTTTAAAATCTCAGTAGCTAGATTGGGTTGCTACGATAATACGAAGCTGTAATATTTAATTTAAATAAAAGTTATAAAATTAAATTACTTTTTCGACGACCGGACTGGGAGTAGAAGTTGGTGTTTGTAGCATAAAAATTGTGGCAGAAGTAAAGCATTTACTCCCTAGAGACGAAATAAGACAAAAATTTCCCTAATGAGTTTTCATTATGACTAAAACAACAATTATGTCAAACTCGAGGTTAGAAGTCTTTCAGTTTGTAAAGTACACCGCGTCATAGATGCGCAGAACGCTAGAAACGTCCGGACGAGTCCATTACGTTCAACAAGGTGATTTCCGCTGTTGTATTCAGTTCATTGCCGTTCGTCGTGTCATTTTGTTTACATGTTTCCATGACTATTAACCCGTTAATAATATCAAAAAGGGGTTTGGGCGAGCACCTTACAGTCTGGTAGCTACATGACGCATTGGGGTTAGTCATTTATTGTCCGTAGCCCCATATTCAAAGTTTCTCAGGTCGCACGCGTATTCAAGAGCCTTTGGCCTGCGCCCTCTGCCAGATTCCCAGCTGTTGTCTAAAATGCTGCCACGACCAAATGGCGAAGTTCCATGCACAGCTTTGGCAAAAATTCACAGCAAAACGGGCAAATTTAGTAAAAATCCCTTGCGCGGAATGGAGCGGATGACGCACGGCGAGTCCTCCCACCGCGGAAAGCGTTTAGCGCCATTAACGGAGGGCGGCCTCGTGAGCTTCTGGTAGAGCTTGTACTTCTTATGACATGCTAATTTATTTAGCATTTGAAACCAAAAATAAATCAGCATGAAAAGTTTTCCTTTAAAATGGGATCCCTAAAAATACCTATTGCTACGCCACTGATATTGGCGCATAACTGTAGCCACGCCTATGTACTTCTTGCTTTGAAGCCACTCTAGCAGGTTAGGTTTTATGTCAGTCGGTGTCCAAACTGATGCAAAACCTAACCTGATAACCTCGAATTTCACATAGACTTACAGTGCCACCAACTTTAAAATTTAAAAATGTGAATAAAGAGTGTATTAATGGCATCTATTAATCCATCCTTTTTTAGGAAAAATCACAAAAACAATTAATGAAAAAGAGTGTATTAACCAAAAATTGTGTATTAATGACATCTATTATTCCATCCCTTTTTAGGAAAAATGACAAAAACAGTTAATTAATGAAAAAGAGTGTATTAATCAAAAATAGTGTATTAATAACATCTATTAATCCATCCTTTTTTAGGAAAAATAATTCATTAATATTGAAATTAACAAGCGGTCAACGAAAAAAGTAATTTAATTTTCTAACTTTTGTCTAAATTAAATATGACAGCTTCGTATTATCGTAGCAACCCAATGTAGCTACTGACATTTTGAAATGTGATTGACTGTCCTTATTTTCTTTTGAAATTGTTAAAGTTCTTGCTATAGAAAAAAATATCGTATTACACAAGACGATAAAATTATTTCTATCCACTCTTGAATCATTAACGTCTCGATTTCGTCTTGACGTCAAACTATTCATTCGTCAATAAAATTTAACTTTATCGTCGTGTGTAATAAATTACTATTTAAAAAAGACAGGTTTATAGTTTTTAATCTTACTGCAATGTGAAAAAAATACTATCTGCAATTCAGAGAGACTGCTATTTTGCTTCAGTGCTATGTGACTATGTCACAAATTGCACCTCAGCAAAATAACGCATTTCTCTCCCTCATTACATAATCTACTATTATCTACCCTTGATCTTGAAGTGGTACTTTATCTTCCCTTGCTGTTAAAGTAACACTTGATCTTTTGTTTTGAGTTGATTAAAGCACACTTTAACATTTGCTATAGAAAAAAAATGATTTTTATCTACCGCTCATGAAGACCAATCCAACATCTTAGTATTAAGATTTTCTACTCAGAATTGCCCAAAGAATCTACTTGAAACATATTCGCCATTTTCTGACCATCCTGTATATAAAGTATGCCTATACTTAAAATATAACACAATAATAGCTGGATCACCCAAACAGGAAGTTGCTAGATCCAGTTTGGTTCGCCTACACATTTTTGGACTACGGAATTAATTACGGTTTCATCAAGTCAAGAATTTTGAATTCTCTTGTTTTGTGCATTTTTTCGATGTTTTCTTAGCTTGAAATTTCTCGATGGGCAGGAATTTTACTGTTTAGTGTGTAGTCAAAATAAATGACTGATAAATACTCTGTTTTATATGTCGTATCATGCAGCCAGTGACGAAACCCTTCCGAAGAGTTTTGCTTAGTTCACACAATGAGCTACCGTGCTCTTCTATCCTTTCCCTTGCAGTTTTGCCTCTGGCGTGGTTTACACATTGAGTTACCATGCTCGTTTGCATACCTCCGGATGAAGCTCATTATGAAAGTGAGCGAAACTTTGAGTTCTTCAATCTCAATAACGTCATGGTTTAACTTTACTTATAAAAATAAAATAAAAGTGGTAAGGGCGTCAAACTTGCAATAAGCGAGTCCTCGGTTCGAATCCATGGGCAGGTGGAATTTTTCCGCAGTCCATTGGATAGGTATCGGGCCCAGTCACCATTCGGCATTTGGGATAGAATGAACGGCGCTCTTCCTGGAAGACTGGTCTATGGGAAAGAGTAATCTGACCACACACAACACATGCTACAGACATTATACAAATGATAAGCTGTGACCTGTAATTGGTTTCGTTCGTGTAACTGTTGGTCGCAGCTTAAATAAATAAATATCGAAACGATTATTTTGTGTCATACTAACTAACATACTATTAGATGAACTTTCCGTCACAGATAACAACTAAAAACAAATCAAATCAGATGGTTGCGCAAAAAATAGTTAAACAAGATATCCCAACTTTCTGTTTCAGTGTGCACATGTATAAACAACATTTAAATAATTTTTTTTAATACTTAGAAACCGAAGAAGCGAAATCAGATGCAGTTGCTAAACAAAATCAGCCAGGAGCACCGATGAACAACCAAAGTCCAGTTCCAAACGGACCGCTCCAACCTCCAGGTTTGATGCAAGGCCCTCCTCCAGGAATGCCTCCCTTTGGCGGACCTCCTGGTCAGTTCGGAGGACCTCCTTTTGGTATGCCACCTCCTGGATTTCAGGGTAACTGGGGTCCTGGCGCACCTCCTTGGGCTGGTGGTCCTCCTGGCCCGGCCCCATGGGGAATGCCTCCAGGTCTTATGCCCAATATGCAGCCCCCTATAAATCCTATTGAAGAAGCAGCTGTGATGTCCAAAATTGACCCTGATATTGTTGCCAAAGCTACCGAATGGACTGAGCACAAAGCTCCTGACGGACGGTTCTACTATTACAATGCAAAGAAAGGCGAATCGGTATGGGAAAAACCACAACCACTGAAGGATTTAGAAAGTAAGATTTTTTTATCGCATTTTTATATGTAACATACAATTGATTTATGTAATTTAGCTGCCAAATTAGCTGCTGCCCAAGGTATTTCAACTCGACCAGGTGCAGAAAGCACAATGCCTCCAGACATTCCAGGTAAGCCAGTCCAAAGCCAGGTCGTTGCAGCTAATGGTGGGGAAATACCAGCCAATGTGGTAGCTGCTGTAGAGGATGAAGCAGAGAAGCAAAAGAAGCGAGAAGAGGATGCGAAACGTAAGAAGGAGGAGGAAGAAAAGGCCAAGGAACAGAAGGCTCAAGATAAATCTCGACCCATTTCTAGTACTCCTGTGCCAGGAACACCATGGTATGCTTTATTTTATTTTTGTTATCTTAACACACTGCATAATTGGTTATTTGACAATAACTCGAGCTTTGAATTATATGTATGGTATTAGATATATGGAATAAAATGTGGACATATTGGTTTGCTATACCTACTTGTAAAATAGTATTTTGGCACTTAAAACAACGAACATTAATATGTGATGACTCTTTAAAATCAATGTTTAAGAAATCACTTACCGCTGCTATTAGCAGCGTACATAAATCAAACAAGTAGAGACACTCATGTCTAATGTTTAAATCTGTCTAGAGTGCCTGAGACGGTGACTTAGGGGATATTTCTAAGCTTGACTACCAGATGGCAGAACAAAGTTCGACCAATCAGAGTTAGTTACTGGCTCTGCTACCTATTAATCATGATGTGGTTACAGTGCATTTATATAGACAGTGGCGACAATGTGGTGTCCTATTTTTGATTGGCTCCCTAGATCACATTGTTTCAACCACCATGTTTAGGCTAATCGTCTGTGATACGTGTTATACTTTTGGCAGTACTGAAGTGTATTGTCAGTTTATGTCAAATTTGAGGCAAGTAGGTTAAGTTTTGTTTGTTATTTGATACAGACTGACGCAAATCTGGAATGTTTTCAATAGCTTCTGCCAAACGTAAAACACGTATCACAGGCGACTCTGATTACGAATTTGAATGTACACGCGTTACAAATTTGCCTGAATATGGCGGCGGGGGCGTGGTTTAGTTGTATTGTCGCCACTGTCTCATATAAAGGCACTGTATATGTGGTAAAGTAGCTGCGTTATCTGTTGGTACCATCAAAAAGTATCCCCCAGGTGCCGTTCAAGGTCATTCAAAACGGTATTTTGACATCATAGAAACCGACAGTGAGTGTCTCTACTTGTTTGATTTATGTAGGCTGCTATTAGATTGTGTATCAATAATAATCTGAAACATTAAGGTTAAAGTGTCACTTTTTAAAATTTAATCAGTAAAATTAAATTTGTTCGTCTACAATATGATATTTTAGATTGTCTTACGCAACTTTACTAGTAATTATATTATTCAGTTTTTGTTAAGTAAACTGCTTAAACAGGGCTTTATCAACAATATCACGCAAGAATTTTCCAAATTTTTATATTTGCATTTTTTTTCGATAATTATCGCGCCTAATTTTTCCATATCATTTTCATTGTAGATTTACTAAGATTACAAGCTTGGGAAACTCGCCCTGCTTTTTATCTACTTCAATTTCACGTGCAATATTATATGTCTTTTTTTAAATTGCTACCTTTTTGAGTTACTGCACCTTCCATTTGTAATAATGCTGACAATATGTCTGCTTTCCATTCGAAATAGTGCTTACACAGCCAGCATCATGACAAGGAAAACTTTTTTAGTACAAACAAACATTAATTTTTAGTTTTATGTTGAAATGAGGTCAGTTTGTGTCAGTTTGCTATAGACGAATTTTCTATGAACAAAAAAAGATAGTATTACCCTTATGGAACTCTGACCGGATGGCGGATTGTTACAAGCAGGTTCATTATAACCAGTTTATGCTTTACATACAAATTATAGATATGAAATATACAGAGTGCAATATTGTTCATGTGCACAGCACTGCTTTCTCAAAAACGACTGATGTTATAAAAGTGGTCAAATAGGAATAGTAGTTTATATATCAAGGGCGCAAGGTAAGCGAAGGGAGGGCTGTAAATCATCAAGGGATGAAATCGCTCTTGCGCCAGAGATATATACATAATTTTATCCTCAACCGGAAAGACGTGGTGCGATTTATTTTTATACGTGGAGATTTTCCAACTATTAACATTAGAAATCATAATACCAGGATCTAATAAAAGCAAGGTGCATTTCCGTAGCAACTACGTAAACATGGTTAGAAAAATTTACTTTTTCGCCCTCGGGCGGGAATAGGGTACTTTGCACCCAGTTGAGGGTAAAACAGTTTTCTTATTACAGACTCAAGTTGAACCAACAGATTTTCAAATTTTTGTACATACAAATAGTATGTTGTAGACAAATTACACATTTGTGATGAGTGATGACTCATTATTCATTAAAGCCAGCATTAACAAGTTTATCACTTACTCACAATTCGTGTTGGTGTATTAATAATGATGTGAAATTTGTATTTAAGTATCAGTTTTTTTTTGCTACAAAAAATATTTAAATAATACTCAGTATTGTTAGTAGATAAAGAAGAGGTTTTACAAAATTGATTAAATGGAATCCATTTTCAGATTTTCTCAAGGCTAACGAGAAAATAATGCAAAAGGAGTAGTAGTACAAAAAAACCAGAGAAGATAAATAATTTCTTCAAAAAACTTATTTTGTTTTTTCAGCAGAAATATAATAGTAACGTAATTTTGTTAAATAGAGAGCTGGTTCGATTTTTAAATTAATTAAATTCATTCAGTTTTGTTTTTAATAATATGCAGCTTCCCACGCTTACTATTAAAATTCCTAACGTAATCAGTAAAAACAGATTTATTAAATGCGTCACAAAGTGCCATAAACAGTTGCAGGAAAAACAATTGCTACCTCCACCATGGCAACAAGAGATAAATACTACTTATTTGTTTTTGTAAATTAGCTGACATTTGCATTGATGATTTTTTCAGGTGCTTTTTCATAATAATCACTTTTCTAATTCTACCAAATATGCACGTGTAAATGAGGTTTAACAATGATGTTACTGCTTTACACTTTTATCGCACGGTCTATCATCCTTAATGACTTTTACCACATTGTAGTATTTTTTCTCGATTAGCTAAGTCTCAAAGGCCCCTTTCAGACGTGGATACTATATGCGGGATACAGAATCGTGGCGGAAAATAGTTTGCGACTGTATTGGATACGTGGGGCTCTCAGTAACTTGCGAGAACAGTAGTACAATGCAGTTATGGACCTAGCATTGCTGTTTTTTTATTTATTTTGATATAGTCTGGATGTGCTGTATTTCAAAGACAGGGATTGGGGTTTACTAAACTGATAAATTTTTATAGTCAGATATTGTACACTCCATGATTGCACTGACTATATCTATAGCAATGCACTCTTTCACACTACACATTCGATTGATTACAAATTGAAGAAAATATCCTATGCCTATGATCAAATGGCAAATCGGTATCCGAGATACAGAAGTTGTTACCGGCGGCCGAAAGGGGAAGATACCGAAATTCAGTATCGCAATACAGTATGTGTCGCCAGATGCAGTGTGAAAAACTCCATTTGAACATGTGTATTTTGTGTATCTGGGATACAGGTATCTCGCCTACAGCATCCATATCTGAAAGGGGCCTAAAAAGGTATAGCATTTTTACTAAACAATGTGGCTTATCAGTTTTATCACCAATGTTAAAAAAATAGAGCTAGCAGCTTTTCAAGCAAATTTTGCATATGTTGATTAGAATTGTTGCTGAGTCTAAAGTTTCTACACTGACAGATTAAAGAATTAATGAATAATTATATAGGATTATTCAAAAGAAAGTTACATTTTGAAATGGATGTAATATTTTTAAAAATTAACGAATAGACAAAATAATACATTTAAACTCATAAAGGTGTGGGATTTATTGGATTCAGCTTAAATGTTGAATGTGTTCGCCATTTTATTCTTCATAAGCAGCAATCTTTGTTCTATGTTGTGAACAGCATTTCCTAATAGATCGGGTGAAATAAATCATTTCATTTTGTTGCAAAATTGCATGTTTTAGTTTGTCGGTCGTAAGATTTGTTAAAAAACTCGTTTTTTTTAAATAACCTCAGAGCCAAAAATCCGCTGGATATCAGGGGTATAACAAAATTCTGCTGCAGCATGTCAAAATAACATCCGGTAACTGTAACTGTTACTTGATTGTCTTCAAAAAAATGTGATCCTATAATGAAATGGGATGTCAATCCACACATGCAGTCACTTTCAGATCACGTAGTCCTTGCTGAATAACAGTATAGTATTATGATTTGCGTTCTTGAGTGAAAATGAACTATTCACGGTTGTACGAACAGGCTGTACTTTAGTTAGCCATAAGCAATTTATATCGTAAATATTTTAAGGTAGAATTTCGTAGGCAAAATGGTCATATTAAAGTTACAACAGTGTTTAGAACGTGCCTTTCTCTGGGAAGATGGACATATCCGAATGTCACGGAATGATTAAGGGTAAATTTATGCAGGATGCAGCAGAAAGTGAAAGTATCTCTCTCAGTTACACACAAACATTTTATTAATAAATTTAATGGAATAGTAAATTTTACAAGAATATCTCAAAAAGTTCATACATTACAAATTATTGCTAAATATACCCAAATATGCAAAATCCAGAAAGTATGCTCAAAAACGTATAAATATGCAAAATATGCAAAACGAAACTTGGTTTAAACGATTTGTTTGCACATAATTAGTATCCATATGCAAAAAGTTTCTTCGGCATATCAATTATATAAAATATGCATTTGCCATATAATATCAGCTTTAGTTATAAGTATTAACAAAATCTGTTACCATGGTAAGCAAAACAAATAAATGCGATTAATGAACAAATCCCCTGGTTCGATAAATACAAATGCGTTATTATTTTGTATATACATTAATTTTTAAAAATATCACATATATTTCAAAATGTAACTTTGTTCTGAATAACCGTGTATTTCAGAGGTGAAGAACGATGCATGCAATTTTATATCTGATTTATAGCTAACTACAAAACAGATCATGAATTCTTAAAAAAATGTCACCTTGTCAAGATGTATTTTCCAATTATTTCTATAATGGTTTATTTTATCGATTAGATTGAAGATAATCTGTGTATCATCTCTTGCAGCTTATTCTCTTGAGTCTGCTAGCAGAATTTTATTACCTGCATAGTGTCTTATCAACTGTTGAGTTATTGATTACAAAATGTTTATTTAGCTCCATCTGCCAGCTTTTGATGACAGTATCAGTATACATGTTAAATCAATTCTGTGTTTTTAGATTTTATTGTTTTGATAATAATTTTATTATCTTTGTATTATTTCTTGTATCTTTGACTTTATATTACTCTTACTGGATATTCAGAAATGCCTTTCTGTAACATAATATTCCGAAGTTGTAAATACAAATAAACTTTCTTATAGTCTCTATCTAAAATAATGCCATAATTGTTGGCAGATTGAATTCTCGGCGTTTTTCGATAGGCTGCGAGAAACTATAGTGACCCGTATCTTACTTTCCTAAAACCATGTTGAACTTCTAAGTGAATATTTTCTATTATAGTATTTAGACGTGTTAAGATGAATTCGTAGATTTCATAACACGTATTTAATAGACTGCTATCCCTGTAGTTGTTGCAGTCACTGCGGTATTTCTTTTTGAATATTGGCACCATTTTAGCTATTTCACATTCTACAACTAAATTTGTAACATATTGAAAAAAAAACTAGTAGGCATGCGTTCAAAGAAGCTGGCCTATATTTTATTAGTTCAGTATTTAGTAATTTAACTCATTTTATTGCACGTCTCATTTTTGAGATGGCAGAACCATGTTACACTTAATAGTTAAACATCAATATGAAACCTTTAATTTAAGCCAATTCAATATTTATTTCTTCGGTATATTTAAAATTTTGCCTAGATAACAGACATACATGTTAACTATGAATGACAAATTTATTCATTCAGATTTGTTTGTTAGTATGTGTATACTCTTTTATATAAAACTATTAATTAATATGAATTTTTTAGGTGCGTAGTATGGACAGGAGATGGACGAGTCTTCTTTTACAATCCCTCTTCGAGGACATCCGTGTGGGAGCGGCCCGAGGACCTCTTAGGACGTTCTGATGTGGACAAGATGGTCAGCAATCCACCTGACTCTCTTCAGCCTCAAAAGGATTCCCCCCTGAAGCCAGGACCAAAAAAGAGATCTGCATCGGAGGATAGCGACAGCGAGCAGGAAGAAACTCCATCTAAGAAAATAAAAACAGAGACAAACAGTAAGTTAACATTTTAAAAAGTATTATTTCGGTTGACTGAGTGATTGAAAAAAGAGTCAAGTTATATTAGCCCAATATTGTACTTTCTTGGCCTTTTGCCCACCTACTATCATTTCATAGAAAACTTATTTTAATATAATATAGTAATGATGCCGGCAGTAAGGCTGAGTGGTGTTGCACGTCATGGCATTTGTAAACATTAAGCGCCAGTCTGCTTGGTCAGTACTTGATTGGGTGACCATCTGGAGAGCGGGCGTAGTGTTCTAGCCAGCCAGGCTCCACTACCTCAAGTACCTCCGCCGAATTTAAAAATGCACACAACCTCAGCGGCTCGGTGCGCCAGCACCCTGACACTGTGTAAACTGTAAAAGGGGTTACAGATTTATATGATTCAGGAGGCACGCGAGGGCCTCCATTATCAATATTAATTCGATTACGCCCTCCCCACGCAACAAGGATCAGGACGCGGCATTAATTATCAGATCGCAAAAACCCAAAGACGCAGTTTTAACATCTGCATAACAACAGCCGTCCCAAAATTTGCAAGGAGCTACCGCATTACTGCCCAGAGCATAACCGTCATAAACCCATCAAAACAAAGATGACAGCGCGACAAAGGAAGTGTTCCGGGCAGCAACCCGCTCAGGAACACAGGGAAGCTGGCGCATTAATTAAAAAGGGCCAACATTACGCGAATTGAGGTGTTGGTTTTTTCTTTTTTACTATTGTTATAAGCTCAGGGTGAACATAAGCGACGCACGTATGAAATAATGTCAATCCGCCGCCGCCTGCGGTAGAAAGCACTTTTCCAAGTAGGCAAATAGGCGAAATAACAGCACCATAAAATTATAAAGTTTACGAAGGTTGCAGCGACCAGAGGAACATACAGTTTTAGGAATAAGCAGTTTTGGAAAATAAAACCCAAAGGGCACCAATAAACGCCGGCACCAGATAGTCTGGAATAAATCCGGGTCCTAAACTCGCGTTCAAATCAAGGCACAATGAAAACCCACACCGCGAGGGCTAATTAAATTAAAAACAACGGCCACCGGAGGATGCGAAAAATTGCCTAACCAGTGGGAGCACGGGGCAGCAATTCCGCGTGCTAAGAAGTCCGCGAATCACAACCGCGCAACTTCTATTGTAGAAATAATTTAATTAATCCTAACATTGTTAAGATTATATATACCGGGTGGTTGGTCATACCTCTGTATATAGGCAATTTACATGCCTTATCACGGTTTTGCATAGTCCTTGTTCAGGTTTAATAAACGAATTCATTAAACGGTGCGACAGTGATTATTATTATTAAGGAACGAGTATTACACAGTTACTTAACTAACTAAAAGCGGTTGATTACACAGGTTATATTCTAACAACAAAAACTCGGCGTCTACTACCAACTTAAGAAGTAAAACGAGTAACTTAAACACTAGATGTAAGCTTTGAATATTGTTGCATATTCTAATATTCCTGCTCAACATTTTTATGGAAAAAATGGTAGTGGTACTAAACTAAAGAGAATAATTTTCCGTGTCATTTAGTATTAGAAACTTAACGGAAAATTATTCTCTTTAATTTAGTACCACTACCATTTTTTTCCATAAAAATGATGAGCAGGAATATGCAAAACCGTGATAAGGCATGTAAATTGCCTATGTTCAGAGGTATGACCAACCACCTGGTATATAATACAGGCACCCCTCGCCGTTCGCGATGGTTACGGCGAGGGTTACGTTCCAGAAGAATGCTGCGAAGCGCAAAACCGCGATGCGCAAGTAAACACATAAATGTTAAAAACGGGGTTAGGTTTCATTGACTGGATTTATTTATACTATGCAACCTTAAAAAACCAAAACTTTTCTGCGTTTTTTGTCTGGCAAATCTGAAGCAGAAACTTGACGCTTTGACGACATGGTTTTCCTTGTTTTAAACTTAAACTCAATTGAATTTTCGGCAGAAACGCTCCAGAAGACAGTAAAGTTTAAACTAAAATTCCATACGTAACATGAGTCTGCCACTTGAATCTCGAGCTCGAATGTCCATTTGTTTCTTCAAGTTATAATTTTACAAGTTATTTCAGGTCCAATTTGGTAATACAAGATTCAAAGGAATAGGCTTGATAAGTCAAAGTGTGTTTGCAAGTTTGTGATAAATAATGTTATTTAGGTGTTCATGACATAAACCGCATACGTCTGCTTTATTTACTTACGGCCGGTCTTATGAAGGTCACTAATCTGACATTAACTTTAAATCGCTGTTAAAATAAACAAAAGTTCATCAAAATGTTGGCGCTTAGGACATAAATATTATTCATTAGTAAACAAATTTTATGCGCTTTTGTTTATTTTAACAGCGAATTAAAGTTAACGTCAAATTAGTGGCCTTTATAAGACCGGCCGTCAGTGTATGAAAGTTGAAACAGTTGGCAATTCCATCCGCGAACGGAAAAGAAAATTGAGCACAAAGGTGCCCTGTGTAAAATCAAATCAGCAAACCGCAAAGCCGCGAATGGCGAGGTCTGCCTGTATATTGTATGTTAAGAGCTGAAAATGTATTCTTGCCGCTTGCGCATGAATATTGCTGGTTGAGGCAATGCATTAAAGTCATTCGTCCAATCACAGTATTTGCTCCACAAGTAACAGTTACTGAAAAATAATAATTTTTGTGTATAATTTATCAATATAATTCTTATTCAAGGCAATGGGACCACCCCTCAAACGAAGAAAATTGATATCGGCAAAGAGGCCGCAATAGAAGCGGAAGTTCGTGCTGCTAAAGAGCGTGCCATCATTCCTTTAGATCAACGTATCAAATCCTTCAAGGAGATGCTAACTGAAAAAGAGGTTTCTGCATTCAGCACCTGGGAAAAGGAGCTACACAAAATTGTTTTTGATCCTCGTTATCTCTTACTCACCTCGAAGGAAAGGAAACAGGTATTTGAAAAGTATGTTAAAGAGCGGGCAGAAGAAGAGCGCAGGGAAAAACGGAATAAACTGAGGGAAAGGAAAGATGCTTTCCGGAAGTTGCTCAGTGAAAGTCATTTGCATGGAAAGTAAGTAAAAGAAGTAAATGCAGAATTCATTTATTTTGTAGTAAAAATATCGTAGCATCAAATTTTACAACTTTGTTTAATTGCAGATCATCATTTAGTGATTTTGCACAAAAATATGCTAAAGACGAGCGTTTCAAAGGTGTAGAGAAGATGCGGGAGCGGGAAAGCTTGTTCAACGAATATCTGATTGAAGTAAGAAGGCGGGAAAAAGAAGAAAAATCCCAGCGACGTGAACAGGTGAGAAATATAAAGCCCTCAATATTAATTATTAATGAAACAAGTTGGTATAAAAAACAACTCGTAACCAATGGTTAAACTTAAATGTACGATATTGATATGTTGTTCAAAATAGTATAGTACCTCTTAAATTTGGTTTTTCTTGATACTTTTTTATATCACTTGTTTATACTGTTTGAATTTTACTTAGGGCCTACATGCATACATTTTCTCTTTGTCACTACATACTATGTTTTTCTAAAAAATTATTTCAATGATGTAACTCTGTTGAATTACCGATCTTATACATATTATATGGTGACGTGAGGATACAATGATAGTTAGTATATTTTATTTATCTACTTTACATTTCATCTTGCTCATAAAATTTTCAGGGTTTTTCAGCTTTAGGTATGTAATGTGAATTTTGATTGTACCACCCTCACTTGTTTTTTACTTTTATTCAAATTGCAAACATTATGTTGGAAGTTGACGTTTTAATATTTTCTTACATCTCAAGTAGTTACATGCCATACATATTTTTTGCAATTTGTTATAATATAAATATATTGTTATACTACCATTTATTCATTAGTTTATTAAAATAATTTTGCTGTGTTATTAATTTCGAAATAATAAAATAATTTTTTGAACGTCATTGATTACAGCATGATTTTAATAAACTTTTGAAGATGCTGCAATATTTGTGCAGCGACAATATGAATTAGAGAATTTAAGAATTGAAACAATTTCGTAATAATATGTATAGAAGAAATTCTTGAGTATCAATTCTGTTTTGAAAAGTTCTAAATAAGTAGTTTCTTATTTAGCCCAAATGCCTAATCAAGAGCTGTGGTGGCGAACTCCGGAATTACCGCCCTGTGCCAGGATTAGCGTGTTCGGCGTGAGATCGGGCAGTCTAGGATCACTACTGTGCATTCTTCATTCCTAGTGGCTGCCGGTACTAGTTTTGTTTTGACGGTACATAAACTACAAGTTAGTTGTAACTCAAAAATCCTAAGTCGAAAGTACTGAAGTAATTCATTCTCATTCGACTGATAGTCTATCTATAATACTCATTTTTGCTCTCGCTTCTTGAAAGCCAAAAACCTGTTTGTAATTTTTATAAAATGAAGAAGTGTATTCAATGTTTAAGGAGATTATTACTTACTTATTTAATAAGAAGAAATATATAGAATGCAAAATGTACCAATCATGTGATTAAAGTTTCAGCGATACAATATACCCACTCAAGGAGTTGTCGGAGCAACACATATCAACTGTTATTAGGATAAAATACACTTTTATGAACAGATTTTTTAAAGTCAATTATTGGAAATGCTTAAGAATTTGTACCAAACCTGTTGTAGTACTAGAAAGGTAATGCAATTGTCAAGGGCTAATTGCTACATCACCGGATACAACCAATAAGTATTTGTTAGACAACGGAATTCCAAAAGAGATAAACAGTGGCTCTGACTTGCAATATTTCCAGTGAAACTTCATAAAATCAAAATTAATGTCTACTTGACATATTTTACTAATATTTTTAAAAACTAACTAGCCCTTTTTGAAAACTATACAATTCTCATATAATTTCATTATGATATACGAAAAACTAGGGAAAAATTACCAAAATTATACTCGCAGGAGTGAACTTTACCAAAAATGAACCTTTGTAGGGGTCTTTAGACTAGTAACCAAATACGAAAATGGGAAACGGGAAAGTGTTACTAGTGGAAAAAGTAACAATAATGGAAAAATGCTTGAAGAATTTGCTATAGAGTAAAATGAAGTTGATAAGTGTCTATTTTCATCATAAAAACTAAAACAGAAACAGAAAATGACATGAATATGGGAAAACTTGACATAAAATTGACCATATTTTAATAAAACTACATGTTCCAAGGACTGATCAAACAGTCTTGAGAGTTGTTGGCCCTCGGACGGGTGTCCGACCTATAATGTTAGTAAAATTGCAGCTAGCTGTGTCGCGGAGAGCCGTTAGTCTTGGTTGGCATTTCGGTGCCAGTCGTTAAGTCAGATGCGCTTGCGCAACCCTGACTAGGCTTCCTACCACAAGCCATACAACACAAAAAAATAGAACCACAATACTTTAGTTTATGTAACAAACTACTTCTGGGATTGAACCGTGTCATTCTGAACATCGAAGAACAACGTTCCGTCCACTTTCATAAGGGGCTTCATCAGGAGATAAGCAAAAAAGCATGGTAACTCAACATGTAAATCACCTCAAAAGAGTTTTGCCTCTGCTGTGGTTTTCATGTTGAGTTACCGTGCTCTTTTGCTCATCGCCTGATCAAGCCTCTTATGCAAGTGGCTGGAACTTGAGTTCTTCAATCTCAATAATGACACGGTCCAATCCCAAAAGGCGTTTGTTATGTAATGACTATGGGCGTGAAATGTGGATGGAATGATGGAAGGCAATACGGAAGTAGGAAAAGCCCAGTTTAGTTAGAAAAAATAGAGGGAGGGTTAGGAATGAGTGTTGTTATAATCCTTTATCTAATAGACTTGTCTGTCCGGGATGCTAGTCCGTCCGGGATGCTGTTTCAGCAGCCAAACCGTAAGAGATAGAGAAAAAAGTTATTAAAGTTATATGTTTGGAATGGTCATGTCAGGTCAGGAACCGAATTTCAATCACGTGATTTTAAAAAATATTGTTTTTATTTAATACGCGTTCTATTTGAAAAACGATCTTTTTTGTTTTATTAAATGAGACATTTGTCTCACTGGTTGCTAGTTATAATATAATGTCGAATGCAAAAGCGGGTTTGGAAATGTGTCTGGTTTAATAGGATGTTCTTCAAATTATGCTTTTGAATAGTGATCATGGAAGTCGTCCTTTTTAAGGAAAATTTCTAGATAGGTACCACCTTTTTAAATTATTTTATTGAAACTAGGAGTCGTCAATTTGACAATTGTAAATTCTGAGTCCTTTTCGCCCAAATTTCGAATTACAAGATATTACTATGCAAGAAAATAATACTTATGAAAGCTACTTTTTTTACTTTTGTAATCAATGCTTTCATCACTAGTTGTACAAGTAAAATTGACTTTTCAACTATTTTATTAAAACTGTGAATTGTCAGTTTGACAGTTGTAAACTCTGAAGTCCCTTTCGATCAAATTTCGAGTTACAAGGGATCAGTATGCAAAAAATAACGTGTGCAACACGTATGAAAGCAATTTTTTTACTCATTTGCTTGATAAACTCGGGCTTCGCCCTCGTTAATCAAACTGCAAATTCGTGAAAAAAAGTACTTTCATAACTATAGTACAATATATCTACTTTTTCCAATTTATTGAAGGACGTAGGTATTTGCATCACAAGTGATAAAAGTAGTCCATTTTCCTCACTAGTGAGGGAAGTAAAAGTGGCACTGACAGTCTTATGTCATATCCGAAGTTAGTAGGTTAGGTTTTGCTAACCTCGAATTTGATAGAGACCTATCGTGTTCCAACTTTCATACAAAATATACTATAAAATCACAAAGTTATAATAAACAAGAAATGATGTCTTTAACAAAGCATTTGTGAACCCGTGTTCGTAGAAACTTGTCTACTTAATAAATCCCAAGAAAAGTGTGGTAAGCTCCGGGCATTGTATTAGGAAGACCCTGTTTGCAATTATGGACTGTCTATTAAAAACAAAATAGTTTTTCTTTATGCTTTAAAAAAAAATCAAACTGCTTACATTGTACCGCTCTTAAACGAAGGGTTGACAAGGCCTCGGCTAGCTCTTTTAACTTGGCAGAATATGGTGTGATGTAAGGACTAGGCGAAGAAATGCTTCGGGCTTTTACAATTCAACAGTAGATTAATAAAAGAATTGGCTGTCATGTCGTTACTCACAACATAAAAACAAACCTAGCTAACAAAACAAATCAACACCTACCTTGTAAACTTCGCTGCATACCTCAATCTAAATGTAGTAATGCAAACAACAACAAATACAAACACTAACAGTCAAGAGAATATTTAATTATCCAATGAAGGAACAAATAATTCAAAAGTTGGCTTCACCCAAGACATGTAATTGCTAGTTATAGCTTAAATTACAACTTCAGGCTAACACCTGTGCAATCGCAATTGACATAAACGCACAATGCCCAAGGTGCTATCTGAGATATAGTACACATGCTATTTCCGCAATTTCGAAATATTTAAGTACTCGCTCTTTAGCGGTAATAAACAATTGAGCCAAACATTGATTTAACATGCTCAGTTTGAGTTGCTAAGATCTTAGTAGGAACTGACATAGTTTGCGGCATAATGCCGTTTAAAAAGATGCTGATAAGGGCATGTACTTAACAATTAATTAATGGCTGAAGTCCAGTGATAGGCATTGCATTTTTCCATGAAGACTCAAGGCAAACTTGACTGCATGATTTTCGGAATCCCAAAGTCGCTACTCAAAAAAAAGCTAGCATCAAAAGGAAGCAGCACATAACTGGATTTTCTGGCTACGTACAAAAGCGAAATCAGGAAACTGATAAGCCTCATAAGGGTCAAAATGATAGCTCAAGGTTGCTGAATTTAGGCCCTCAGTAGCTGTATTGTGAGCCCATAGTAGCTCATACTGGCCAGCCTAAATATTAAAAATTAGAGTGCAAAAATAAGCTCTCAGAAGCATTCTTACTTAAGTTGTTCACAGCCTAATTATTGTAGACGATTGCAGTGATTTCAATGATCGAAAGGCGCAGACCAATCCAGCTAAATAACGAAAATTAATACGCAAAGAATAAAATTAGAAGAAAGCTCTTACCAAAGCTGGATGCGCCCCTCTAAAACCAATGCTGCAACCGCCTCGCTTGCTTGAAAACAAGAACGGCCTCTCGGAAATCAATACTATTCGAGCTATTGCACGGTTTCAACAGCCTACTCGGATCGAAATGCACAATACAAGCCGCGACAAAAAAATGTTGCCGGTGTTTATCTCTGAATGCAAACGCTTGCTGCGATAAACTTGAATTCTTTTGCTACAAAATATAGCTATAAGGTGGTCCAAAAGTCGGTGTTAAATGCAAATAAAATTGAAACGGGTTGTTACAACATGCAATTGGGAAACTGTGTGGCGAAGTTATGTGAATATCTTTGGGTACACCTTATTTAGCCACTTATTGATCCATATTGAAAATTCACCAGCAAATTTTGGCGGGTTTACTTTTGCAAGCAGAGTATTATGTACCTAGTGTTCATTGGATATTAGAGGAGTATAGTTACGCACTCAGATATTCTTTGTGGTACTTGCCCTAGATTAGATACGATTTTGATGTATTAACAGGGTGTCTTTTCTAATAGAAGGTGTAATAATATTCACAGTAGTTCCTTCTCAATCACTGCAGTTCTTTTTTCTGTGTGAAATCAAATGGTGTGTACACGATCCAAGAAACTTTTGAAAGATGAAGCTTATTTTTGTTGGTCTGATTTTATTATTATACGAAATGTCTCAGCAGGCACCTTTCTGAATATATACATATAACAGCTGATAAGAATTTGGAAGATGTATTATTCTATTATTTTTATTTATTCATTTCATCTTAATAAATATAAAATGTCAAAGTAGTTTTAAATTTATGATGAAATATTCCGCTTGCTTACTTATAATGACCAATATTCTACTGGAATTAACAGAAATATTCAAGCATTTGAACACGTATTTATAGTATATGTACAGCAGAACATAAAATTGATATAAAAAATCTGTTCATAATATAGATACATTAATTAATAATTAACTGTTTTGCAGGTTCTTATTCATTTATATCTTTTTTGCAGGTTTAATTGTCTTTATATTTCAGTTGTATAGGTTGATTATTCTGGCTGTTGCAGTTTTAGTACATAAGGCCATTAGCATTAAATTCAAATGATGTTTGTATTGCCTATGTTGACATACAATTTGTGGATTACAGGTAAAGAAAGACTTCTTTGCTATGCTGCGTGAGCATTCAGATATAGACCGGCATTCGCGTTGGTCAGACGTCAAGAAGAAACTAGACTCAGAACTGCGCTACAAAGCTGTGGAGTCCAGTGGCCAGAGGGAGGACTGGTTCAGGGAGTATTGTAAGATTTTGAAGGACGAGAAGAAAAAAGCCAAAGAAAAGGATCGAGAACACAAGCGCGAAAAGGAAAAGGAGAAACATAAGAAAAAGGACAAGGATCGTGATTCAGAGAAGCACTCTAAGGATAAGAGTAAATCCGAGAGCAAACTCGAAAAAGAGAAAGCTAAAAAAGAGGAAGAAGACGATGTTTCCATGAAGGAAATTGAGGTGAAGAATATGATATTCCTACTTGTGTTCGTTCTCTATAAGTAGTTATTTTAGGAACCTGAAGCAGATGCACCACCATCCGATGATGAACGAGCCAAAGAAATAAAAGAAAAAGAAAAACAAGCTAGAGCTGAAGCTAGCTTGAGGGAACGCGAAAAAGAAGTGCAACGAACTCTGGCAACTCATATGCGAGATCGGGATAAAGAAAGGGAACAGCATAAACGAGACGAAGCTATACAGGTACTACTTGAGAATTTTAAAGTGTTTTTATTTGGCCAACTATTTTGATAAAATTGTAAATACTTGTTTTAGCACTTTAATGCATTATTATCGGATTTGGTGAGAAATTCTGATTTGGGCTGGAGGGAAGTGAAGCGATTGTTAAGAAAAGACCACAGGTGGGATTTGGCAGATTCTTTACCTCGGGAAGAAAAAGAAAAATTGTTTAATGAACATATTGAACATTTAATCAGAAAGAAAAGGGAAAAATTCAGAGAACTTCTTGATGAAACAGCCGATGTCACTCTGACTAGCACATGGAAAGAAATAAAAAAGATGATTAAAGAAGATCCACGCTATACAAAATTTGCTTCCAGTGAAAGGGTAAGTAGTAATGCAAAGAATGAGTATTTTGAATTGTTTATGTAAAATATAAGATAAAATATTCATTATTTGCGGTTGATATATATTCGCTATATAAATAAATGGATTTAAAAGAATGTTGTACTGCAGTTTTTTCTTTCTATGCATTTTACTAATATCGGTCATTCTAGTGTGAACGTGAATTCAAAGACTATTTAAAGGACAAAATGATCACTGCGAAGGGGAATTTAAGGAACTTTTGCAGGTAAAAATATTAATTATTGAACTGATCTAAATTTGCTTTTCAATCTCTTCTAAGTTACATGCATTTTTCCAGAAATTGCTTTTCTGTGTAAAATAACTTGAGATTAGAATGTGTATACCGGGTGACAATGAGATCAGGATCATGCTTATATCTTCTTTATTAATGAATCGATTTGAATAAAATTTTATATGAAGATACGAGAGATAATTTCTGATTGACTGATAGATATTGTCAAAATGGTCGACTTCCGGTTTCACCGAAAATGACACCAACTTTTATTTTTTAAATGGGCCACCCTGTATATTTTAGGTTTTTTTGAAAGAATATGTTCTAATTGACTCTAGCAACTAATAATGATAGCAATTTTATCAATGAAGTCAATAACAAACTCTTAATAAAAGAACAAAATTTGCTAAACACGTTTTTTAAGAAAGTCACTTTTTTAAATGGCACCTACTAAGGTCCATCCTGCCATTTAAACAGCAAATTTAATTACCAATCTAACGATATGCATCATGCAATACTTTATCTTGATCTAAAATGGAAGAAAAATTAATTGATTATTTTTTTTAATATTTCTGTGTAATACCTAAGCAAATTTGGCAACACTGTTGTATGTAATTTGAGTCGTAATTGCGAAAGACATAAAATATATAGGATGATTCATTTGAAAAATCCAAGTATCCAGTTAAACCGGAAGTCGGCCATTTTGATTATACTTGTATGTCAATCCGAAAATTATGTCTAGTATTGAGGCATGGCCCTGGTCTCATTGTCACCTGGTATACCACACATTATACTGGATGTCTCTAAATGATCCAGTCAACAAAAGGTTGCAGGGTCCGTCAAGTCAAGATGAATCTCCTTTTTTTTTAAATTCCGTTGATGGTAATAGAAGTTAATTATCAAGCAATTTGAAATTGTTAACAAATAATAGTTTATTTGTCGAAACATATAAAAATAGTAAGAAAAAGGATCTTTCTCATGCCGTTTGAATTTCTTTACTATTTTGCCAAATGACGAAATTTAAAATATTAAATTACAAATGTTTTGGAAACATTTTTCATTTTAAGCATTGGGATCTCAGAAACCATAAGACATGGAGATTCGGTTAAACGAGGAACGAGGAGTTGTGGTTTAAAAGCTTATGTTTTAAAAAAAAAAACAACAGTTTACTAGATATGAGCGAAAAACAGATTTAGTGATTTTTCTTTTTAATGTTGTAGAATTGTTATTATTAGGAATACAACAAAATGACACGAATAAACGTTTTTGACATTTTAATGCTTAACATGATGAACATACGGTTTTTGAGTTATAATACAAACCTTAATTTTTTTAATTGGCAGTTATAGTTAGCTTTGATATTTTTAAAAAGGACAAATTTTTCTCGTTATAACGATATAAGGTTTGCATACTTACTTTGATAAATAAACGCGTTGCAGGAATTTTCGTATTATTGAGAGGTAAATAAACAGAGTTTGCCATGGAAAACAATATCTAATGAGATAGGTAATACTGTAACTCTGGCACATTTACTGCCGGTCTTATAAAGGCCACTAATCTGACGTTAACTTTAATTTGCTGTTAAAATAAACAAAAGCGCATCAAAATTTGTTTACTAATGAATAATATGTCATAAGCAC